>CM075023.1:7907040-7917864 GCA_037576675.1 Pangasius sanitwongsei
CCAGGCCAAGTGATTAGGACACCTGATTCTGATCATTTGGATGGGTGACCGAATACTTTTGGTAATATAGTGTAAAAGGGATATTTTGAATGCCGTGCTTTTATGCAATAAAAATCGTAAAATCTAATTATGAAATGATGACCACTGAGCAAACCCAAAAGACAGCTGTGATGTCAGATAAAAGATAACTGTGAAGAATCAATCATTTTTCCAGTATCTATTTTAGGTTACCACTTTTTACTTTTAGACTTATTACAGTTCTTTCCAAACGTGCCGCGCAAGTAAAATGCCCTCCTCGCTGTACACAGTACAGTAAGTGCTGTCCGTGCGGAACTGCATGAGTGCACATGATTTTATGGGGCCTGTTATTCACTCCTACCTACTGCCTCTTGCTGTAAAAGTAGTTACTTGATGAGTTTAATGTAGAATGAATTCATCACACTGACTGACTATGTGTAGGTAAGCTGTGGTCCAGGAGTATGAAGGTGGCCTATTACATCCTCCACAAACTTGGAACCAAGCAAGAACCCATCGTCCGGCCGGGAGACCGAGTGAGTCTAAGCTTAAATCACTTACTGTTACTCAAATACAGAATGATAAGCATACCTCGAACAACACAAAATAACAATTATTAATAGCCCAAGTGCCATTCAAAAGCTGAACGTTTGCCAAATAAGTAAAAAGAGAGGATGAAGAGACTGTAATTATCTTTCTTTACTTGTTTTTTTGTTTGTGTGTGTGTGTGTGTGTGTGTGTGTGTGTGTGTGTGTGTGTGTGTGTGTGTGTGTTAGGTGGCATTAGTGTACCCCAATAATGACCCTGTGGCTTTTTTGGTGGCGTTTTATGGCTGTCTGTTAGCTGAAGTCGTCCCAGTACCCATTGAAGTGCCACTTAGCAAAAAGGTAACACCCACTTTGAACGTCTCTAAAAACAAAACAAAACATAAAAATCAAGATACTGTATAAACCTGGTTATCTTATAAACGATTGTATGATTGTACAATCGTTTACAAAATGATTGTAGTATAACGTATGCGAACGTTATAACGTGAGAAATGCAAATTAATGCCTGCATCGGATTTACAGTTTTAAAAATATACGCTGTTTCTGTTAGCTGTACATGACTTTCTCACACTCTTCTGTGTTGTTTTTTTTCCCTCATATTTTTTGGCTCTTTTCCTCCCAAAGGATGCTGGGAGTCAGCAGATTGGTTTTCTCCTGGGCAGCTGCGGGGTTGCCGTAGCACTGACCAGTGACGCGTGCCACAAAGGCCTTCCCAAGAGCCTCAGTGGTGACATTGTGCAATTCAAAGGTTGGAGACTCCATCAGTGTGATTACTCACGAACAGACCAGTCTTTCTGTTTCCTGTAAACACGCTGTTCGTCACTGGGTTGTTCTAGTCCTGTATCCATACAGAGCTGCACTTTAGCATCATTAGAACCACTTTGTGCTTATGATGCATGTTTGCATTCTTGTTCTTTTTTTTTTCCCCGTATATGATCAGGCTGGCCAAAGTTGTTGTGGGTTGTGACGGAGTCAAAGCATTTATCGAAACCTCCCAGAGAATGGTATCCTCTAATTAAAGATGCTAACAACGACACTGCGTATATCGAGGTTTTGATTGTTTTTGTTTGTTATGTTTTAAAATCTACAAGAATTGTATAGTTTTAAATATTAGCAGTTCTGATTTATTTATTTTTTGTCAGTATAAGACTTGCAAAGATGGAAGTGTTCTGGGAGTGACTGTGACGAGAATGGCCATGCTGACACACTGCCAAACACTCACACACACTTGTGGATACAGCGAAGGTAAGACGCGCGCATACACACACAGCCACTCACTCTCAGTTCTACACGATGAGAAATTCACAACTTATATACACTCGTTTATGTAGGAAAACATGTATATGACACATGAAAAAAAAAACAGTTATGGTGTGTGTGTGTGTGTGTGTGTTTCAGCTGAGACTCTTGTGAATGTGTTGGATTTCAAGAAGGACGTAGGACTGTGGCATGGCGTTTTAACGGTGATTATTTTACTCCACAGTTAATGCTGTCATATCTGATGTCTTTTTTTTTTTTCCTTTTTGACAATCTAACTTGCTGTCCATGTTCCAGAGTGTTCTCAACATGCTCCACACTGTGAGTGTTCCATATGCTCTCATGAAGGTGAATCCATTGTCCTGGGTCCAGAAGGTCTGTCAGTATAAAGGTACAAAACGCACATACTTTTTTCCCCTCTCAGAATGAGTTCTCTCTCAGCCACACACATTGGCTGACTTTTTTCCCCTGAAAATTATGGGCTATATATTATACATTCATAGTATTTATAATATTCATTAGTAACATTTAATGTTCTAGGCTCTATTCAGAATTCAACTTTTTTTTCATTTCCATGCTGATATTTTATTATCAATGGTGTTTTCTTCCTCTTTTTACTGTATTGTGTGTGTAGCTAAAGTGGTGTGTGTGAAGAGTAGGGATCTTCACTGGGCTCTGATAGCACACAGAGATCAGAGTGACATCAACCTGAGCTCTCTCCGTATGCTACTGGTTGCTGACGGAGCAAATCCATGTGAGTGTGTGTATGTGTGTGTGTTTTATGGAGGAGTGTTAATTCAGAAATATCTCATCCTGGAACATTCATACCCTTAAATAAACTGATCCATAACATACATCCATCTCCCTGTCCCTTTTTTTTCCACTCTTCCCCTTGGTCTTGTTCTCAGGGTCGATCTCGTCATGTGATGCATTCCTGAACGTGTTTCAGAGTTTGGGGTTGAGGTCAGAGGTCATCTGTCCATGTGCCAGCTCACCAGAGGCTCTTACTGTAGCTGTAAGGAGGTAAACCTACTTTCTCCAACATATTACTATAGCTGTGAGGAGACATCTGTGTTATGTTTACGCTGGAAGCTGTGGGGAAAATGGGTCATCAGTTGTGATATGTGGTATATATCTATCAGCCATAACACTAAAACCACTGAATAACATGGATTATCTCCTTACAATAGCACCTGTTAAGGGCTGGGATATATTAGCCAGCAAGTGAACAGTCAGTTCTCGAAGCTGATGTTTTGGAATCAGGAAAAATGTGTTGACTGAGTGACTTTGACAAGGGCCAAATTGTGATGGCTAGATGACTGGGTCAGTGCATCTCCAAAACGGCAGATCTTGTGGGGTGTTCCTGTTATGCAGTGGTTGGTATCTACCAAAAGTGGTCCAAGGAAGGACAACCGGTGAACCGACGATAGGGTCATGGGCTCCCAAGGCTCACCGATGCGCGCGGGGAGTGAAGGCTAGCCCGTCTGGTCTGATCCCACAGAAGAGCTACTGTAGTACAAGTTGCTGAAAAAGTTAAAGCTGGCTATGATAGAAAGGTGTCAGAACACACAGTGCATCGCAGCTTGCTGCATGTGGGACAGTGTAGCTGGTCAGAGTGCTCATGCTGACCCCTGTCCACCGCTGAAAGCACCTACAATGGGCACGTGAGTATAAAAACTGGACCATGGAACAAAGGAAGAAGGAGGCCTGGTCCGATGAATCACGATTTCTTTTACATCACGTGGACGGCCAGGTATGATGTGTGTATCGCATACCTGGGGAAGAGATGGCACCAGGATGCACTATGGGAAGAAGGCAAGCCGGCTCTGGCCAATGTTCTGCTGGGAAACTTTGGGTCCTGGCATTCATGTGGATATTACTTTGACACGTACCACCTATTTAGTTTGTCTGCACTGCAAAAATTGTTCAAGAATGGTTTGAGGAACATGACAAAGTTCAGGGTGTTCACTTGGCCTCCAAAATCCCCAGATCTCAATCCGATTGAGCATCTGTGGGATGTGTTGGACAAACAAGTCCGATCCATGGAGGCCCCACCGTACAACTTACAGGACTTCGAGGATCTGCTGCTAACGTCTTTGTGCCACATACCACAGCACACCTTCAGAGGTCTTGTGGAGTCCATGCCTCGATGGGTCAGAGCTGTTTTAGTGGCACAAAGGAGACCTACACAATATTAGGCAGGTGGTTTTAATGTTATGGCTGATTGGTGTATGTTGTGTGTTTGATCTGCAGGCCGAGTGATGGCAGCTCTAAGCCTGTAGGCCGAGGAGTCCTCAGTATGATGGGACTGAGTCACGGCGTCATCCGGGTGGACACAGGAGAAAAGCTGTCTGTCCTCACACTGCAGGATGTTGGCAGTCCCATGCCAGGAGGTAGGCAGTGTGTGGATAAGAAATCACAGTGATCACAAAATCATACAATTAACAGGAAGGACTGTTTTTGGTAAAATCTGTCTCTGTCTCAGCCCTGATATGTGTGGTGAGGTTGGAAGGTGTTCCCCAGTTGTGTAAAACAGATGAGATTGGAGAGATCTGTGTGTCGTCCATTGCCACAGGAACATCCTATTATGGTCTTACAGGCATGAGCAAAAACACTTTTGAGGTATGAAACTTCAGCCCCTTTTCTGATTGCCTTTAAGTGTGATTTAGTGTGTCAATTTAGTGAAGCGGTTTTCAGGTTTCAATAAGTATTTAAATAAATACGCTTCTTTAATTTGACATGTATTGCATAACTAGAGGACATTATCATGTAGTTTTCTATAGGTCCTTTTTCAGATAAGTCCTTTATTAACAATTTCACCATTATGTATTTTCAGTGATCTTTAGAGTGATTTGTGAATTGTGATGCATTATTACACTTCTTTAGAAAATGTTCCTCTTAATAATGTTATGTAGAAAGTACGATTTATTCAAATAGCCATTTTAGCCATATGTTGTTCATTAATAATGCCATGATACATGCTACTTAATACTTTTACATTTTAAAAATGTGCTAAAGTGTTTCCTTCTCTTCCTCCCTCTCTGTTGTAGGTGTGCCCTGTGTCCAGCAGTGGTGTGTTAGTGAGTGAGTGTGTGTTTGTACGCTCAGGGCTTTTGGGATTTGTGGGCCCAGGTGGATCCATCTTTGTTGCTGGAAAGATGGATGGATTAATGCAAGTTGGGGGCCGGAGACATAACGGTGATGACATCGTTGCTACTGCACTTGCTGTTGAACCCATGAAGTTTGTGTACAGAGGAAGGTGGGTGTGTGTGTGTGTGTGTGTGACTGTGTGTGTTTTGTTTGAGTTGATTAAAAGATTAATCAATATGAAAGTGTTGGCTCTGTAATTCTGTTCCAGTTTATCAGATACAGTCAGGTTCATAACTATTTGGACAGTAACACAATTTTCATAATTTTGCCTTTGTACACCACCTCAATGGATTTGAAATGAAGCAAGATGTGACTGAAGTATAGAATTTCAGCCTTATGTCAACAGTTTTAACAAAAATATTGCGTTAACCATTTAGGAATGGCAGCCAATTTTTACACAGTCCCTCCATTTTCACAGGCTGAAAAGTAATTGGACAAACTAGCATAATCATAAATATTAGGATTATTTTTAATACTTGGATGCAAATCCTGACTGCCTGAAGTCTGGAACCCATGGACATCACCAAATGCTGAGTTTCCTCCCTTGAGATGCTTTGTCAGGCCTTTACTGCAGCTGCATTCAGTTGCTGCTTGTTTGTGGGTCTTTCTGCCATCAGTTTTGTCTTCAGTAAGTGAACGCCATGCTCAATTTCATCTAAGAACATTTAAGAACATTTAATTTCTTTGCCTTAAGAAGCTCTTGGTAAACAGAAAGTTTAGCTCTATACACTTCAGAATTCATCCTGCAACTTCTGTCAGCAGTCTCATCATCAGTAAACACCAGTGACCCAGTTCCATTGGCAGCCATACATGCCCATGCCATAACACTGCCTTGATAATGATAAGTCTACCTCCTCCAGAGTGTTCTTGACTTGGCTAGATGTTGTGAAGTAGTTTTTTTTCAACAAGGAAAGAATTTTGCATTCATCCACTTTAGTTGTCTTCTGTGGTCTTCCAGGTCTTTTGGTGTTGCTGAGCTTGACAGTGCATTCCTACTTTTTAAGAATTTACGAAATTGTTGATTTGGCCACTCCTAAAGTTTCTGCTACCTCTCTGATAGGTCTGTTTTGTTTTTTCAGCCTAATGATTGCCTCATTCACTTGCATCAACACCTCTTTGGACCGTGTACTGAGAGTTCCCATGAACAGCTACCAAATGCGAATTCAATGCTTGGAATCAACTCCAGACCTTTTATCTCCTTAATTTGTCATGAAATAATGACAAAACAGGCCACACCTATCCATGAAACTGCTTATCCCTCAATTGTCCAATTACTTTTGAGCCTGCGAAAATGGATGGACTTTTGTTTAACCCCTTGAATTAAAGCTGAAAGTCTACACTTCAGTCACATCTTGGTTGCTTCATTTCAAATCCATTATGGTGGTGCAGAGAGGCAAAATTATGAAAATTGTGTCACTGTCCAAATACTTGCGGACCCGACTGTATATTACTGTTTAGATTATTTTTGTATTTAAAGAAGCGTATTGCTATGCTCGCCTCGAGTATCACATATACCACTGAGTCTGGAAACTCGCCTGTTAATATGATTTAAATTCTGATCTTAACGAAAAACGGTCACACCACTGTAACATCTTCAAACCATAACTTTAGAAAATTATGAAAGGTTTCAACCCCAGGGTACAGATTTTATGTACTGTAATGTGTGTGGTCGTGTGAATCTGTAGGATAGCCGTGTTCTCCATTACTGTGCTTCATGATGAGAGGATCGTGGTGGTGGCAGAGCAGAGACCAGATTCTACTGAAGAGGAGAGCTTTCAGTGGATGAGCAGAGTACTACAGGTACATTTGAACCATTCTATAATTAGGTGTACACCAGTATATGCTTTTCAGTCGTATTATCTTATTGTATTAAATAACAAACTAATTTTACATTCTACTTTGCCCAAAACATTTTTCATGTAATAGAATTAATATAACATCTTAGTATAATTTATATGTAACGGTGTGTGTGTGTGTGTGTCTAGGCTATAGATAGTATCCATCAGGTTGGTGTGTATTGCCTGGCGCTGGTTCCGTCTAATACCCTGCCCAAAACTCCTCTTGGAGGAATCCACCTCTCTGAGACAAAGCAGCTGTTCCAGGACGGAGCGCTGCACCCCTGCAACGTCCTCATGTGCCCTCATTCCTGCGTCACCAATCTGCCCAAACCCCGACAGAAACAACCTGGTAAACATTTGTGTGTATGTGTGTGTGCTCTTGTGCTTGTGTGTGTGGATATAAATATTTTTATATACACACACAGTGGATATAAAAAGTCTACACCCCATGTTAAAATGGCAGGTTTTCGTGTAGTAAAAAAAATGAAACTAAGATTAATCATGTCAGAACATTTTCCAGCCTCGATGTGAAATTATAACATACAAAAATGAAGTGAAAAACAGTCAGAAATTATAGGGAAAAAATAAAAAAGCTACAATAACCTGGTTGCATAAGTGTGTACACCTTTATACAGATGTGGCTGTGTTCAGAATGAACCAATCACAATCAATCTCATGTTCAAAAGCAATTAGCCTTCATCAGTTAAATTATTCTGATTAACCCCAAATAAAGACCAGCTGTTTCTGTAGGATTTACAGTACTTGACATCTTCTTGGTTTCATCTGAATGTTGAAGCCATGGTCTGCAAAGAGCTTTCAATGCAGGTATCTCGCTTGTTGAAATATATCTATCAGGAGAGCATTATAAAATAATTTACTAAACATTAGATATATCAGGGAACACCATGAAGGCCATCAACATCAAGTGGAAAAAAATGGGGCACCACAGTGACATTACCAAGTACAGGACGTTCCTTCAAAATGTACAAAAGGACAAGACAAAAACTAAAGATTAAAGGAGCTGCAGGAATAACTGACAATTACTGATTCCTCTCTGCATGTGACAACAATCTCTCATATTCTTCACATGTCTGGACCGTGGGGTAGGGTGGCTAGACGGAAGCCCTTTCTCAGAAAAAAAAAAAAACATCCAAGCTCAACTAAATCACCCTAAACCTTGTGGGAAAATGTGGTATGGTCTGATGAGACCAATTCCAAAAGCTATAATAATCCCATAATTCCAAAAGGTATGCTTGGTGCAAAAAAAAAAAAAAAAAAAAGGCCAAAATCACCAAAAGAACACCACACCCAAGGTGAAGCATGGTGGTGGCAGCATCATGCTTTAGGGCTGCTTTTCTTCAACCAGAACTGTGGGTTTTTATTAAGGTGGAGGGAATCATGAATAGCTACAAATACCAGTCAATTTTAGTACAGAACTTTCAGGCGTCTGCTAGTAAGCTGGAGATGAAAAGGAATTTCACCTTTCAGCATGACAATGACCCAAAGCACACATCCAAATCAACAAAGGAATGGATTAACCAAAAGAAGATCAGTGTTTTACTTCAGAAAACCTGCCATTTTCACAGGGGTGTGTAGACTTTTTATATCCAGTGTGTATAGCATTTTTCTCCTGACAACGTGCCAGTGTCATTTTTGGAGCTGCCTAATCTTGAGCAGCTCTGCACAGTTCAGTCTAAAAAGACTCTGTGTATAAGTGATTCCAGAGGCTTGGGGCAACATACTTTTATCATGATAACTATAGGGCCAACTGGAATTATTTACTTGTATTGGCGTTAAAATAAGACATGAACAGCGTGGTAGGTTGCGAAACGCACTATTAAAATAGCAGAATTAATACTGAAATGATGAATCTGTGGTCTGAGACAAAGGACCATTTTAATGACCATTATAGCCGAGCTCTGTTTTTAATGCTTCCAAAACTCTGTTGTATCATCTACACACAAATGACTACATTGCTATAAAAAATATGTGCTCTACAGTATGTGTCGTCATGTGCATAATTGATGTTTAAAATTAAAAAAAAAAGGTAAAATTAGTTTTGAAAGTCCATGGAAATTGGTTGGTTTGGTTATTATTTTAACATATTTTATATGTGAAATATTAGTAAATTCCCACATCTGATCATGTCATGGTTTGGTTCTTAGGCCTAGTCCTAGTTTTCTTCCAATTTGACTTCCAGTTTTATCCACACTAAAACTGCATTTTGACCACTGAAAATGCTGCTGTTGGCAAAATATAAATGTAAAAATGGCCTTTTTCAAACTTGAAATGTTTGGTGTCATATTAGGCCTTAAACTGGCAGATGAATGTTGGTTCCCTGAACCAGCACCAGCACCTTGTCGATTAAAAAGTAGTATAGAAGAGGATTATGATGCAGTTGTGTGTGTGTGTGTGTGTGTGTGTGTGTGTGTGTGTGTGTGTTGCAGAGGTTGGCCCTGCCTCTGTTATGGTGGGGAACCTGGTGGCAGGAAAGCGGATGGCGCAGGCCAGCGGGCGAGACCTCAGTCAGGAAGACAATGATCAGGTTTGTAATGCATGCACATGTCTGTGTCTGAATTTGTCGTAATGTGCTTGAATTTTTCGATTAGGAGTGAACTGAAGAAAGATACTGGGTAAATCCCAGATTCTAGTGTTTGAGAGAAGAGTTCTTAATGGAATTCAGTGGAATGCGAACAAATTATAGTTGTTAAGAAAAAGATTAAAGAAACCATTCTTGCTAAAGATAAGGCTTGCTAAAAAAAAGAGAATGTCAAATATAAATATCAGTGTCAAATATACGCGGCCATTTTATTAGGAATACCTGTACACCTGCTCACTCATGCAGTTTTCCAAATGGCCAATCATGTGGCAGCAGTGAAGCTTCAATTAATGTCAATTTTTTTTTTTTTTTTTTTTTTTTTTTTTTTTTTTTTTTGAGTGTTTTAGATCTCCTGGCATTTTCATACACGGCAGTCTCTAGAGTTCACACAGAATGATGCAAAAAAAAAAAACCCAAAAAATATCCAATAAGCAGCAGTTCTGCGGGTGGAAACGCCTTGTTGATGAAAGAGGTCAGGTGTTCCTAATAAAGTGGGAAATACTATATGCAGTTATTTAATCTGCTAATCATGTGACAGCAGCACAATGTTAATGTTCACAACAAACCTCAGGATGAAGAAAAAGTGATTTTGTGAGTTACTATATCCTTCCTGACAGCTCGAACCAATCTGGCCATTTTCCTCGGACCTCTCTTATCAACAAGGCGTTTCCACATACAGAACTGTCGCTCACTCAATGCTTTTTGTTTTTCACACCATTCTGTGTAAACTCTAGAGACTGTTGTGTGTGAAATTCCCAGATCAGCAGTTTCTGAAATACTCAAACCAGCCACAGTTATTGTCAGTTTAGACTCTTAGAAGCTTATAAGAAACTTAGCATATAACCCTTGATAATGAGGTTCATCTTTTGTTTCCTGTTTTGTGTGATCCAGTTCCTTTTTCTGCCTGAGGTGTTGCAGTGGAGAGCTCAAACTACACCTGACCACATACTTTACACACTCATTAACTCAAGGGTAATACACACACACACACACATCACTTCACACCGTAAACTGGTTTTTGTGCGTTTGTTTTGATGGCACTCATAGCATAGCATAAACAAAAACTAAATACACACCACAGTCATTTCTCTGGCTTTACATTAAATTGTGTGTTTGTGTGTTGTAGGGGACAGTGGGGAGTTCTCTAACATGTCTACAGCTCCATAAAAGAGCAGAGAAGATTGCTGCACTGCTGTTTGAGAAAGGGCAACTGCGAGAGGGAGATCATGTGGCATTAGTGTACCCACCAGGTAACTTCACATTTACCTCTTTAATTTTCACTTAGACAACCATGTCTCACTGAACGTAGATTATATCATAATTATTCAATCTAATGTGTGTATATACAGTCAGGTCCATAAATATTGGGACATAGACACAATTCTAACATTTTTGGCTCTATACACCACCACAATGG
>CM075023.1:7917964-7931283 GCA_037576675.1 Pangasius sanitwongsei
AAATACCCTCAAATTAAAGCTGACAGTCTGCAGTTAAAGCACATCTTGTTCGTTTCATTTGAAATCCATAGTGGTGGCGTATAGAGCCAAAAATGTTAGAATTGTGTCTATGTCCCAATATTTATGGACCTGACTGTATACAGTGGGGTGAAAATGCTTCTTCTTTGCATTCATTTCTAATATTATGTATTCTTTTCTTCATATTATTGACAGCAACTTGAGTGAAAAGTAGAATATACTTTGAAACGGTTTGCATTAGTGTACAAACCAGGTTTGTTCCCGTTTTGCTTTAATGACAGTGTGCAATCGAGCTGGAATGGACTCCACAAGTTTGTGCAAAACCCTCTGATCCTTTTGTCGTCTGAACACATAATTCAATAGAAGAGATTAGGCATAAGGAGAATCTGACCTTTTGTACAAAGCAGTTAACCTGGTCAAAATCACAAATTTGCTTAAACAGGGACCTAGAAATATTGCAGAATCTTGAATATAAAATATTCATAATGTTGGACATTTACTTTGTGTGTTTTACATATTTCAAAATGACTAATACCTTCTGTTTATTTGCAATTTAAAAAATCCCAGATTTTCAATGTGGTCTCAGAGTTTTGGACCCCAATGTAACTATGTATGCATGGATATGTGTGTGTGTGTGTGTGTGTGTGTGTGTGTGTGTGTCACAGGTTTAGATCTGATTGCTGCCTTCTACGGTTGTTTGTATGCTGGCTGTATCCCTATCACAGTCAGGCCACCTCATCCCCAAAACATCTCTACAACTCTGCCAACTGTCAAAATGATTGTAGAGGTAAATACGCAAACACACATCCATATCCTGGGACAAAAATCAATACTTACAGTTTGTATAATTTTACAGAATTACAGAAAGGGTACATGTTGTGCAGTGAGGATTACGCAGCCAGCGTTAGGTCTATGTAAGGGGTCAGAGGTCCAGGTTTCAGTATTTCAGCGGACCATACCAAGTGCTTGGTCAACATATGGAGGGAAAAAGAAATTGGCCATAGTTCAGCGACTTTAAACCAGAGCACCTTCTGTAGCAGAACTTCTGTTGCTCCAATCACATGCATTTATGTAAATTATTTAAGTGAAGGAGGCTCCTCTGATCAGAGACTAGCTACAGCACTTGGAACTGTCTTGTTTATAGCCATGAATTTTAAATCTTAAATGGTTAAACACTGAAAGGTAACTTTCAGTCATGTTAGTTCAGTCAGATTTTGTTGAATACCCCCGGTGTAAGTGATATAAGGTCGCCTTGAAAAGGCTTTAAAGTTCAGATCGCTATAACAGTGAGCCTGCATTAGTCCAATTTTTTATATGGCTCAAATGCTATGAAAGCCAACGTCACACACATTCGATATATAGCAAACACACTGAGTGTAACAATGGTTGCGTTTCACATAATGGCAGACACTTAACCACAGTTGCATGTGTGTGTGTGCAGGTGAGTCGTTCGGGGTGTGTTATGACCACACAGGCAATCAGTAAACTTCTGCGGTCTAAAGAGGCATCAGCAGTGGTGGACCTCCGATCATGGCCACCTGTCCTCGACACAGGTGAGGGTTGTGTGAGAAAAGGAACTAAAGCAAATAGACTAGTGAGAACTTTTCTCGTTTATATATATTCGTGTGTGTGCTTAAGATGACCTGCCAAAGAGACGGTCTCCTCTGCTCTATAAGCCATGTGATCCAGAGTCTTTGGCCTACTTAGACTTCAGTGTGTCCACCACTGGCATGCTTGCTGGAGTAAAGGTACTCTCTCTCTCTCTCTCTCTCTCTCTCTCTCTCTCTCTCTCTCTCTCTCTCACACTCTCTCTCTCTCTCTCTCTCTCACTCACTCACTCACTCACTCACTCACTCACACACACACACACACACACACACACACACACACACACACTCAGTAATGTGAAAGTATACACTCTCTCACACGATCACAAAACATGCTAAGATGAAGGTACACAAAACTCCTGCTTGTGTTTTTTGAACAGATGACTGTGGACATAACTAGACCATATCAGTGTTTTGAATCTGTACAACAGCACATTGGATTTGAAATTAAATCTTGACCATAATGTCAAAGTACAGGCAGTCTGCAATTATTGAACAGTATGTACATCTGACTTCATGTGGAATTTGGCCTTTCGTGTAGGAATTGCCCCTCTTTTATACTTTTGCCCTCTCATATTAGTATTATGTAGTTATTTGTTTCTGTGTATCATGGCATTAGATCATGTGCAGCTAAACATGAGGCACAAAGAAGATAAAAAATATTGTTAGAATCAACTGATGTAAAAATTTCCTTAGTCTGGCAATATCAAAAGACCTGGGAGTTCAACAGTAGTGTCCAGGATGGATTCAAGACAATGTTCTGAGGGTGCTTTCACACCTACTAGTACATTGCAGAGCCTGAATCAGCGTGAAAGTGATGCTTTTTGTTTGTTGGCTATTTGGTTTGGTTTAGATTCACAAAAACCAAACCACATTAGCTGAGAGGTGTGTAGTGCTGAAAATGTACTCGTGAAACGCAGAAATAAAGTGATGGAAAAAGGTAAAGAAAGCTTTGCCAAGTTGCCATAGAAATCACAAAAATCATTCAAGCATGGAGAACACATCCGGCGCTCAGTAAATTACTAGATCTTTTTATAAAAACTAGTTTAAACCATTTTGTGTATCCACCGTTTATTTTACATGTAGATCTCTCTCTCTTTTTTGTCAGTGTGAAGGAAGCTTGGCATTTCTGCAGTGCTACAGCTCTGTCCTTTGGCTCTGTTTTTGCCTCATGGGTCAGTTTAGCAGCTCGCATCTGCAGAAAAATGCTGCCCGCAACCCACAATACACATTTGGTTGTCTTCAGGCACTTGGGTCACTTTTTCACTGTAATTGAACCACACTAGAGAATGAACGTGAAAGTGAAGATGACGCCGCACCAGGATTATAGAAAGAGGGAAGCGTAGAGGAAAAGATCTGCCCTGATGCAAAACATATCACATCACCTGTAGAACATGTAGATTATGCATATGAAACTGGATTTTGACCTCCAACCATAACCCCTGACTTATTGGAGTGAACTTCCTTTTGTAGCAGGACTCATCTGAGCACTTTTATCAGAACACCCTTTTATCAGGATCAGCAGCGGAAAATAATCTAGAATTAACTGAATATATGAATATTGCCAGATATACATTCATATACATTTCACAGAAGACTTAATTAAGAACTGAAAACGTCAGGAAGAACATCAGAATACAGAGTGTCTGGTTATGTCTATAGCTCACAGAATTTGGCCATTATAAATTGGAAAGGATTTGTAATCAAAAATTAATAATGTGGGTTTTTTTTTTTTTTTTTTTCTCCCCCCCAATTCCTGATGACCCCTTGGAATGACTGGATTGTGTAATAAAATGTAATTAGCTTCTACACCTCACTGATACATTTTAAATCCAATGTGTGTTACTACAGAGCCAAAATAAAATGTAGTCAATATAGTTTGATTGATCATTTTCTGGTGGTGGTGATGAGGAGGAGGATGATGATGATGATGACATTCTGTCACTGTCTCTGTTCCTTCACCCCACAGATGTCTCACAGTGCTACCAGCGCTTTATGTCGCTCTATAAAGTTGCAGTGTGAGCTATATCCATCCCGGGAAGTAGCTGTGTGTTTGGATCCCTACTGTGGACTGGGCTTTGTCATCTGGTGCCTCTGCAGGTACAAAACACTTTATATATTAGGGAGCAAGTCCTAAAACACATTCTCCCCTCACCCAACTAAATACTAGCATAAGAGAAGTGAAAAGATACAGTTTTGTCAGTTCTTGAAGTTGATGTGTTGGAAGCAGGAAAAATGGGCAAGTGAAGTATAAGGATCCAGGCAACTTTGACAAAGGGCCAAGTTGTGATGGCTAGACGACTGGGTCAGAGCATCTCCAAAACAACAGGTCTTGTGCGTTGTTCCCAGTACACAGTGGTTAGTACCTACCGAAAGTGGTCAAAGGAAGGATAACCGGTTGAACTGGCGACAGGGTCATGGGCGCCCCAGGCTTACTGATGTACGTGGGGAGTGAAGGCTAGCCCTTCTGTTCCAGTCCCACAGAAGAGCTACTGTAGCACAAATTGCTGAAAAAGTTAATGCTGGCTATGATAGAAAAGTGTCACGACACAGTGCATTGCAGCTTGCTGTGTATGGGGCTGTGTAGCTGCAGACCAGTCAGGGTACCCCTGCTGACCCCTGTCCACCTCTGAAAGCACCTACAATGGGCACGTGAGCATCAGAACTGGACCATGGAGCAAAGGAAGAAGGTGGCCTGGTCTGATGAATCACATTTTCGTGTGCCGGGTGCTTACCTGGGGAAGAGATGGCACCAGGATGCACTATGGGAAGAAGGCAAGCAGGCGGAGGCAGTGTGATACTCTCTAAAAAGCAAAACCTCTTTTTCCCCACAGAAGATGATAGGAATATCAGTACAGACAGATTCTATATTACCTGGGGTAATTTTTGCTGGTCATTTTATAGTAGTAAAAAAGGTTTCTGACAAGAGATACATCAGTAATAATTGCATTATTCCACCTCCTCATATAAAACTAATCCTGAATAGGGCTTAAAGCGGTTATTATTATGTTCATATTATGTTTGATTAATGTAATGTGTGTAATCTGTGTGCGCAGTGTGTATGCAGGGCACCAATCCATACTGATCCCTCCAGCAGAGTTAGAGGTAAACCCAGCCCTGTGGTTGCTCTCCGTCAGCCAGTTTAAAGTGAGAGACACTTTCTGTTCTTACTCAGTCATGGAGCTCTGTACCAAGACCCTCGGCACGCTCGCTAACTCGCTCAAGGTTTGTACACACACGCGCGCGCACACAGTCTTTGTCACACATACTCCTTTTCACAAAAGCAAGACTCACGTGTATACTTCCACTGACAGGTCGACACATGCACAGATATACACTCATCCAGTCCTCACAGATGAATGTTGGACGTGCACATATAAACACCACTTCTAATTACAGTACCTGCTTTTTGTCAGTCAGATGTATCCCTTGTGTTTCCCGTGTAACTCTTTCTCTTCCCTTGGTTTTATCTGTCTGTCAGGCACGAGGACTGGATCTCTCCCGTGTACGCACGTGTGTGGTGGTGGCAGAGGAGAGGCCTCGCATCTCTCTGACTCAGTCCTTCTCTAAGCTTTTTAAAGATGTCGGGCTTCACCCTCGCGCTGTCAGTACTTCCTTTGGCTGCAGGGTGAATCTCGCTGTGTGTCTGCAGGTCAGTTACATATCAATCAGCACACACAAAACTGGACTGTTTTAATTTCATTTATCAAAATCTAATACAACTTCCTTACTTTAATGGATTTGCAGTTATTAAGAATGTATTGCATATAATGAATACATTGACTGTATGAAGCCAAACAAATTGGTAACCTTGAGGAATCCTTGTGTGAAATATAAAACGTTTGTGGACCCCTGACCATCACACTTGTATGTGGGTCTTCCCCAAACTGGCCACAAAGTCTAGAATGTCTTTGTATGCTGTAGCATTACAATTTCCCTTCAGTGGGACTAAGAGGCCCAAACCTGTTCCAGCATGACAATGCCCCTGTACACAAAGCGAGGTCAGTGAAGACATGGTTTACCAGGTTGGAGTGGAAGAACTCAAGTGTCCTGCATAGAGCCCTGACCTCAACTCCACTGAACACCTTTGGGGGTGAACTGGAACACTAACTGCACCCCAGGCCTCCTCGCCAGACATCAGTGCCTCACCTCACTAATACTCTTGTGGCTGAATGAGCACAAATCCCAACAGTCACACTCCAAAATCTAGTGGAAAGCCTTCCCAGAAGAATGGAGGTTATTATAACAGTAAACGGGGGACTAATTCAGGAATATGATGTTCAAAAAGCACATAAGGGTATGATGGTCAGGTATCCACATACATTTGGTTATATAGAGTATATCTGAATGTCCTGTTAATGTAGCATTTGATTCATTTTCAGTTATTGATATTTCATTCAAATGGTAGCACATGGATTTAACATGGTTAAACAATTTAGCATCTCATACTGACTGATGTGAAGAACAAGAACATGGTTTTATTCATATAGTGAGGTGAGCATTCATGAAATAAATGTGTGAAAACTCTCAAGTGGCTTGTGTCTGTGTCTGTGTGTGTGTGTGTGTGTGTGTGTGTGTGTGTGTGTGTGTAGGGAACCTCTGGACCAGACCCCACTACAGTCTATGTGGACATGAGAGCACTCAGACATGACAGGTAGCACATCCATATTGGACAGTTCACATACAGCCTCTTGAAGTCTTCCACATAGACATTCCCAATCTCAGCATAAAAGATGTCTTTTTTTATACACTGGGAGAATTTTCTGTAAGTATTGTTTGTTTTTTAATCAATGCTTTTATTGTGTGTGATGTAGAGTACGCTTGGTGGAAAAAGGGTCTCCACATAGTTTGCCGCTCATGGAGTCAGGCAAGGTGAGAACTCAAATATGCAACCTTTTCTGAAAGGTTATTTGAACAAAATAATTGTATTGGATAAATAAATACAAACTCCTTTGCTTTGATATGCAGATCTTACCAGGTGTCCGCATCATCATTGCCAATCCAGAGACAAAGGGGCCAATCGGAGATTCTCATTTAGGGGAGGTTAGACCAATCAAAGGCCTTCGTGGAACAAATAATAGATTTGATTATTCTGTGATTGATAACCTGTAAATATAGGTGTATAAGTGTGTATGATGAGCATATGGAAAATATAGTGTGTGTGTGTGTGTGTGTGCTGCAGATATGGGTTCACAGCAGTCAGAATGCTAGTGGATATTTCTCAGTATTCGGGGAGGAGAATGTTCGCTTAGATCATTTTAGTGCCAGACTCAGTTTTGGAGACACACAAACTGTCTGGGCTAGAACCGGCTACCTCGGCTTCCTCCGCAGGACAGAACTCACCGACGCCAGTGGAGGTGAGTGTATATGTTGTGATGCATCTTTAGTGTGTGATGGGTGTCTGTAGTTGAGTGCATAATTTTCATCCCCCATGTTTTTAATAGGGAAAACTGTATTTCTATTATTATTATTATTATTATTATTATTATTATTATTATTATTATGGCAATTCTCACCCACTAGTTAACTCGTTACACAGCTACCAGCCGGGGTGGGTGGGCAAACACTTGCTTCCTCCGAGGCGCCTAAAACCAACCTCAGCAACTTCTTTGCATCACAGAGCAGCGTGACACACTTGGAGGAAGCGCTGTACACCCTGTTCTGTGTACATGAGTTCCCTGACACTCACGACTGGGTAATGTTGCTGTGTCTGACGGGGAAGAGAGGGTATGCCGTCCCTCCATCCCAGGAGCACGGCCAAATTTGCTCTCTTGACTTTCAGCCACAGGCTCGAACTCAAGATCTCCTGACCATGGGGTGAACGCTTTTTTCGGTGCCTTCCAAAATTATTGACACTCTTTATGAAAACGAGCAAAAAAAATGATATAAAACTATATGCAATTGATATTTTGATCTCAAACATACAGGGACATGGTATAGAATTATATAAACATGTTTATATAGTACACTGGTTTCAAAATGATCTGCAGCCTTACAATATCAGAGAATATCACTGAGACTCTTCCTGTAATGTCTAACAAGACTGAAGACACTCCTCAATACCGAGCATACAGAACTCTTTCATATTTGTAGTTTTGTGCTTGTGGACTTGAGTCTTCAATTCAAACCACAGGTTTTCATTAGGGTTCAAATCCGGTGACTGAGATGGTCATTGCAAACAGTTTGTGTTTCTTCGTCCATTTCTGTGTTGATTAGGAAGGCTGTGGCTGAGTCTGGCCTCCTGGCAAAGGCAACTAGGACTTAGGCTATAATATCCTGTTTGCATTTATTTAAAATATTCCTTATGGGTGTCAAAGGGGGTTACTGTAGCTTGCTGCCCTATATAAGATTTCTTGGTCTTCATTGTTTTGTTCTAAGGGCATGCAGGGCTGTGGTGGTGGTTGGCAGGGTTGCATCTGTGTACGTAATTGTGACACGTGTTTCTGTTTGACAGATTAAAAATGTGTTTGACAGATAAATAATGAACAGAACATTAAACACGCAGAATGTCAGATCAGCGTGCTTTGGCACTGGTTAAAATTCAAACATTTGTGACAGTTATAACTGTCATAATGGCATTGTTTCTAATAATCTCATGATCAGATGTTTGCATGCTATATTGACTGATTTGTGTCTATTGTAATCTGAGATGGAGTTGAACATTACTGGAAATGTACAGTCAGCTCCAGCATTATTGGCACCTTCGGTAAATTAGCTAAATCTCACATTCAGAATATGAGAGAAATCTAACCTTTACAAAATGAAAAATGCCTCATTTATTTGTTTGTTTGTGTGTTTATATTTTTTTAACAAAACCAAATGACACCCATGTCACAAAAGTGTATTAACCTTCATAATTCAGGCAATGGCTATAATAAAATAGCTTCACACCTGAAATACCCATATGCAATATTAGGGCAATAATAAAGAAATTAAGAAAGGAAGATCGTGCCAGAAGAAAGTCTTTCTTTCATTTAACTACATCATTTACCTGTTTATCCATAGAACTATTTACCTGTTATCTGTACTTGGCTGAACGTGTTGCCCTTGGTGTTGCAGACTGGTCACTGCACCTAGATTACACCTGTAGGCAGGCAGGGTTCTTTATACAGGAAGTAGTATCTAACTGCCAGCCAGTAGAGGCAAACAGCTTTCAAATTGTCATTTTTGCTTCGTTGCATCGTGCCTTTTGTTTGATTCCTTAAAGAAGACTTTTTTTGAACTTCTTGTAATCGCTTATTGTGTTCATGTTGGATAATTGCCTCAGGAAACAGCGTAAAATGACTGAAAGCACACTGACTGGAGTCCAGCTGGTAAAATATGTCTGCTTCTGCCAAGAAGCTACGACTGAGTCCTGATTGGATATTCCAGCAGGACAATAATCTAAAACATGCCTCCAAATCCACACAAAAAAAAGGTTAAATTACCACAGAATCAAGCTTTTGACATGGCCAGTCCGCTGACCTTGAGCTGATGAGGAGAGTCCACAAGAAGAGGACCTTGGATCCTAGAGAATCTGGAGAGATTTTGTACATTAGATTACTTTATTATTTTCTTATAAATTTACTTCAGTTAGTGGTTAGACACAAACCACAGATTTTTTTCCACAGCCTTTTTTAAAGCCATCTTTACCCAAGGTGCCAATAATTCTGTAGCTGACTGTATTATCTATCTTTTGGCCCATGAGCAAGTGCTGCTTTCTGCATCGAAATATTTCCAGATGCAGCTTTTCTTTTTCTTTTTTTTTAATAGTTACTGACTTCATTTGGACCTAAGAATAATGAATACTCAAATAATGATTTCAGTATTCAGATTCTGGCATATGAAGCGGTTAACTGGGTATTTGGATACCTGTACACACCCCTAATAATTGTATTTATGCACATTTGTATGATAGTGTGTGTGAGTACATGGAACTGTGTTTTCTTGTAGAGAGGCACGATGCTCTGTATGTAGTGGGAGCGTTGGATGAGGCGATGGAGCTGAGAGGGATGCAGTACCACCCCATTGACATTGAGACTTCCATCATCCGAACCCACAAGAGCATTACAGAATGGTGAGTACATGCATGCATATCCACACTATTATCCACACGTATGCATTCACCCATAATTGCCCATTACAAATAAGCATTAATACACTAACATCCACTATACACTAATAGAGGTGTATTCAGAATGTAAACATGACAGTGTCGTGCAGAAACAGAATCATTTTGATGTGTGCGCGCGCGCGTTTTGATCTTGATCTCTCTGATTGTGTGTATCAGTGCTGTGTTCACCTGGACTAAGCTCTTGGTTGTGGTGGTCGAGCTGGATGGTTCAGAGCAGGAGGCCCTGGACCTGGTTCCCATGGTAACCAACGTTGTTCTGGAGGAGCATTACCTCATCGTGGGTGTGGTGGTTGTCGTGGATACTGGCGTTATTCCCATCAACTCGCGCGGAGAGAAGCAGCGCATGCACCTGAGAGACGGCTTTCTCGCCGACCAGCTTGACCCCATATATGTTGCCTACAACATGTAGAAAAGAGAAACTCTACCATACTCAAACACTTCCACTTAAAAATGTAGAAAGACACGCACTCACAGCTGGGTGCATAGACAAGGCCTAGAAAATGCAGAAGAATGCACGTTTAACCTTAATATGGAAACCCACTGACAGAAACATGCACTTTCTCCAACACATTTCACATATTTGCATTCAACCCCATATAAATGGCTTCTAATATGTAAAAACACAAGCATATTCAGTTGGAAGCTGAAAGCACTAGCTAATAGAATGCAGATCATTTTAAACAGTGGGATCTCTAAAGTAAAGAACTGTAACATCTACACACACACACACACACACACACACACACGTAATGAGTAGGTCACCTGTCATCAGTCTGTAGTCAAACAGGTTGCACTTTTTGCCTCTCCATAAACACAGGAGAATATGCATTTTTTTTTTTTTTTTACTGCATGCAAGATGAATACAGAGGTTTCACATTGAAGGACACAATGGCAAGAATGTGTTGCCAATGAAGCCAATCCAAAAGTGTATCTTTACAAATGATGGTTATCAGCCAAATCATGTTTTCTAATTAGCCAACAAGACCAATTCTCTTCTTTTCGCTAGAGCTTACAGAGCGCATGATCAGGAAGCGTGCTGATGCAATAGACAGGTTTACATTGTTACATGCATAATCAGATGGCATACATAATCATGCACTCACCCATATATGGGCCATGGTGCCTGTGTATATAAGGGACTTGGAGACGTATCTTACATTTTCTTTGGTGTTTGTGTTTCGTTCATGTGCAATTCATTGTTTTGCTAGTGTTGCTTAATTCTGTTTATCCTGCAATATTTTCAAGTCAGGGAATTTTATAAGATATTTACTGTCAAGTCTGACATACCGCTCATATTATCTGAAGGCTTTCTTTCTTTTTTAATCTTTGGTGTTGCAAAAGTAGCTGTTTTATACAAAGACATATCAAATGAAACATTTTAAATTACCTATTTTCTTTAATATGTTTAAAATGTGATTTGTGCACAGGTTGTTCTGTTTGTCATCCCTTTATTTTATGCAATAGCATAAGTTATTTTTCATTGTATCTTTTTATTTTTGTCTAATGTATTTTCATGTTTTGGCATCTTGTGTGAAAAATATCTAACACGCAGATACATACATGTGTATATATTCTGTATAGCTTGTGTTTATGAAGATGACATAAAGCACTGCTTCCTCTCTGTTATTGTATGTAGCTAGGGTGGAAAAAGAAAGGACTCCACAAAAAAATATTGACCGAGGGAAGGAATAACATTCAGAGAGGTGGAGATCACTGTGTGTGTAAATCCTGGTTAGTTTTTATTTTCCCTTGTGTCTTAAATTTCCTGCAGGACTATGCGCTGTGGGTTCTGTCATTATGGTAAAAGCAAAAAAAGATGTCTTTTAAAATGTCAATAAAATATTTTCTATTATTCAGTAAAAGCATGAAAACTGGTTTCTTTGTGTCATGACCCCCTCTGTTTAAATTAATTTAAATCTCATTCACTAACAAGTTTCATTCCATTACTTTTAGACCTGCTTAAAGTAGGTAGGTGTTTGAGTAGGTAAAGTATTAAGTCATTATACCACTTACATAGCAGAATTTGAAAGGAACTTCTTGAACAACTGAGTCACTTTTCACCCAGGTAGTAAGTCGAATGAGGGTCTAATAAACGTCATAGTTTATTAGTAATCATAGTCATAGTAATCTAATAAACGTTGTCATAGTTTGAGGTCTTACTGAGGGCTGATTTAGAGTCAGAATCGATTACTTTTGATCTTGAGAATGAGAAAGTTCAGTTCCACTCACATTCAGTATGTTTCATAAAGAGAATCACGGATGGCTTTAGTGCTGAGGTACAGTCCCCTCCGAAAGTATTGGAACAGCAAAGCCAATTCTATTTCTTTCACTATACATTGAAGACATTTGGGTTTGAGATCAAAAGATGAATATGAGACAACAGATCAGAATTTCAGCTTTCATTTCCTCATATTTACATCTAGATGTGTTAAACAACTTAGAACATGGCACCTTTTGTTTGAACCCACTCATTTTTCAAGTGATCAAAAATATTGGAACATGTGACTGATAGGTGTTTCTTGCTGCCAATGTGTGCCCTGTTAAATTGATTGTTTAAAGAATTAATAGCTCTGAATGTCTACTCTTGGTTTGAGCCCTAGGGTTCGCCTGTGAAGACTGCATTTGTTGTTAAAAAGGATAAACCAACATGAAGACCAGAGAGCTGTCTATGGGAGAAAAGCAAGCCATTTTAAAGCTGATAAAAGGGGGGAAATCTATCAGAGCGATTGCACATGCATTGAGCATGGATAATAATACAAATTGGAATGTCCTGAAAAAGAAAGAAACCACTTGTGTACTAACAACCAGACGTGGAACAGATCAGTCAAGGAAAACAACAGCAGTTGATTGCTGAAACATTGCGAGAGCTGTGAAGAAAAACCCAAAAACAACAATCAGTGGCATTCACAGGGCAGGGGTGAAGGTATCACAATCCACCATTCGAAGAAGACTTCAATTGCAGAAATATAGAGGCCATACCACAAGATGCAAACCACTCATGAGCAGTAAGAAGCAGAACCCCAGACTGGAATTCGCAAAGAAATACACAAATGGGTCACAAAAGTTCTGGAACCAAGATTAACCTCTACCAAAGTGATGGAAAGGCCAAAGTGTGGAGAAAGAATGGATCTGCTCATGATCCAAACCATATGATCTCATCAGTCAAGCACAGTGGAGGTAGTGTCATGGTTTGGGCTTGCATGGCTGCTTCTGGAATGGGCTCACTAATCTTTATTGATGGTGTAACTCATGAGGGTAATCAGAAGAATGCATTCAGATGTTTACAGAAACATTTTGTCTGCCAATTTACAGAGAAATTCATCCACATTAATTGGGAGAACTTTATCATGCAGAAAGACAACGATCCGAAACACACTGCCAACTCAGCAAAGGACTTTATCAGGGGGAAAAAGTGGAAGGTTTTAGACTGGTCAAGTCAATCACCAGACCTTTTTTGAGCCAATTGAGCATGCATTTCACCTCCTGAAGAGAAGACTGAAGGGAGAACGGGGGGGGGGGGGGGGGGGGGGGGGGGGGGGGGGGGGGGGGGGGGGGGGGGGGGGGGGGGGGGGGGGGGGGGG
>CM075023.1:7936877-7951772 GCA_037576675.1 Pangasius sanitwongsei
AAAAACTCCCTGAGATGATATGAGGAAGAAACCTTGAGAGGAACCAGGCTCAAAAGGGAATCCATCCTCATCTGGGTACAACGGATAGTGCAATTATAAATAAATCCCTTCTATTATTGTGTACTATATGTGTATCATATTCAGATGTCGATTTTTAAGCCCAGCTTAGGCTGTTGTACAGATGGCCTCACATTTGTCTCAAGAATGTTCTGTTATAAAGTGGAGTTCATTGTTGTCTCAATGACTCCAAATTTCCCAGGTCCTGTGGCTACAAAACAAGCCCAAATCATCACCCCTCCATGACCATGCTTGACAGTTGTTATGAGGTGTTTATGGTGATACACTGTGCTTGGTTTTAGCACCAGGATGCATTATGGGAAGAAGGCAAGCAGGCGGAGGCAGTGAGATGCTCTGGACAATGTTCTGCTGGGAAAACTTGGGTCCTGGCATTCATGTGGATGCTATTTTGACACATCCCACCTTCCTAAACATTGCTGCAGACCAAGTACACCCCTTCATGGCAATGGTATTGCCTAATGGCAGCGGCCTCTTTCAGCAGGATAATGTGCCCTGTCACACTGCAAAAAAATTGTTCAGGAATGGTTTGAGGAACATGACAAAGAGTTCAAGGTGTTGGCTTGACCTCCAAACTCCCCAGAACTCAATCCATTCGAGCATCTGTGGGTTGTGCTGGACAAACAAGTCTGATCCATGGAGGCCCCACCTCATAACTTACAGTACTTAATGGATCTGCTGCTTGCTTATTTATTTATTTATGTATGTATGTATGTTTGCATGATCTGTGCTCACAAGGTGGCGCGCTTGAACCGCACAGTGCACGCGCGCCCCTCTCTCTCTGTATCCATTCCACACTCTTCCGCGTCACAGCTCTGTTTTTGTGCAACGAGAAGAGGTTGGTCCTTTAGCATGTCGTTTGGGTGTGTGCGTGTCTGTTCACTGGCCTGTGGCAGGATGTGGAGAGACGCTACACTACCGCACGCGACCGGAGTGCGACGCCATGCTGCTAGAGCTCGCGCTTCCGTGCGAAACGCAGAGGTGTAGGTAGGTCACTTACTGAGACGTGGCAAACGCTCGGCGCCGCTAAAATGCAGCCCAAAGTTTGGAACATTGGAACACAACGCAGATTTAAGTAGGTAGGTGCAAATACTAGCCGCTCTCTGTTAGTCAAGGTCAGGCGAGGACGCTGCGTAGTTTTCCAATCAGCCAAAAGTGCTTCACTCATCCGCAGACTCAGGAAGTCCAGGAAGTGCGCGGACCTGGCTCACGAGCGGACACTAGTTTTTCCAGGTAGTGTGCACTTTGATTCAGTTACTCTTTACGTAGCCTGTGTTTAGGCTAAACTCGTTTGTTTGCTTAGTGGAAGTTGATCACACGGATTGTAAATGAGTGCCGCGGTGAGCGGATCGGATCTGCAGCGGACTGGAGCAGCGGCTCGAGCGCAGGCTCCGGAGCCGGGCAGCGCGAGCACGGAGCCGGGCAGCGCGAGCGCGAGCACAGAGCCCAGCACCGAGCCCTGCGCAGAGCCCAGCAGAGAGCCTCCCACCGCCGTCGACGATGCCAGAAACACTGGACTCAAATTCGCCAAGACGTTCCTGCTGGTTTTTCCTGTTTATGTCTTGGGTTATCTAGGCTTCAGCTTCAGCTGGATCCTCATCGCACTGGCCGTGCTGTTTTGGCTCAGACGGAATCAGGGAACGAGGTTTTCAGGAGTAAACAAAGCGCTGGCCTTTTTCGAGCACGAAGAGAAAGCAGTGAAGCAGAGTTTCCCAACTTCCGAGCTGCCTCCCTGGGTGAGTGCCTGCTTTCCTGCTCTTCAGCTTAGTGAGCAGTGCTGCAGTCAGTAAGGAGTGACTTGTTACAGTAAGCGACCTCTCTGTTTGCTAGCAGTGCGACAATAAACTGTGGCTGTAACCTTTGACCTGTACATGTGACGCAGTTACAAAGCTGCTGATTTGGACAGAAGTGCTGAGGATCCAGGTGTCAGCTGACCCTGACCTGTTTCTGCATCAGTGTGTGTGTGTGTGTGTCTGTGTGTCTGTGTGTGTATGTATGTGTTACTTGCAATACTTCAGATGTAAATAGGACAGAGGTGTATGGTATAAGGGGGCAGCATGGTGATGAAGTGGGTACCCTTGCTTCCCTCCACCTCCAGGGTCACCGGCTCAATCCTGAGCTCGGGTTACTGTTTATATTTGGTCTTGCGTGTTCTGTCCGTGTTCATGTGAGTTTGCAGTGGGTTCTCTGGTTTCCTCCTGCCTCCCCATAACATACTGGTAGGTGGATTGGCTACTCTAAATTGCTATTGCTCTACTGCCATAGTATTTTTGCATAACCTGGCAACAGAAGCCAGAGATTTCCACAATGGATTAGTATCGAGTATCGAGTATCAGCCAATATCAGAACTGCTGAGAAAGTAGGAAAATAGGTACATACTTAGTGAGGGTATATTTATAAAATGTACCACCTCTCTCAGGTTTTTGTTTTTCGTCAAAAATATTTGTAAACCAAGAAATGTGTACAGTGTTATTCTATATGAAACAGGTATGCGAAATAGTGATGATCAACACCTGAAGTAATCCATTCAGGAATGTGTTCAGAATGGAAAAAAAAAATGCCCTTGTTTCTGAACTCAGTCTACTATGAGAAACGCACGCAAACTCGTTCCATCAATAAACATAATCTAGACCAAGGTTTAAATAATCCTAATCATAATTGCATTAATAAATTGTATTAATTGGAAAGTTCAGCAGTGGAGAAAGTCAGCCTCGAGTTAGAGACTGTATCTATTGCGTGTGTGTGTGTGTGTGTGTGTGTGTTAATCCCAGCCAACAGTAGACTGCTGTGAGTCAGAACAGGTCAGTGTAGGAAAAAGTGACCACACTAATGTACTCTAAAGGAAATCTGCAGTGGCCAACATCATCATTCCATTTTATGTTTCAGCAGTGCAGATGTCCTATGAACAAAAATGATTTAGCTAATTTCTGGTCTAGGTCTTTCGTAGAAAGACGTGAGCATAAGCTCTCTTTAATTCACCTCAAGGTAGAAGTTAATTTAACAGCAGCAAGACCTACAGACGCAGTTCATTGGGACCTTAAATGAAAACTGGAAGCCGTGAATGAATGTTGGCAACTATTTATGAATGCAGTGTTGTAGCATCTTATTTTCTGCACTGTGCAACACATTCTTTCCTCTCTCGGTCCTGCTACTTGAGTTAGACAAGTTTTAATAAGTGTGATAGATAAAATAAAATCATAAAATCTGGTCAAGACTCGAGGTCGCTGGTACCTAGTCCAGTTTGTTTATGAGAAGAAATGATTTGTTGGGCAGCTTTTTTGATGATACTGCTATTTTGTGGTGTTTGGGGATACCGGTTCCCAAAGTGCTTCACAGAGTAGGGTTTTTTTTTTTTAAATGTGAGATTAGACTGATGGATTCACCACTATTTGTTAAATGTTTTGTGCGAAAGCGCAGCTCCTAGGCACGTAATAAGCTGACACGTATGGTACTCAAGCTGCTGATGGGTAGGTGGCCTGTTGACATGTCAGCATTTTAATATGGCTGTTATAGTTTGTCAATATTGAACAGTTATCTACTCTTGCAACTTGAGTTCCATCCTTCTCTAATAGTGTTATTATAAATCAGTACTTTTCAACAGTTGTATGCTATAAGCTCAAAGAGTAAAGTGTGTTGAAAGAATGTTCAGTCCATCATAGTCTATATGATTTATAGTCCACAGTATCCGGGTGAGATTATTCCCTGAAGTAAAGACTTGGGCATAAACTGTTTCTGGAAAATGCAGTCTTTTATGGTATCCATGCGAGACCATAAACAACAGCAAAGAGTGAGTCACAAGCGCAGACAGAAGTAACAGGATGAATCAAGCTGCTCAGGAGGGTGAGAGGAGCGGGATTTAACCACAGTAACAGATAGCACACTGAGTTAAAGGATACCATGCAGCTTTAAATACGTTTTTATTGCAGAGTGTATACATTGTGGCTGCTGTCATCTCATATCAGAACTCAGAAAAGCCAGACAGTACATGTCCTCAAGCAGCAGAAGAAGTGATCACCACGCACAACCATAAGAGACATGAGTTACTTGTCATCTGATAGTGTGAACCCAGGGTTCGGAGCTTTTACTGTACAAACTTGCCAACCATTGTCGATTTTTCCACTTGACAGTTGTGTTCTATTTCTGGAGACCTGCTGTGTCTAGGTGTGCAAGCAAAAGTGAGGAAAAGTTAACATGGTGAGGAGAGCCATCAGCCTGCATTTCTTAACTTTGTCAGAGTAAGAATGTTGATCTATGATCTCGGCCATTTTAATAAACGCAGATGGAGCTGCTCTTGAATCGTGAGGCCTAGTGATACTGTGACTTATGTAGTAACCCTAGCTGCTGGTTGACAGAAAACAGACTAGATCATCTTTCAAACTGGAATATTCACTATGAGACAGCATAGAATGGGCTTGCTGTGATGAATATGTAAGCATAATTCTTTTTTTTTTTTTTTCCAAAGATGAAATGTGAATTAAGCATTTGAAGAAACAGGTATTCAAGAATCCAGAACCAGGCTTGAATATTGTTTGTTTTAGGAAAATGTCGTGTTTAGAAAATTGGAGGAAATTGCAGTGTTTTGCTTGTGGGACCTCCTCCCTTACAGCAGTAGTAATAGCAGTTATGTCGCTGATGGAGAGAGAAGACAAGGAGGAAGAGAGGAAGGAACGTGTGCAGCGTGTGTGTGTGTGTGTGTGACATCATCAGGGTGTTCCCGTTGAGTGTTTCTACAGCAAGAGCCTGGAAATAGAACGTTCGCTCTGTCATGCCGTCTGACCCTCTTCTGTTCCTGTGCATCTGTTAATGATATTAGCTTGAGCTGATACCAAACGGTACTGAAAATAAGAGAGAGATGATAAAGATAATGGTACTGAGGGTTTTTTTTTTTTTTTTTTTTTTTTAGTGAGTTGGATTAATGTTCATGCTCAGGCTAGTGGATCAGAAAATGCCTACATGCATTCCAGTGATATCTAATCAGCAGCTGTGCGCAAACCCTTCCCGCACATTTCCAGTCAAACCTGCCAAGCGTGGATTTTTTTATGCTTCAACATTTAATAACAAGCGCTTGTTCTGAAGAAGCCGTTTTGAGCAGTTCATTGGGATCAGGAGTGTCAAATTCTGGTCCTGGATTTCCACAGCACCGCATCATTCTTCTCACACACCAACATATGCTTTAGGAATTAGGTGACAGGTTGACACAGGTGTGTTGCATGCAGTGCTAGCAACATGTTAATGTTCATCTGCACTGGCTGAACAATGCAGTCCGACAGCATTAGGGTTGTACCTCAGTACTCTGTGTGTCTCTTTGAGTCTCCAGGCTATTCAGGTTTAATAAGTCTCTGCATGATTTATTCGAATAGCTTTCAAAAGAAAGGATGCACTGTAGCTTATTTAAGGAAGACATTCTTGAAATATTCTACATGTTTTACGTGACGTGGCAAGCCTTAAAAAAAGAAAATCATGCCGAAATTTTCAGATATGCAAAACCTGATGATACAATATGGCTAAAAGTATTATTGATCCTGATTAGTGAATCTCAGCTTAGTTTTGAATAACATGTGATACCATTTTACATGGATGCATAACTGTATTAGCTCACACTCGAGGAAAGTCAGAGCTCCGATGTGCTTGCCCAGTCCATGTTTCGGTCATCCTGAAACTGACGACACTAAAAGGAAATAATTAGAGTAATACTAGCATATGGTAAGCCAGTGTTTGCACCCCTCGACAAAGAGTCAGCAAGTTGTTGGGCAAGGTTTTAGCTGAGAACTCTGGTGCCGTGTTCTCGCATCACACGGAAGACAATATTCGAGTCCGATTAGCTTTAGTTTGCGGCGACATGTTTAACAGCGAGGTAACAGCGTGTTACGCGCTGCGCTTCATTTTTCTCCTTTTTTTTTTTTTTCCCAGCGTGTCCACAGACCTACATGTTCCTGAATCTGAGAAGATTATTTGTAATCTGTGCACGCAGATTAATCCACAAAACTGTTCCACCGCCAGCCAGATGGGATTGGCGGAATCTGGAACCAGTAACATGAAGTATAGCAGCATTAAGACAGGCCATAATTGAAATCTTTCGTGAGAATGAGGGAGAGAATAAAGAAGAGAATGAGGCCAGAATGTGGCCTTAAAATCAGTAACTGATACGTGGAAAGTTTATGACATGCCAATATGCTCAAAGCATCAGAACCGTTAAAGGAATTGTGAAGGGCTGAGCAGGAACCAGATGAATAATCCAGAACTGTATAGTCCATAATACACACCAGTGAGTGTGAGTAACCACAAGGGGTTAGTTAGTTAGTTAGTTAGTTAGTTAGTTAGTAGGAGTGTAATAAATCGGTGTATTGCATTGTATTGTTTGAGACAAGGATCTCGATTCAATACACCTGGATATCAAACAACACGTTCAAGAGAATAAAACAGGCTATTATATTAATATTATATTACAGTATTATTTATGTAATAAAAGGTTAAACTTAAGTAGGCCCTCATTCCCTGAAACACTTCCTCTTTATCTCAAATCAGGATAGCCCAAATAGGCTATGAAGCATGTGGCTAGCATTCTAGCATGCTAGCTTGTGAAAAATAGCAATGGCTTTGGGTAACAGCAGTGCACAAACCGTGTGATTGACCCAAACATCATATCAGAGCAATTTGGCTTCCTTTTAAGTTACAACACTGACAGCCAACAAGTGGTGGGCTCGAATGTTACATTGTGCCAAATAAGAGTACCATGCACCAGCACTAATGCAATCCATTGTACTCGGAACTCGAGGAGGAAGGGGGGAAAAAAAAAAAAACCTGACCCCCGACAGTGGAAAGTGGTCATTCAACTCAGAATTCCCTGTCAGGAAAAGGTGGATGTTGTCATTGGATGAACTCGATTTTACTTGATATGTAGCTTTTGTGTTGTTAAAAAGGTGTTTTAAGGTTCCATTTGTGACGTATGTCCATTGATTTCAGCCCAGTCATTCACAGTGAGACTATTACGACAGAATTTTTATGCACAAAAATCAACTTATTTGTCATTTCTCTTCACTAATCGCATAGACGTATTTCATGATAAACTTCTTTATATATTCACCTAATTCAGAGGCTAGCCATAGAAATATGAACTTGCTCTGGACAGCCATGCTTTGCTTAGCAGAGGCGCTGGAACGTGTTTAGGTACAATGGAACGAGTACGATGGATTGCGGCATAATACTGCAAACACGTCCATGCATCTGCTCTGACATCACAGCGAACATCACACCATTCAGGAAATATTTCTAAGCTGAATGGATCAGGCAAAACTACACTGTTTTATTTATTAAATTATTATAATTATTGTCCTTTTACGATACTGAACATTTGATGTTTTTAATAAATTGAAAATGTAAACCTATGGAGTCCCTGAAGGGACCTTTGCAAAACAAAAAACATACATACTGTAGCAAGTCCAACAGTTTATTTATTGTTTATATTTTCAGTACTGAGGTCATACTGGTTAATGTGGGGAAGCCCCACCCCTCGTGTGTGATGTACGTGTGGTGCATGTGTGAAGAGGGTGTGGGAAGTCGAAGGGTGGGAATTGGTTCGCGTGAGGTTATTTTTACGTCTTTTATTTTGTGCGGCGTATAGGAATTGATGTTCTGTGAAACCTTGGGAGGCTTATGAGTTGAAAGATAAAAAGCACCCTGTAAGCAGCGGCAAGGTGTTTCAGCCTGCAGACCCGCCGCTTACGGGATGCTTTTTATCTTTCGCCCTAGTCTGTGTAAAGTCTAGAGACTGCTGTGTGTGCAATACCTCAAATAAGCACTCTTTACAACTGTGGTGAGCAGAAAAGCATCTCAAAAACACAAGTGAACATTTAAATATCTGATCATTTCTGAGCATACACTGCTCCATCAACCATTAGTGGTTATGCAAATGAAACAATTCATTTTATTCTACAAATAAAAGAAAACGTTTGGCTTCTTTTTATTTATGAAATAAAATGAACTAGTGTTCCATACTGGTATAGCAATATGAAAAATAATATGTGTATATATATATATATGTATATACCCCCACTGCTAGTGTCTCACAGTAGCTATTAGTTTCTAAACTGGAAATCCCAGGAATCGTGTAAATTATGAAGTTGAAGTGGAAAGGGGTTTTAAGCTATTAGCTCACCATGACATTTATTTGTCATTTTTAGGAGTGTGGAGCTAAGGATGGACAGGATACTTTCATAATGAGATACTTTTAATGCAACAGTCAAATGTTATGTTTGGTGGATTGGATTTTTTTGTCTAACCTGTAGCTATGCAGTTTTATATTTGCTGTTTAAGTCACAGTTGCTAGCTTTATATTTGGCTTGTTAGCTAGCTTTATTTCCAATAACTTAATAAAAATGGGAAATTAGGTATTTTAGATATAGCTCCTGTATTTTATACTATATCTGTTTCCCCTCAATGATAACGTCCTATAATAGATGATAGAAAAGCTGTTTCGTGTCTTGGAGTCAAGTTCTGGTTCAGGGGCCACAGACTCCCAGTCGGCTCTGTTCTGGAGCGAGATGGCCTGCTCGGAAGTTCAGGGAGGTTCACCCCATTATGCTCATCTCAGGGATCGTGTGCCCTCTGCTAGTGCAGTTATACTCAGGAAACAGCAAGCCTGTGAGTCATAGCGTTCATTCTCCCAGGAGAAACCTTCAGAAATTTGAAGACCAAACAGAGCAGCAGTTCATTGTGTATTGCTTTTCATAGTTTTTGGTGGAGATGCAGCAATATCTTTTTTTTTTTTTTTTTTTTCCCCCAGACTACATACATATTTTTGGTGCTCCTTGTCACAGTACTGATGAGTAACCTGTTTAGTATTAATGAATCACAGAACATTTGATTTCATTCCCCCAGTTTGCGTAATGGCCAGGACAAGTGCGCATGTGTGTGTGTGTGTGTGTGTGTGTGTGTGTGTGCGCTCAGGCTTGTTCTTTATAAGGTCAGCTAGTTGATTTGAAACAAAGTGCATTAGCTAGCTATATTAGTAATCTTGGCTGGAGCAGGTTTGCAGTGGAGAAGAGTGGGCTTTGTTTCACTACAGAAGGGAGCTTCTGTTCAGCTATAAGTAAAATGCATCTTTGTCTTCATTGTCTGAATCACTCGTTTTCAGTGATGAGAGTGGCTGATCATCAAGAACAATGTACTGGGTAAGAGCTGTCTGTAGACATTTTTCCTAGCCTAGCCCGCGTTTGCTGCAGTGTTGGTTGCTGCTGTGTGTTTTACGTTGTAAATAATTTATCAGGTTATTTGTATTGTAGGAAGATGCTGTAGCAGTTCATTTTTTTCTCAGAGCTGAAACTGTAAACATTTCTCAATATTTAGATTAGATAGGATAACAGAACAGACATCAATGTCTGTCTGGTGAAAAATCCCATGTGTTCATAATTGGCTTTAAATTAAAAGTTCTGCTGGAGCGGAATCATTGGCTAATTTATATTCTCGCAACAAAAATGCACAAAGTTAGTTCCTTTTAGGCATTTCACTGCGTATGGGACATGACTTTGCATATCCCGCCTAAATTACTACAATTACATCACGTGGTTTTCCTGTCTGAGAGGCTGAGAGAAGTAGGGAGAGACTGACATGTTGTATTATACAATCATGAGTCATCTCATGGTGTACTTCTTTAAAATAAGCAGCATGACCAGTCATGTGTCTTGTTACTTGGAATAATCTGTAAATATTGTTATGTTCTTTTGTTACAGGTTCATTTTCCTGATGTGGAGAGAGTGGAATGGCTCAATAAGGTGTGTGTGACACTACTGTACTTAAACACTTGCTTTTTAGTGTATGCACTACATTTTTCTAAGCCGGATTTGAAAAACACACATGAAGGTGAATATATAAGTCTGTATGTTTTATCTGATTGTAAATCTGAATCTTTGATTGTCAGTTTGCTGTTGAATGTTTCAAGATACACTTGCATTTCTAGCAGGAATGCAAAATATCCACACACACACACACCTTTCTTACTGTCTGTATGGGGTATTTCCACTGACTGCTTTATTACTGTAGGCCTAGGTCAATGTTCAGTTTGAATTGTGGCAAACAAGCGCTATTCAGTCATGACACAATTTTCAACACGTAAATTTCAAAAATCTGCGTAATTTGTAGTAGCAGTGTATTCAAATTAACGTTACTTCTAAACGTGAGATATGAGAGTCCTTGTGGTCTTCCTGTTAAAAATAACAATTAATTTCCTTCCTATTTAATTTTCTTATTTTCATATTTAAGATTTACACGCCACATTACATTGCCGTGGACGCGTCTAGGTTTGTTCGTGTCTTTTCAATCCAGTCGTGATTTTAAAAACTGCCCCACTTACCAATAACATCTTGAAATGCAGCAAAATCTGAGCTGCACATTTGATACATGATCTGAGAATCCTGATGGAAATGCACACTTTTCAGAACTCAACTTTGGAAAAGTAAAGCGATCAGATCTGGACAGGACCGGTGGATTTCTTTAAAAAGAACCATCATAAGATTAAAAAAAAAAGGTATAATCATGAAAATCAGCACTGTGCAGCTGAAGATTTAATTACACTGTGTCTGTTACTTGGGCTATTACTTTTAATAACTAGCTGAGTGGTTCATATGGGTTTTGCTTATAATGTCCACTGTCATGACTTTAACATGATCTAATCAGGGTAAGGACAAAATGCCAAAGTAGAAGCAAGCTCTCTCTCGTAAGCCGTTCTCGTGTGAAAAAGGTCTGTGAGTTTTCTAAAGCTGCCTGTTGTAGCCTCTTGTGTTTCTGAGGAGATCTGTAGGCCCATGATTGATGGCTTGACTGCTGCTTGATCAGCTTGGCTGTTCTGAGTGGGTGAACTCTTTATCTGGTTCCCGTGCAGGTTATCTTTAAAGGAATGTGTTTTTTTGGAGCTCACACTTAATAGCCGCACAAAATAAAACACAAATGTCCACACTGAGGTTCAGTGTAGGTGTGTTTGTATATTTCCAGGAACGTTAGTGAGGTTTTTTTTTTTTTTTTTTTTCGTTTGCTTTTCAGGTATTGGCTAGTAGTCTTACTTTATCAGCTGTGGTTTTATGAGTATCTCATGTCAGAATTTTGTAACCTTAAATTCAACTTTGTTATAAAGGTTATTTACACTTGCATACACTCACTGGCCACTTTAATAGGAACACCTCAACTCCAAAATGTGGTCTCAGTGACTCTGACCTTGGATTGTTTGTTGGTGCCAGATGGACTTGTTTGAACGTTTCAGAAACTGATGATCTCCTGGGATTTTCACAACAGTCTCTAGAGTTTAACAACAACAGAAGTTCACAGTGGGTTCCACTTCTGTTAGACAAGAACAGGAATCTGAGGCCACAGTGGACACCGGCTCACCAACACTGGACAGCTGAATTTTAGAAAATGTGATGTTTTTCTAATCTTCAACCATCCAGTTTCAGTCACCTTGTGCCCATGATAGCCTCAGATTCTTGTTCTTGGTTGACAGGAATGGAACCTGATGTGGTCTTCTGCTGTTATAGCCCATCCGCCTCATGGTTTGGCATGCTTTTCTGCTCACCGCGGTTGTAGACAGTGGTTATGTAAGATACCGTTGCCTTCCTGTCAGCTGAAACTAGTCTGGCCATTCTCCTCTGACCTCTCTCATGGAGAAGGCATTAACGCCCACAGAACTGCCGTTCACTGGATGTTCTTCCCCCGCAGCACTCTATAGAGTCTGGCACTAGCAACCATGTCAAAAGTCAGTGGAATCGCATTTCTCCCCATTCTGCTGTTTGGTGAGAGCATTAACTGAAGCTCTTGACCTGTATCTGCATGATTTTATGCTGATGCCACATGATTGGCTGATCTGAAAAATGCAAGAATGCACAGGGTTACAGGTACTCCTATTAACATGAGTGTATATAATGTATATTTACAGTGAGTAAACCAATAAAACTAATTTACTTAGTAGTTCCGATCATTCTGTTATGGACCTCATCGTAAAAATATGGGCTTTTATGTTACACTATCTAATGTGAAGAGAGAGACTTTACTGCACTATTAGGGAAAGGTATATCCAGTTCTTCGTTTGATTATAGATTTCCTAATTAAAATCAGGAGTATAAAAATTAATGTTGTTAAAAGCACTATGAAGGTGGCAGTTATTCTGAAGGTGCAATATTCTAACCCAAATATTGAAATTATTTATTTAGCGTAGACCGAAACATGTATCAATATAGCACCTTAACCTCACAACCTCACTACCTCACGAACCAAAATAAAATTATTTGGCTGTTTTCATATAATGTACAAAGATCTCAGTAAACTCACTCACTCACTCATACACACACACACACACACACAGACACACACACACACAAATTATTGAACAGGGCTGGGTAGGCTTGAAGCACAGACTGGGCTGAAATCAGGCTGCATCCTTTATTAAATGTTTAACAGGTACTCTTTTTGTCCAACAGTTAAATTCTCTGTGGCTTAATACTGAGATACTGATCCTCTCTCTCTCTCTATCTCTCACTCTCTCTCTCTCTCACTCTCTGTACGTTTCTTTCTCTTCTCTTTGCCTCCTTTTTATTTCTCTTCCTCAGACAGTTCATCAGATGTGGCCATATATTTGTCAGTTTGTTGACAAACTCTTCCGTGAGACCATCGAACCAGCCATCAGAGGAGCCAATGCACACCTCAGCTCTTTCTGCTTCTCCAAGGTTGACATGGGGGACAAGGTCTCTATACGCTTACTCACTTTAAACACCTGGCCAACTCTGAAAGCAAAAGCATATGGTTCTAATAATTGTTTATCATCCAGATACAATTCCCCTGGGTAACAAGTTTCAGAAAGTCTAACATTTCTGCTAAGTATGTGTTGGAGAAAGTTAAATCTACAGTCAGATCCATGTCCAAATAGAGCATGCTTTTCACTTACTGAAGATAACACTGAGGCAGAAAGACCCAAAACAAGCAGCAAATGAATGAAACTCAGCATTTGGTGCAAAAAAGGCTGCATTTCCTAAACGGTTAATGCAAGATTTTTGTTAAACTCCTTGAATTAAAGCTAAAAGTCTACACTTCAATCAGATCTTGATTGCTTCATTTCAAATCCACTGAGGTGGTGTACAGAGGCGAAATCACAAAAATTGTGTCATTGTCCAAATACTTATGGATTGAACAGGTCCCAGGACTGGGAAGCATACTGTACCTCATACCGTCTAGTTCAAGATGTACAAACCCAATTGTAGAAAAATGCAAATACAGGATGCATAAGCAAATCAGAGGCACAAAGGGTTGATCTGCTGCAGTGCTTTCGGAGTTGATGTTACTTGTGTTTTCTATCTTTATTGTCTTTCTCCATGTCATTTTCCCTTGCTCTCTCACGCTTGTGCTTTCTTTTTCGTTCTCTCTGCAGGCCCTGAGAGTGAATGGTGTAAAGGTTTACACTGAGAATGTAGACAAGCGACAGATTATCATGGACCTACAAATCAGGTGAGATGCATGATGGGGATCGTATTTGTTTAGTGATGAGCTGCTGCAGGATTTAGAACACAGTGACGTCAAGGCCTTTCAGACAGATGTGTTATGAAGCATGCAGTGCTTCCATGCTCTTTGCTGGTGAGTTTAGGTCTCACCCTGCACTGGTGGTCATGTTCCTAAATGTCTAAGCATTATTCCTGTGTGTGTTTGTGTAGCTTTGTTGGAAACACGGAGATCGATGTGGAGATTAAGAAATACTACTGCAGAGCAGGGATCAACAGCATCCAGGTAAAGATCACATTATTCCAAGGTCTCTGTGTCTGTGTGTATATGTGTGTGTGTATATATGTGTGTATATGTGTCTGTGTGTGTCTGTGTATATATGTGTGTATATGTGTCTGTGTGTGTCTGTGCATGTGTGTCTGTGTATATATGTGTGTATATGTGTCTGTGTGTATATGTGTGTGTGTGTGTGTGTCTGTGTATATGTGTGTATATGTGTCTGTGTGTGTCTGTGTATATATGTGTGTATATGTGTGTGTGTATGTGTCTGTGTATATGTGTGTGTGTATGTGTCTGTGTGTGTTTGTGCATGTGTGTGTGTGTCTGTGTCTGTGTATATATGTGTGTATATGTGTCTGTGTGTGTCTGTGTATATATGTGTGTATATGTGCCTGTGTGTGTCTGTGTGCATGTGTGTCTGTGTATATGTGTGTGTGTATATGTGTCTGTATGTGTCTGTGTATATATGTGTGTATATGTGTCTGTGTGCATGTGTGTCTGTGTATATATGTGTGTATATGTATCTGTGTGTATATGTGTGTATATGTGTCTGTGTGTGTCTGTGTATATATGTGTGTATATGTGTCTGTGTGTGTCTGTGTGTGTCTGTATGTGTCTGTATGTGTCTGTGTATATATGTGTGTATATGTGTCTGTGTGTGTCTGTGTATATATGTGTGTATATGTGTGTGTGTATATGTGTCTGTATGTGTCTGTGTATATATGTGTGTATGTGTCTGTATGTGTCTGTGTATATATATGTGTGTATATGTGTCTGTATGTGTCTGTGTATGTGTGTGTGTATATGTGTCTGTGTATATATGTGTGTATATATGTGTGTATATGTGTCTGTATGTGTCTGTATGTGTCTGTGTATATATGTGTGTATATGTGTGTGTGTGTATATGTGTCTGTATGTGTCTGTGTATATATGTGTGTATATGTGTCTGTATGTGTCTGTATGTGTCTGTATGTGTCTGTGTATATATGTGTGTATATGTGTCTGTATGTGTCTGTGTATATATGTGTGTATATGTGTCTGTATGTGTCTGTGTATATATGTGTGTAT
>CM075023.1:7951782-7964941 GCA_037576675.1 Pangasius sanitwongsei
TGTATATGTGTCTGTATGTGTCTGTGTATATATGTGTGTATATGTGTCTGTATGTGTCTGTGTATATATGTGTGTATGTGTGTGTGTATATGTGTCTGTATGTGTCTGTGTATATATGTGTGTATATGTGTCTGTATGTGTCTGTGTATATATGTGTGTATGTGTCTGTATGTGTCTGTGTATATATGTGTGTATATGTGTGTGTATATGTGTCTGTATGTGTCTGTGTATATATGTGTGTATATGTGTGTGTGTATATGTGTCTGTATGTGTCTGTGTATATATGTGTGTATATGTGTGTGTGTATATGTTTCTGTATGTGTCTGTGTATATATGTGTGTTTATGTGTCTGTGTGTGTCTGTGTGCGCATGTTTTGAGAATATAAAGATCCACAGAAAGTGACTTTTTGCACAGGGTAAACTTATTTCGTCAAGCTACCAAATTTTTTTTTTGATCACATGCAGTGCTCAGATCTGAAATATACCTGGCTGGAGGTCAGAGGACAGGAAAGATTTATAAGGACATTGGGGTTGATTCAGCTGTTAGTTGTTATTATGAATTTCCACCTTCATTAAACTTCTGTGTAATTCCTGGACATATGACTGACCCAAAGTACTTGAATGAAACATCTGTTTCATTAAAATAAATGAATGAGTATTTCCTATGCTTATATTTTTATTAGGGTTAATCTCCAACCATGATTTTTTTTTTTTTTTTTTTTTTTTTCCCTGACTGATCAAGCTTGTTGATGTGTTGACAATATGGGATCCCATATAGTATAGGTGAAATAGTACAGCACAAAATCATCAAGAGTCAAAAATCAAGAGTACTAACGATTTTCGATCAGCGTTTTAAAAAATGACATTTATTGTAAGACTTAAATTATGTGAACTTCTACCTTACAGGTGTCTGTGAGTTGGTTGTTACTATGGAAGCAATAATGTATTAGAATGAAGAGATGCCTGCCTGTAGTGCATAACTTGCAGCTGACGCTACGTGCGGTAATAGAGAATTAATCAACACTTGTTGGCCAATTAGATTCATGAATTCCACAGCTCTCTCTCACAGATTAATAAGTAAAATATGTTTTTTGAAATGAGAAGGAATATATCAGAATCAGAATAAGTTTATTCGCCAGATACATTTACATGTACTAGGAATTCTTCTTGGTGTTTGGTTGCAACACGATACATTCAACACCCGCATCTCAGACAGCACAACACAATTACCATCCTAATATACAAATATTGCACCTAATATACAAATATTACACGTAAAGCAGAAATGGAAGGCTCAGTTGTGATTTACAGTGGATGATTTAGTGCAGATTGCGTGTTACTGGCAGGTGAGCATTGCGGTGATTACTGAATGCTTGCTGTAAAGTAGTCCTTAACAAATGTAAATGTAAGTAATAATTAGCTATTGTTTTGCTTCCTTTGTCTTTAGCTGCATGGGGTGTTGAGAGTCATCATGGAGCCGTTGCTGGGAGACATGCCTCTGATTGGAGCTCTATCTGTTTTCTTCCTCAAAAAACCGGTAAGACACACAAACGCATACATACACACACACACCATCTCTGTGTTTTCTTAATGGGGTTCTTTTCATCGGTTGCTTTAACCTTTTTTCCATTTTAGATTATGGACAGTAGTGAGAATGAGCCTACACACGTGCACACACCCTTTATCTTCAGCTCTTTAGTATCTAACAGAGCAGAAGAGAGTATAGAAAAATGAAACAAAAACTCAACAGTGGTTTATGGCCTTTAAAAGGTTAGGACCAGGATTCAAGCGCAGCTTTAGGTTCTGAAATAAAGGTAGTACATGTAAGGAATAACACCCGACAAGCCGTACGAAAAGGTGTTACCACACCAAAATGGATTATTTTCCTGAAGTGTGTTATTCCTCTTATATCACAGCAACTGGCCAACACTTACAATTTTTAACCATTTGTAATTACATTTAATGTTGTGGAACATCCATGAAATAAGTTAGCTGTTGTCACAGTTTACATTTATATAGATATATATATAATATATTTTTATATATAAAATAAAGTTGATATCGATATAAACAGTTGTTCCGTCACCAGCCTCTCTCTTTTCTCTCTTGAAGTTTTGTGTATGAGCTGTTACTACAGAAACAGCAATGTATTCGAATGAGCGCATTAATACAAACCTGTCATTAAAGTTACAGCCAGAACTACTGTCACTGTACAGCTGTGCTGTTATAGAAAATTACTCAAAACTGAGAGATCGAGAATTCAGAAAGTGTTAATTAATTTTCTATATCATCACCTCTCTGACAGGCTGTAACATCATAACTCTTTAAAAATGAACCCTTAAAAAAAAACTTTAAAAGCCGCGAAAACCACAAAATCTATACGTAAGTCTTCTCTTTGGAAGGTTAAACCAGATCACCAGATGCTTTATTCTTTCTGTTTAAACAGTGAATTCTTCTAAAATTGTTTTAAATGGTCACTCATTAGAGAAATATTTCTGCTTTATCAGCTGGACCCATCTTTAGTGTAATTTCAAAGAAAATGAAACTGTTTGGCCTTCCTGAAAAAATAGGCCCAAATGAAAGTGCTTTTGATATGCACAAAGCTTTGACCTGACCATCACGCAATACATGCTTTAAAAAAAAAAAAACAACAAAAAAAAAAACATTCCAGATTTAATCCCCTTTTGCTGCTATAATAGCCTCCACTCTTCTGGGAAGTCTTTCCACTAGATTTTGGAACATGGCTGTTGGAATTTGCCTACTGAGGCACTGATGTCTATCGAGGAGGCCTGCAGTTGCCGTTCCATTTCATCCCGAAGGAGTTCATTGGGGTTGAGGTCAAGGCACTGCGCAGACCACTTGAGCTTTTCCACTGGAACTTTGGCAAACCTTGTCTCTATGGTGCTCGCTTTGTGCACAGGGGCATTGTCATGCTGGAACAGGTTTGGACCTCTTAGTTCCAGTGAAGGGAAATTGTAATGCTTCTGCATACAAAGACATTCTAGACAATTGTGTGCTTCCAACTTGGGGGTAACAGTTTGAGGAACACCCACATATGGGTGTGATGGTCAGGTGTCTCAAACTTTTGGCTATATAGTGTATATATTGCATCAGGGAAAACTGCGTGGAAGTGCCCCTAGTATCTGAGTTTGGTTTAGGGCTTGCTTTTCCTTGACTTTGGGATGTGTTACCTCAGGTATTAGGGTGTGACAGGAATGAGGAATATTCACTAAAATGCTGTAGTGTGGTACGCCTGGTTTCTGTGGCACGTACACACCCTCAGCCAAATGCTTCACCTTCAAAGTGGTGTGGTAACAACACAGCATGACCCTGACCAATGAGGCCTATTGGATAGCAGGCTAAAATCTATTATCTCTCAATAGTCTGACAAAGAAACTATTAGGGTTGAGCAGTGCATTATATCACAAGCACTCATTGATGCCATAAAAAGAATGATGAGGGCCAAATTATTTCACACACACACACACAAGTTTTTTAAGTCTGTAATGCTCTACTGGGTTTATGCCGTGTTTCCTCCAGTTACCAAACACAGAACTGTAACCTATTCTTTTAAACAAAAAAAAAAACATACTCAGCTTAGGATTTTGTCATCTGCATTTTTGTGTACTTTGATTAGACAATGTGTGCTTAGTCTATCTACCTTTTGGTTTCGCCTTCAAAAGCTTTTTGGAGAAGAAAAAAGGATGATTGAGGACGTAATCCACGTCGTTTACGCTCAGTCCACCCCTGACTGTATTTCACATGCACCTCCTGAGGCACTGTTATTGATATGTAATGGAGTGTCAGCGACATGGGTTAAAAAAAATCCCAGCCCAAATGGAGATCAGATCTAGAGGGCGTTTCACTCTGTATAATCACCTGCCATGACTGTCATTGATAGGCTGTGTGGCCTAGAAGGAACCTCACTTCTTCATACCATTCTGTGTATTTTTCTCATGATTGTTGGTGATGGCGTTGCACTTCCACAAAAGCTCCAAAATAATTTGCTTTAAAACAATTATGTGGATTACAAAAATGAGACCTTATGTCTCAGCGCTGCTAGCCTGTTTATACCAGCTGCATCCTGACCACACAGCCTCCAGCGTCAAATCACATTTCTAGCGTCATCAGCTCTCATCATCGAGATCCAATTTAACCCCGGAACTGAAGAAAGCTAATCTGATTGACTGCACAACACAAGCTACAAGCAAACACAGCAAGAAGGCAATAAATCCCACCTCTTGGATTTTTGGGGTTCTTGGTCATTTTACAATTTTGAATTTGTCATTTTGAATTTGGACAAATGGAATGGTCATATAGTGAGAAGCATAAAAGGGACATCATTGTCATCATTATGGACCAAAACCACACTTGCTAAGTGTCTGATAATTTTAAGTTTCAGCTGACTGATGATGATGATGATGATGATAGTGGAATTAAAAATAACATTGTAAGGATGAATTTAGCACTTCATATGGTCAGAAATCGTTCTATTGCTGTTCTGAGTGCTGAGAAATGAAACATTTGTGCTGGTTGATGGCACAAACATGGTATCAACAAGTCAGGCTGTTCTGGTGGTGGGGGTTGTGTGTGTGTTGTTTTTGTAATTCAGTGTTTACTGTATAAAGTGGTGTGCAGAGGACCAGAGCTAACTGTAGTGCTTGTGTTAACTTTCCCATTTGTGCTCTACAGCATCCAGTAATAACCTCTTCAGTGTTCTGTGCCGTCTCTGCGGAAACAGCCTGACCGTCGCAGGCATGCCCATGTTTGGTGAAGAATGTTTTGCTGCCTGTGTGTGTGTGTGTGTGTGTGTGTGTGTGTGTGTGTGTATGTGTGTGTTGTTTCGTCCCTGCCCTAAGGGTTAGGGTGTTTACCTACTATATAACACATTTGGGTGTGGCACAAATGCTGGGCTGTGTTTGGATGTGTGTAATGCGATAAGAATATTCAAAAGCAGAATGAGTATTAGTTAAGAAATAAGGTTTAACACGCATTCGTTTATTTTGGAAATATGAATTAGAAGTAGATGTTTTTAATGTGTGTTATAACATTTAGCTGTGGGTGTATGCTTGAAGATGTTTGGTTCGAGGTCATTTCTGGCAATGCTTTGACTTCAGTATTCACTCACAGAGATCTGTTTGTTTCATTGCCAAAGGCCCTGCCTCCTGCCTGAGCTTTACGGAGTCTGTTTCAGAACCATTTCTCTGTTTTGTTTTCTGTGGTCATTACAAGATCAGGGGCCTTCTTCACAAAGAATCTTATCTTACCACTAGTTTTACATGTCACTCAAAGTTCCTAAAGTTATGAGCAAATACAGGTTTGACCCCCGTTGCTATGAATGACAGCACGTTTCATGAAAGAACATCGACAGCGATTGGCTGCTGCGGTTTCAATCCACACCTTATGTGCAAAACAAAATACTAATGCACTGTGTCATAAAAAGAATGAAAAAGAAAGTGTAGGCTTTATGTAGCTTACATTATCAATAAGTAGATTATTGATTTACATAGTGGATGTAGCAGACTATGCCATAGTGTATCCATGGCTTTGTTATAAACATTTAGAAGTAAACATCTTTCACCTGTGACCATTAGGGTTTTTTTTGTTTGTTTGTGTTTATTTACTAGAATGTCTTCATGCAGTGGATTTTGCGTTATGAGTTTACCATGCAGCCTAGTAGTCAGTTTTTACTTTTTTGAAAATGGGAGCAGGCGGTCAAATATGCAGCCTGCAGGACACAGAAAGGTCACGTTTATTAACATTAGAGTATACAGATTTACTGCTTTCATTCGTTTATGATCGGTAACTGCTTTATCCTGGTCAGGGTCACTGTGGTTTAAATACACATTTGTTCGTACTTTGACAAACAGAAGCAACTAATTAACAGAAAATATTGTGGGCAGGTACAAACAATAATAACGGCAGGAGTGGGTGGGAATGGGATTTTTTTTAAAAAAAACAAAAAAAAACAGTACTGCACACACTTAGACACACACGTTAAAAAATTTAATGCCAAAGGGCCGACTGAATGCAAAAAGATGTTTGCTGGGTGATTAATGAAGGAACGATTCGTGTGTAACAACTTGCTGCAGCTTCCCTTGCTAATCAAACAGGTTGGTATATGATGTATGTGTGTCTGTCTGGTGTGTCACATGATCCTGGTGTCCCTTATACAGTCCTCTATTTCTGTTAGTGTCCACCCATTCAAAAGATTTGAAAAATGCACTTTCGGGGACAGTGCCCAAGTGTGTGAGGAGGTGGGATGCAGTTTGTGACGATAGAGGGTTGGGCCAGACAGACGGACAGATCACAGCATTATAAATATATTGTATATTACCCTATGTAAAAAATATAAACGCACCGTTCCCTTTATTAGGAACAGCTGTACACCTGCACATTCATACACTGATTCAATCAGCAACTGATGTGGCAGCAGCGCAGTCCTAAAATCTTGAATATTTGTTCACATCAGACATAGGAATGGTGAAAAGAACGTCAGTGACTGTGACATGGTTGTTAGAGACAGGCAGGCTGCTTCGAGTATTTCAGAAACTGCTGATCATCTGGGATTTTCGTACACAACAGTCTACTGAGTTTACGCAGAATGGTGTGAAAAAGAAAAAAACCTCTAGTGAGCGGGAGTTCTTGATGAACGAGGTCAAAGGAGAATGGATAAAGCTGGTTCGAGCTGACAGGAAGGGCACAGGCTCACTGTAAATGGACAATTGACATTTGGAAGGAAAAAAACAGGTGCCGTCTCCACAGTTGGAAAGAGTTGTTTGACTGGTTATCTTGAGACAGGTGGTGACCTAAAAATGCCCTTTTTGTGTGGACGCTTCACTGGGGAAAGTCCCACACGTGTAACTGTGTAACTGCGATGTGTACCAGAACCAAGGGCTAAATCCTGAACCCAAACAGCGCGGTATAGTACAGCAGATACTTCCTACTAAATGTAGTGCACTCATGTAGGGAGTAGGGAGCCATTTGGAATCCAGTTTTTGGTTTAGCTCATTTAGCTGCTCTCATATTAATGCAAATCTTTATAGAAAAGACTTCCTCAAGAATTTGAAAAGTGTTGGACACGGCATCTTCTCTAAAGAGGTGAATAAAGTTTGTTTTGGATGAGGGAGAAAAGCCAGTACACGCCTGATCATCTCAAGACTTAGCCATGGTGCTGTAGTTATGACCTAAACTAATCTGCGTAAGCTCAAGTGTATTACAAATACAAATTGAATAGAGCTTTGAAAAAACAGAAACAGACAAAATACTAATATAATCTATCTGTAATCTATTACTATATTACTATATATATATCTAAATGATAAACCATGACTTGGGGAAGATAAGTGTCGGAGGAGCAGTGTTATCTTCATGAATGGTACATAACGAGTAGCTAAATAAGAGATGTGCGTTAATACTCGCAGATCCATTGCTGTATTTATGTCTCGGAGGCGAGGCGCGCAGCTGCTGCCACGCAGGAAAGCGTTTTACATTGGGGGTGCGAGAATTTCCAGCAGCATATATGTGGTGTGAGCGATGACGTCACGCCCAAATTTATAGTCCAGTAATTTTTTTTTTTTAAAGCAATTATGTGTCAGTTACAATAATTATACCCCAGCACGGTTGAATTCTTGAATCGGAAGGTGTTGATAAATTCCTGTAGCAGCCTGAATCAGAATATTTACAACTGTAACATAAATGACAGTTGATATCAATGCGCTTATTCTCCTACCTGTTGTTGCTATAACAGCTCATGCACAGGGACTTGTATGGCACACGCTCCAGACAATGAGAGGGTTCATTGGGATTAAACAACATGTTATATAACAAGGAAAAATCATATAATCATATCATTGATATGGTGAAGTTGATTTAATTTTTGATCGGCGTTTATTTAAAAATGCTGCTTGTCATGTTGGAGAGAAACGGGAAAGCGAGATCTCCTCTGTCCTGAAGACTCGCGTCTTGCAAACGTGCCGTAACATTAAATGTAACTGTGAACAGTTAAAATGTATGATGTGCTGTTCATTAATAAATTAAAATTGTAATCATGGCAAATTGTGGTATAAGAGGAATGCAACATTAAAACTCAAGAACTATTCAAGTTCTTGTTTAGCCTGTTTCCTTATCTGTTTGTCTATATACTATTATTATTATTATTATTATTATTATTATTATTTTAGAAGTTGCAGCTACATTTGCAAGTAATGTAATCCTGAAAGTTGGTGATGCTGCAGCAAATTCCCCCAATTTCATCACAAGTTGGGGCGGAGAGACAGGGTCACCCTCATGGAATTTTTAACCAGTTGAGGGATCACAAGTCATGATTTGACTGTTAAAAAATATGTTTATTAATGTGCTTTTTTGTGTGTGTGTATAAATGCTTGGCCATCGGAATATGTTAGAATATATGATAGTGAGCTTCATGCACACATGCACTAGTCTGTTAGGTCTAGTCAACATTCTAAGCCCTCCCTCAGAACATTAATAATAACAGCAATCGCATTAGCAGTTTGTTCCTGGGGAAATATGACTCTCGATGTGGCTGCCCAAGAGCAAACTCCCAGGTCATCTAACAAAGAGTTTCCAAGCTGCACTCATCGTACACAGTAGCAGGACTGATAAATGACAGGAACAGATGTGTACACAGATGAATTATCAAGGAGATAACAAAGCAGATCTAATGTTCTCCTTTTAGAAGAGCAGCTCTCAAAATGTATTTATGCCAATGTATAGAATTGCTGAGAAAAAGCATGCTTATTAAAATTATCTTTAGAAGGAAGGTGTTCATAAGCCAAATGTAAAGCCTTAATAAGTATTAAATGGTCTTAAAGTTGAACATAGTACATAGTTTTAAATTTTAGTGATTCCATGTTCATAATTATTAATTAAATTTTGGTAATCCAGTGAGATTTGTCCTCCAGTGTTGAGCACTGCTGCAATATGCTGAAGTATAGCCATGTACTATTTAGATTAATTGCAGTAAAGCGCAAATATTGTAATTTCTAGTGTTTCTAGCCGTGAGAAATTCTCACTGTGAACAATGAGTGGTGTATATGGCCACACTGATTAACGTGGTAGCGTATTGGAAGTGGCGCTGATATGGTGCTCGACCTGCATCTGGTGTAAAATGAGATCAAAATGGGCTTAACACCTTGTTCTTACAGTAAACGTTGATATTTAAGTGTCATGTATTTTGCTTTCTACACTTAAGAAATAAAATGTAATTAAACTGCAGACTAGCTGTTTTTCACAACTTCAGTGGCAAATCAATAATAGTGTGAAATTATAATTAATTAACATTAATGAGCTAAGATTTTTCACATGTGCTGTAATAGTTAGAATTTTGTAATTGACACATGCAAATCTTGTACCATTCAGTATGAGGTTTGATATGAAGCATCAGGTATCATAGCATCTTACCGTACATTTTAAGAAGCATTAAAATTCTTAAATAGTATTATATTTTAGCCTGACAGTGCATGCAGGCACACGGCAGATTATTGACTGTGCCACGTGGAATTTGTCCGTATTGATTGGACTTTGAGGAACCCTTGCGCCCAAGTAACAGTTTCCTATGGATCAGTTTGTAACTAGTACTTATTAAAGACAGCAGCTTAAAAACCTCAACATTACAGCTTCCTCAGAAACAGTGTGTGATAAATATTCATAAATATCCATTGCTTCTGAGAACAAATCTGGTCCAGTTACTGTTTGTGTCTTATTATAGACTTAAATTCTTAAAGTGATTTTGTGTAATGAACGCACAACAACAAACTTAAAAAAATAAATAAATAAAATTGTCGGTATCTGTCCATATAAGACTGAAAACGTATTCTTAAGTGCAAGTGTATGTGTGTGTGTTTTTTTTTCAGCTGTTGGATATTAACTGGACAGGTCTGACTAACATGCTTGACATCCCAGGACTGAAGTGAGTAATTTTCCATTATTACATTGTACTTATTTGGACAAAAATACAAACGGTGAGAGCCATATTTCTTGTTTACAGACACTACCAGGCAAACAGCCTTAGGCAGAAACAAGAACACTGAGTTCATGGTTTTGAATTTTGCTATAACACACAAACTCACCACTGCATGCTGCAGTTCGGGATATGCTGCTCTCCTTGTTAGACTGCCTGTGAGAGCCACACCAAGAATGGAACGATTTGCATCATTCACCATACCGCCCACTGTGTGTGTGTGTGCGCGAGTGTGTGGTGATTATTGAGGCTGGGTTGTGGTATGTTGCTGCCTTTTGCTCCCCCTCGCACTTGGATTTCAGATTTTCTTTCCCATAAAAGGTTATGGATGCTTTTCATAGATGCTGTTTTGTTTTTATCCTAGTGCGCCTCTCTCTCTGTCTGTCTCTGTCTTTCTGTCTCTCCTGTTCTCTCCTGTCTCTATGACTTTCTCTGAATTTTGTAGCTGTATAAAGGTTTTACCTATTTCTGTTGGTGTAAGCCCTTAAGTCTGTGTGCTTTCAAAACACGCGCACACACACACACACACACACACACACACACACACACACACACAGGAAAACCCTACCAATCAAATAATAATAAAGCTAATGCCCACTAGTGGCCAGTCTAGGAAACTGCAACACAAATAAATGAACCACTCCTGCCTCAGTCAAAAGTCCTCATTGTATTGTATATAGGCATTCAGCGGTATATAGACTGTAAATATAGTGCAAATATCTAGATGAATTTAGATAATGTGCAAGTTAATTGATTGAGCTTGGAGATTGAGGGTAGTTGATATTGCGCTTAGGTGAAAGACAAGTTAAGCTGCGTAATGTCTAGGAGGAGCCATATCCACATATTGAGACCCACCTTCCCAATCAGACATTAGAGCTGATTCAGAAAACTACAGCATAGATGGCACTGATATAAAGAACTGTTGGGTAGGGTGTGGTTGGTTGGTTGGTTGGTTGATTGGTTGTGGAATTGATTGATCCAGCAATAGAGTAATTAATGAATGCAAAGTGTTTCAGGACATCATCAGTAGTTTCTGTCTGTGTCTCTGTCCTTCTCTCGCAGCGGCCTGTGTGATGGTGTGATTGAAGACATTATTTGCAGTTACTTGGTGCTTCCCCAGAGAATCACCATTCCACTGGTGGGAGAAGCACAACTGGCCAAATTACGCTTCCCAATGCCGAAGGTATCCACTCACTGTGCCGTTAATGGTCCATGTGTGCTGAACTTATTTTAGTGCTGTTTTCTAAATGAAAATTTGTTGATACCCACAAAACTCCATAAAAGGCAAAATGCACCAAGCAGAAAGAGCAAAATGACAGGATTAAAAAATAAAATATCTGTGTGTAATTGAAATAAATAATTTATATAAGTTAATAAGTTAAACTTGATAGTGCAGTTCCTATATTAAATTTTACTACTTTGCAAACGACATGATTTGACATTAGACATATGAATTTTACATTAGTTAGACTGCTTATGCGTCAATTTCAAGGAGCACAAGTAGGATACAAAAAATTTCCCAAATTTGGAGGATTTCATTAATACCTAATTTCTTGTGTAAATGCTCATACAAAAAATGTACGAATAAATCTGTTCATATCCAGCGCGACAAATGAGGCCCAGTGTTTATAAATGCAAGTAAACAAGTTTTGATTATTTTTAAGGTTGCATGTCTTGTGAGTATTTTGATTTTTGGTATGTTTTGAGCCTTAGTCATAAACTCGAGGACCAGCAGGCAAAATTCAAAACTGGTCCCAGGGTTTATGCCTTGCTCATAGCTCAGGAGAACATTGCTCCATGCCACCCCTTATAATCTAATCAGAGAATTGTGCTTCCTGTCCTCAAAGTTTCCCGACCTAAAAAAAAAATGTAGTTCCAGCAGTACCCCTAATTATACGCTCCTGTTTGTGTGTGTGTGTGTGTGTGTGTGTGTGTGTGAAAATATATATATATATATATATATATACTGTATATACACACACACACACATACATACATGGCTATGTGTCTGTTTTTGTGTGTACATGTGTGTGTTTGTGCACTTTGCATTTCCAGGGTGTTTTACGAGTGCATTTTCTAGAAGGCCAGGATCTGTTGGCTAAAGACACATATCTGGGTGGTCTGATCAAAGGGAAGTCTGATCCATACGGGGTCATTAAGATTGGTAATCAGCTCTTCCAGAGCAAGGTCATCAAGGACTGCCTGCATCCCAAATGGAATGAAGTATATGAGGTTTGTTTTGTCCTGCCTTATCATTTGTAACCATAGATGACCTGAGTTAGTGGTGGTGGATAGAATAACGTTATTATGCTAAAGATTGCGCACTGACGCATGTCTGGAAATGAAGACAGAAGGTTGTTGTGTTGTTTGAGTGATATTGGCTGTCCACCGTTTGCTTATGGTGGTCTCACAGTAGGTGATTCTGTAAGATTACAGTGTTATGACAGATATGGGATTGTAATTTTTAAACAGTGGGTTGCGGCAGTAGTGCTGTGCGGCCCACCCCTGTTGGGAATCAAATGAAGAGAATTGCTGAAATGTCATATTCAGTAGTAAATCTTGTCTCTGAGGAGAGTGTGTGTGTGTGTATGCGTGTGTGTGTGTGTGTTACAGGCATTGGTGTATGATTTGCCAGGACAGACTTTGGAAATTGAGCTGTTTGATGAAGACCCTGATGAAGATGACTTCCTCGGCAGGTAACGTTTCTGTATCAAAAAAATGTACGTGTACTATAATTTAGTATTGTGGCCAGACAAATGATGCTAAAATTATTGTTTTATTCATATAGAAGAGAACAAAAACAGTGGCTAAATATCTCAGCCATGAAACTAGTGTAATGCATTATAGCAAGAGGTCTTTTTAATGGCATAATAATAATATTGGAGCAAAGTATTTTACTCACTATATATATATATATATACACCCACACACACACACCCACACATGCTTAAACACAGACAGGGAGCTACATTAGTGATTATATACATATATATACATACCCCCCCCCCCACACACACACACACACACACACACACATATACATACATACATATACATACACACACACACACACACACTGCCCAGCCAAAAAAAAAAAAAGTGTTTAGATTTTAATGGGCAAATACATAAGAGTCTATGAATGGATCATTATTAGAGTGATTATAATGTTTCTAGCAT
>CM075023.1:7965041-7977579 GCA_037576675.1 Pangasius sanitwongsei
CGACTTTTTTTTTGGCCGGGCAGTGTGTGTGTGTGTGTGTGTGTGTGTGTATGTAGGTATGTATGTGTGTGTGTATATATATATATATATATATATATATATATATATATATATATATATATAAACTGTATGTATGTATTTAGTGATTGGTAATTGTTGTGTTTCCTCTGAATGCGAAACACGGTTTTGTTGTCTTTTGTCTTTTTTTTTTTTTTTTTTTTTTTTTTTTGTGTGTGTGTCATTTGTACTTTGGACAATTTGCTACTTTTAGTTTCTCCTCCAAACACATTTTGGGGGGAAAAAAGGATGATAGAGTAAATAATCCAGTTCATCCACGTTCTTTACACCCATGATTGTGAGTCATAACAAGACTCAGAAGCATCACCAAAGTGGAGTGAGAAATCTCAGCCCCAGTGCAGATGAAATGAAGGGAAGGTTTCACCGTGTGTAGTCACCTGACCAGACTGTCACTGACAGGTTGTGTGAATCTGCTGTGGTGGGCTCCATAAACTTGTTAGTCCCCAGCAGCATTTCATATCATTCTGTGTGTTTATCTTATGACCGTGCTCGGTTCCACAAAAGCCCAACATAATCTGCTTTGATAACTGCAAATAATCTGATGTGATGTGTGAAAGACAGAGTGGGCTTAGTTTAACTTGCGTATTTTAACTTGTGATTTAAGAAGACTTCTTTCTGCTTCCAGGCTTGTGATTGATCTGAATGAGTTTGAGAAGGAGCAGAAAATTGATGAGGTAAAAAAAAAAAAAAGTGATTTTTTTTTTCTCTCACAATTTTACCTTCTTTTATTCTGTTCTTTTTTTTAATAATATTTGGAACTTGGGAACTTTATTATAGCTGAAACTGATCCCTTTTAGTAAACGTGTTTAATCAGACTGTTTAAACCTACAGTCCAAGGAACTTTTCTTATCATTTCTTGTCTACCTTTTCTTATGTGGGCGTTGATTTTTGTACTGTGGAATGTGCAAATCCCACAATATGCAGTAACAAGCCCTAAAATATTTTGATGTGATTTAATGTCTAAATTTGATTTCTTTTGTTTCTGTGGATGTGTGTGTGTGTGTGTGTATATAGTGGTTTGTGCTGGATGAGGTGGCAACAGGAAAACTACACTTAAAGCTAGAGTGGCTCTCGCCTCTTGCCACACCAGAGAAGCTGGACCAGGTGACGGACGCATACAAACACACATGTACTACATAAATGTGCTTGAAATAGACCTGCATGACATCAGACCATTAGAATGATGCATAAATAGAAATAAACATTAATTTAAAAATTGTAACCATACGAAGGTGAGTGTGTGAATGCGTGCGTGCATGGTGCCTTGCGATGGCCTTGCGTCCCGTCCGGGGTGTGTTCCCAGCTCACGCCTAGTGTTACCGGGATAGATTCCTGATCCACCATGACCCTGACCAGGGTCAAAAAAGCAGTTACTGAAACTGAACAAATGAAAAGAAAAGAAAAAAAAGGAAGAGGCTGAGTATCTGATGTGCCTGATTGAATACAGATTAAAAACTCATATTTTTCTAACATACTGGTACTATTGCGAAGTGGAATAATCTTAGATTTGGATTTTTCCTGTAAGGCTTTTTACCTCTGGTTGTCATGCCAAGCTTACAGTCTTCATTGTGGTCCAGTTTGGTAATTTTTTTTTTTTTTTACAAATCTACAAATCTACAAAAATGTTTTAGTTCCAAGCCTTTTTAAAAGACCATTTCCTCATAGCCTTAATCTTCCTGCGTGCCACAAATCCCCCCTGTGTGCATACAAGTAGGTGCATTTGTTGATGTTGAACAAATATACGCTTGTTGCAGGTATTGAACATGTGTGTGATGTTGCAGGTGTTGAGCAGTATTAGGGCAGATAAAGGCCAGGCAAATGATGGACTCTCCTCTGCACTACTGCTCGTACACCTGGACTCAGCCAAGAACCTGCCGGTAAGTTCTGATGTATACACACACACACACACACACACACAAGCATGCATACATATATGTATGTGTGCTTGTTTTGTTCTTGCCATGGTTCCTCTCTTTTACAAGGTTTTCCCCTCTTGGTAATTCTTTTCCTACTCGTCTTGTCATTCCTGTATTTCTGATTCCTTATACCCCCTTTCAGCTTCTGCCTCTTTCTTTTCCTCCCTTGCTCTCGCATGATGTTTCTTGTGGTGAAGAGTGTGTTTGAAGGCAATCTGTCCCGTGGCTGTCTGAAGGAGCGTCGCTCTGCCGGGTTCGTGTTCTGTGAGAACACGGCAACACTGTACAGGACTCTGTTTGTGAGTCTTTTGCATCTGCTCGTGCACGTTTATCTGTACTTGCTTTTCGATGTGTATGCTTGTATTTTGAGTGTGTTTCCTTGTACATGTTTCCTGATGACTTCTGATTTCTGCAGGACTTTGTCTGGCACTTTGATTTGTCGGTGTGCTTGTTTTGTAGTAGTATTTTTACAGCAAGCCTTTTGTGACGGTTTTCTAGTAACAGAAATGCAATTTATAGGCATTTAAAATAAAAGTGTCTGTACAGCTGATGTACTAAAGGTCTGCTTAATAAAAATGTGCCTGATCTACTAATGGCATCATTCAGACCTGCAAACAAACACATGTCTGTTTTGCATGTTTGCCTTAATGAACTGCAGTTGCATCTGAACACCTTAATTACACACGTGTGGCAAGTTTCAACTTCTCTTTGAGATCCGAACTTGCCACAGCTATCGGGAACAAATAGCACATGCAAAAGACTTTATTTTTGTGTGTCGTTGTCATTTACGCAATTATTTTTGTAAATCATCCACTAACTGCACACACAATTTATCACATTGCATGAAATTAGAGCTGTTTATTTGGCTTTTATTAACTAAGAGCCTGGGTTTTGTTTAGACCATAAATCAGTTCATTTTTGCTTGCTCTTGGTGTAGTCTGCACTGGCAGAAGCAGGTGCTGGTGATTGTGAAGTTTCTGGTAATATTTATTTTTCATTTATGGCTGTGTTTTTGATGTATTGTTGTAATCGTGTGTAGTGGAAGGCAGTATAGAGGGTGGATGGCTAACATAACACAGACTCAATGTCAAATAACATGTGTTACACAGTAATTGCGCTATAATGATATAAAAGGTCAGCAGGGTCATCATCACCAATTCCATATCCCAACCAGCCAAGACGTCAAATGAGCATGCCCCTTAGTTTGTTAATCTTATTGTGTGTAATCACATTTGGTTTGTTTAATCACGTTATGGCAGGATCGGTTGACGTTAAATTCTGCCTGAAATGATTAAAATAACAAATTGTGTCATCGTGCTCCATCGTGTCCGGCATCCACCCACAACGCATCAGCGCATTACACTTAATCTGTTTAACTGTACAGATCACATGGTGATTTTATTTAGTATATTTCCCAGAATTAATTCCTCGCATGCCGCTGATTCTTTATAATTCTAGCTATTACTCACACCATAAACAATCAGTGAGTAAAACCGCAGCTTTTAAAGTTGGTCTTTTTTTCAGGTCACGTGTCTTAGTCAGGTGTCAGATCACATGTGTGAGGGATATAAAAGACTCAGCAGAGTTCACTGTGTTTTTATACTTTGACTTCTCCAATTTCAAAATTTCAAAATGTTCATTTCAAAATCAGATGTGCAGCTTGAATATGACCACAGAGGATCTTTTATTTCTGCATTTAAAAGCAGTGTAGTTACAGCTCTTTAAGGTGAGAGAATCATTGTACGATTTAATGTAAAAGCATGTTTTCAAAGCAGTATAAAATTAGTGCGTAGTTGATGAAAATATCATCAGCAGTTTTGAAAAGCGTATTGGTTTTTGATGTGGGCGTATGTGACAGCGCATAATGTGCTGTCCTCAGTGGCTCGTGACACTATGGTGATGAGTAATAAAATGATTAATAGTCTTTAGGTGTCTTGCTTGCTGCCTTGCTTTCTATGCTGTTGTAAAAGGTAGCTGTCTTATAATGTACCATGTTGATATTTATGAAGGTACCTTTAAGAAAAAGGTTCGAGAGGGGCATGCATCACCATGTTGCCAGGTTGCCGATATATGCTAACAGTCACTATCCCTTACGTCCACTAGGCTGTAGGTTTAATTACTATTTCTTTGGGAAAAACAGAGTTTTTGACAGCACGAAGAATTTCCTTCCTACAAATAAAATCTTAAGTCAAAAATAATTACAGATAACTTCTTTGTCAGCAAACTAATCCCCCTCTCCTCGTGTTCCCTGTTGCCATTATTTTTTTTACACTGACTGACACAAATGGAGCCACCTAGGAAAGAGCATTCTAAACATTCATTTCAGACATGGCTCAATGCCTTCCGACCTCAGAATACAGCATCGGTAGGCCGTTTTTATGTTTTTGAAAAAATATATATATGCAACCAATGGCAAGCCTGCCAGCTTTCATCTTATTATGATAAAATGTTAGGACTGTTGCCTGTGTGCTATAATTAAACAAATAACCTTATCATCACAGCTGTGATGGAGGTTTCTGTGGTGACCACCTCTCTCCAGTGGGGGGGAGAAAAACCTTGAATCTCCAGCGAGCTAGAGCTAGTGGTCCTCTCACTGAGATAATGATGTGGTCCTCTGTGCTATTTGGGGCTCAGCTTCAGGTTGATAAATTTCTTCTGAAAGTTCTTTCATTCCAACAGGTTAGGGGCTAGTGATCCAAGCATCCTCAGCAGAATCTGGTAAAGCACATCTGAGCAGGAACCGAGTCCATTTTAATTAGTATTAATTTAATTAATAAGTTCAAAGGGCTACTGGCACAAACTCTTCTGCATTATAGCCATTACGGTTATAAGCTTAACGGTTCCTCTACTTCCAGTCTGTCTACTATAATGGCAATGGTGCCTTCTTACACACGGTGTCTGCAGGAGCTCCCCCGAAAATACATACAATGGTTCATCATATATACACAACTAGAAAGATAAGAAAATACCTATTATTAGAAACAAACACACAAGCTAACATTAGCCCACACAGTTCACTGCAAAGAAGATTGTGCTGTTGCTAACAAGGTGTCTTGCTGTACTGCTGAATGTAAACAATTCTGGCCTCACAGTGCTTCAGTGTTAGGGAGCTCTTCTCCAAGTTCGCCGTGAGACGGAGCAGTGTAATGTATGTGAGGAGGGTGGCTCATGTGCTGGGGAAATCAGTCTTGTGGCTGCGCGACATGAATAACGTCTCATAGCGTTAACATGTGAAATGGCTGTGTCTTTGTGTCACACATGGCTGGGTGTGTGTATCTCATGGACAATTACAACAATGAAACAATTAGAAGGCCCAATAACCTTCCGTCATTTAAGGTCTTAAATAAACTTCAGTAGGTACAAACAGGCATAAATCAGTTCTGAATAAGCAACTTTGTGTTTTGTTTGTTTGTTTTTTAGTAAAAGTGTCTTGTGGTTGTTTTCTACGTTTATGTGACATTGTTAAAATTTATTTCAAATCAAATGTTTTATGTACAAAAATATATTCCAGCATATATTTTGTTTTGTTCTGTTCAACAAAAGGATTGCGGGATTATAATTGAGACATTTAATATGTAAAATAATGTAATTTAATAACGTGATAATCATTGAAACTTATGCTTGTCACTTGTTACTTTATAGTCTGCGAAGAAAGTCAGCAGTGATCCCAGTCCCTTGGTCCAGTTTAAAGTCGGACACACGGTTTTCGAGAGTAAGGTGAGAGTAAAGTGCATGCTCACACAGTATTGTTCGACTGTGTACATTATTTGTGCTTTTATGTTTGTTCCCTCCACAGCAAATTAAATTAATTGTGTTGAATTTCATTTACATTCATGAATAATTACATTTAGCTGCACACAACTAAACACATTAGAGTTTGGTTCGGGATTTCTCTAAGCAAACGCTTCGCAAACTTTAAAGCTGCAGCACACAGTGTTTGAGGATCTGAGTATGAAATGCCCAAAATTAAAATAAAAGTCAATAATAGGCTGTATAATGATTCTGTGTGACTCTTTGTAAGTTATATAAAATATGACTGAACACAAATATTGATTATTGGGCAAGTAAAAAAGGGAATCTTTCCTGAACAGTCAAACAAACAAACAAACAAATAAATAAATAAACAAATATTTTACTTCTCCATTCATCTTGAATGATCTTTATGTTTCAATATCTCTAATATTTTATGGATTCCAGAATATGTTTAGTCATTTATGTGTTTCCTATTGTCTCTTCATGGCTTACATGCTAATTAGGGGGCGTGTCTTAATTACTCAAGTATTATGTAGTAATTACTGTGCACAAGATGCACTCAACTACTGTAATCTATGAATAGTACCACCATATTAAAGTTACATTAAATATCAGTGAACCGATTGCTGTAGACTTTAAATTGTAATAATATTAAGAACACAAACACACTGACGTGGGAGAATGAAAAAGAGCTGAACATGTGTATCTGTGCACTGTGAAGTGTAGTGCTTTATTACTTTCGAAACTTCTGAAAATATTTGAGATGTTGTCTTAAAAAGATTTCGAACACTCATGAAAGCATGGTGTAATCTAGACACTGCTGAATTCCATTCATAATACCAGAATGGATGACACTGACACGTTTGAATGCTCTAGTCTACATTAACCATCAATATCAGATTATATTAAAGGACCAATCAAGTGCCTGGTTATATTGTGTGCGTAAAAAATGCTAATAGATGAGTGAATAAACATGCAGGAGTTAAAAACAGAGAGAATAATATAAACTTTTATTTTGTTTTATTTTACTGACTGAGACTTTAGGAGATAATTAAAAGCATTTCAGTCAGTTTTTGTATGCATTTCTGTTTTTGTCACAGACATATTCGTGTAACAGCATTCTATAATTTTGGAATGGTGTTTAGGTATTCAAGGCTTGGTAAATGTAAATGTTTTCTGAGGATGAAATTATCAGTTGGCGTTATTAGGCTTCTCAGTATTACATAGTGATATGAAAATAAAAAATAATGTAGCCGAATGTTGGGGTGGTTGATCAATCTGACAGCTGACATTTAAGCTATGAGACAGCTCAGTCACTGTAGCTAAAGCTGTAAGTTATAAAGGAAAAAGAACGTAGCATCAGAATGTGTCTGAATAACAGATATGTTTGCTAGCAATAATAAATAATATTTTTGATTATATAGTGCCATTTCTGAGTTGGCGTTGTTACATTTCATAGGCAAAACATCAAAAAGACAAAAAAAAAAAAATCTGAAATGGTCTGTAGAATCATCCTAAAGTTGTGGCTTTGCTCATATCATTAGGGTCCACCAACATTTCACATGCCTTCAGAACCATGGGTACCAGCACCAAGTTTTTAAATCAGCTGAGCTACCACAAGCTACAAATACCTGCACTCATATTAGAGTATTCTCTCATATATTCAACCAGAATAGCATTCAGCATTTAGGATTGTCCCTAATATTTCTCTCTTCAAAAGTATTTATGCCTAAATATTCTTCAGTGTGACATATTGGGTTATATTTAGGTGTGTTTGCTTTTATGTAAAATTTTTTGTTTTGTTAATAGACACGTTATAAAACCAATGAGCCTGTTTGGGAGGAGGCCTTCACATTCCTAATACATAACCCAAAGACTCGGGACCTAGAAGTGGAGGTAACAACACACACACACACACACACACACACACACACACACACACTGTGTGTTGGTGTGGCAGTCTGGGAAAACTGATATTGCTGTGCCTGAATTCTGGCAAAAAAAAAACAAGTGTTTTGTCTGCTATAACAACTTCTTATCAACATATTTACCATATATGGTTATATTAAACCATCAACATATTTCACACAAATGTTTTGCGTGGGCTATACTCCTGCAAAGATCACATTGGGTAAAGAGCTAGTTTAACAAACACAATAACGACACAAAACAACGAGTCTCCCTTGCTAGTTAATTGTGATTATTGCACACAGTGAATATCAGGCTTAGATTTTTTTTTTTTTTTGTGGAAAATTCCATGCTGTAGCAAGATGTACATAAGCCTGATCAATTCAGTTTGTAATCAGATACCGGCTGTCAAATTGTCTGCAATGCCCTGCACACTGGCATCATCATCATCTAAACAGAAAAGCAGTTATACACTCTGTACAGCAGACAAAGTGTTAAAATGTTTAAACAGCCTAACAAAAATGGGGAATTAATCAAGTGATTATTTCAGTACGAGTGTACGAGCGAACAGTCGAGGGAAGAGATGACGACGAGTCTTGTGATTAAATGCTGCTGATGTTTAAATGATCTCAAGTGAAAGGTGATGTGGATGAAGCTGATCATCAAAGGCAGATAATAAAATACGTTTCATCAAACACATTTCCCATCATAAATCTGTAATTATATTTAATAAAAAATGTTACTATTGTTGCTTTTCCATAAACAGATTAGCTTAACAAATGTAGAGTTGCGTGGAGCACTTTTTATAGCCTGTCAGCTCAGGATAATATTAAAACATGTTGAGGTAATTCCAACCGAGATGGAGATTTCATAAGATTATTTAAAGACTATATCAAAATAATAACTATATCAAAACTCATTCGTGCAGTTATCTAATCAGCCAATTGCGTGGCAGCAGTGCATTGCATAAACTCATGCAGATATTGGCCAGATGCAGGATAATGGTGCAAAAAATAACAAACATCCAGTGAGTGGCAGTTCTGTGGACAGAAATGCCTTGTTGATGAGAGAGGTCAACGGAGAATGGCCAGACTGGATTGAGCTGATAAAAAGGCTACAGTAACTCAGATAACCACTCTGTACAATTGTGGTGAGCAGAAAAGCATCTCATAACGCACAATACATTAAAACTTGAGGTGGATGGGCTGCAACAGCAGAAGACCATGTTCCACTTCTGTCAGTTAAGAACAGAAAGCTGAGGTTGCAGTGGGCACAGGCTGACCAGAACTGGACAGTTGAAGCCTGGACAAACGTAGCCTGGTCTGATGAATCTTGATTTCTCCTGAGGCACACAGATAGTGGAGTCAGAATTTGGCACCAACAGCATGAATTCATGCAATCCCAACCTGCCTTGTGTCAACAGTCAAGGATGGTGGAGGTAGTGTAATGGTGTAGGGGATGTTTTCTTGGCACACTTTGGCCCCATTAATACCAATCATCACTTGAATGCCACAGCCTATTTGAGTATTGTTGCTGGCCATGTGCATCCCTTCATGGCCACAATTTATCTTCTAATGGCTACTTCCATACTTGTCACAAACCAAAAGTCTTCTTAAACTGGTTTCATGAACATGACAATGAGTTCAGTGTTCTTCAGTGGCTTTCCCTGTCACCAGATCTGAATCCAATAGAACACCTTTGGGATGTGGTAGAACTGTACATTCACAGCATGAAAGCGCCCCTGAAAAATCTGCAGGAATTACGTGATGCGATCATGTCAACATCCACCAGAATCTCAAAGGAATGTTTCCAACATCTTGTGGAATCCATGCCATGAGGAATTGAGGCCCTACCCAGGATTAGTAGGTGTATTAGTTTTAGTGTTCCTAATAAAGTGCTTAGTGAGTGTATATGTGTAAAATAGTATATTAAAATAGATGATAATTTCTAATAACGTATCAATTTAGCTCTTTTTTATAAAATTAAATGATATTGCTATTAAACATGGAATGACTGCTGAAAGTTGTTAGAAAGATAGACAATCTTTCATGTTAATTGTTATTATTTATTTATTGTAATTTACTTATTTAACACTGTACACTGTTAACTTATTGCACCATAACTTTATCTCATTTTAATTTACTGGTTGGATGCTAACTGCATTTCGTTGTCTCTGTACTCGTACTCTGACAATGACAATAAAGTTGAACCTAACCTAACCTAATTTTCTAGATGTTATATTAAATGTAAATATGTTTGTGCCTGTAAGTGGAGTTGAAATGGAATCTTTAAATGTAATTTTCTCCCTGATCACTTTTAGGAAACTTTGACTTTGCTTCTGGTTGAGATACATGCAAAAGAGAAATCTTTTTCAGTTAACAATTACAAATAGTTACAAATAATCAAAATGTCATCATGTGCAGGGATTCCCAGGCTGCATTACATATGTCCTTTTGCTTATGTCTTTAGGTAAAGGATGAGAGGCATGAGTGTACGTTGGGGACTTGTACTCTCCCTTTGACTCAGCTGCTGCAGGCTGAGCAGATGACCCTCAGTCAGAGATTTCCACTGAAGAGTGCAGGACCCAGCGCTACTCTCAAAATGAAGATTGCTCTAAGGGTACACAGAAGAACACTCACTCATTCATACACATAAACACACACATTATCACATTCTTAGCACAAACTTAAATAGTAATTCTTTCATATTCAACAGATCAGCATTAATTGAAAATTTGCTGTGGCCGCATGTGTGTTCCAGGTTCTTAGTTTGGAGAAGTTGTCAGTTTCAGACCAGCCGTCATCTGTGCAGGTTCGCAGTCGAAGTTCCAGTGTCATTCCCAGTGCATCAAATTCCAGTCTTGCCCAAAATGCCTCAAGTTCGAAGAACACCCCCAAAACCTCAGGTTCTGTTGTCAGCTCCAAGCCTTCTTCACAGCTCCCACTTGTTTCTGAACATCAGCCTGTCCCTGACCTCCAAAGGCTGAGTGAGTCCATCTCTAACACCCCATTGGAGGACTCACCGGTTCGTCTAGCAGATACAGGCAGGAGTACATCTAACTTGGCAATTTCAGGCTCTCAGATGAACCTGAACAACAAAGAGCCAACACCAAGCATTGCCTCTGACATCTCTCATCCATATGCTTCCCAGGAGCTACAGAACAGGCTTAAAGAGCTACAAAAGTAAAGGACCCATGTGTACATATATACATATATATGTGTGTGTGTGTGTGTGTGTATATATATATATATATATATATATATATATACATACATACATACATACACACACACAGTGATCTGTGAGGTTTCTCAGGGATCAGTGCTGAGACCATTTTTTTTTCCCGTTATGATAATTTGAACAAAGAAGATATAGGGGGAATTGATACAATAATACAACATACATTATTATGGTAAATAAATAATAATGATATGCATGTCTTTACAGTGGGTCCACATCTGGTCATTTTCCCCTGGGAGAAATTGAGCTGACAATAAGACACAGCTCTCAACGGAACAAACTTATAGTAGTGGTACACCGCTGCAGGTAACCACACAACAATCCATATGCATTCATGTATACACAAGTCCAAACAAAGGGCCAATTCATGGTATTGATACATAGCTAAAGGGAACATCTAGGTTACCAGTTATATGTGAAAGCGAGCCACAGTTGAAGTGCCAGAAAATTGATCTGGCTATTTGCCAAGGCCTGATACAGTAGCACTGCTGAAAATTTCTGGCTAGGATGATGGCATTTTATGACTTTCTTTTTTTTTTTTAGAACAAACCATTGCTGGTTCACTAATCAGACCAGAGAGGGTTAATAAAAACATGAAAGTCTGTGAAAACTGACTGGATAACCCACAACAGAGGATCTGCTACAGAAACTGTACTGATTCATGTTTACGGATTCCCAACTGCACTCCAGGCCTCCTCACCTGATATCAGGGCCTGACCTCACTAATACTCTTATGGCTGAATAAACAAAAAATCCCCACAGCCACGCTCCAATATCTAGTAGAAAGCCTGCCCAGAAGAGTGGAGGTTGTTATAACAGCAAAGACTAGATCTGAAATAGGATGTTCTAAAAGCAAATATTGGTGCGATGGTCTACAAACATTTGGCCATATAGTAATGTATGGTCAAGTACTCAGTACAGTCTGCTGAAATACTTTGTTGGGTGACACTTACAACTGTTGATGACACTTACTATAGAAAAAATTATAAACACACACAGGCTTGCACAAAAATACACACACACACACCATTATGGTCTGCATGCTTTCAAACAAGCGTGAGTTTACTCCTAGTCAAGATGTTGCACTTTTAGTTGCAACTCTTGTCCCATCTTATTCAGCTAATCAGGAGCATGTAAATATATTAGAGCCACGTGTGTTTATTAGGGATACACCCATATTTAGTGGAATGATGAATGCACATTCAGACATTGATATGCAGTCTGTTTGACCTGTTTGTGTCTATTTTGTCTGTAGGAATCTGTTATCATTCACAGACAGCGGTTCTGATCCCTACGTGCGTTTGTATCTGCTCCCGGATAAGCGGCGATCTGGACGTAGAAAAACACACACGATCAAGAAAAACCTCAACCCCGTCTACGACCAGACGTTAGCCCTTTTTTCCTCTCCCCTTCATCCTCTTCTTTTCCTTCTCTAGTTTTTTGTGATATATATACAGTCAGGTCCGGAAGTATTAGGAGAATGACAGAGTTTTTTTATTTTGCCTTTATGCACCACCACAATGGATTTGAAATAAAACAATCAGTTGTGATCGAAGTGTAGACTTGCAGCTTTATTTTAAGAGGTTCCACAAAAATATGGCATTTACCATTTAGGAATTACAGCCATTTTCAGCAAAGTACCT
>CM075023.1:8013132-8061845 GCA_037576675.1 Pangasius sanitwongsei
GCTCTGACCCAGTCATCTAGCCATCACAATTTGGCCGTTGTCAAAGTCTCTCTAATCCTTACGCTTGCCCATTTTTCGAGAACCGACAGGTCACTTGCTGCCTAATACATCTCAACCCTTGACAGGTGCTATTGTAATGAGATGATCAATATTATTCACTTCACCTGTCAGTGGTCATAATGTTATTGCTTATCAGTGTATATAATCACTGTAATTTCCTACTCTAATGTTTGGAATGTGAATGTTCTTTGCACTAGCAGAGAAGTTTAGGCTTATATAAGGACCCCAGCTGCATACGTTCAGTCATGGAAAGCAGAGAGAAGCAATCCAGAACTTGTAAAAGGCAATTTGCTAATACTAATTTTTTTAAGTTCTTTTTTCCTAAACTGATGAGGTTGGTTTTATGCACTGTATGTACTGTAACATCATTGCATATTCTGCCCTCATAAGAATCCAACTTCCAGGTAGGCAGATAGATACATTTATCCAAACACTTGAATTTGAATGGATGTAGTTTACCATTCAGAAAATCAGTAAAACTATAGCTCACAATAGTCCTAGTGAACTATATAAATGAACCTTTCAATCATAAAAGGTTAAGAAATACAGAATGGATGCATGTTAACATAATATCTGCAGATGAATTGACATGGTCTTTTGCATATCAAAACATATTACATGAAGGAGGACAATTTTCTGAAGACGCTTAGAATAGAATAGAGTTTTATCAGAATATAATAGATTTTAACTCATTACATATAGAAATAAGTCTTTAGTTATGGCTCCACAAACTGTTCACACTATATTGCCAAAAGTATGTGGACACCTGACCATCACACCCATATGTGGGCCAAACTGTTGCCAAAAAGTTGGAAGCAAACAGTTGTCCAGAATGTCTTAGCAGGCTGTAGCATTAAGATTTCCCTTGACTGGAACTGAAGGGCCCAAACATGTTCCAGCATGACAATGCTCTTGTGCACAAAGCAAGCTCCATAAAGACATGGCTTGCCAAGACTGATGTGGAAGAACTTGAATGGGCTGTACAGAGCACTGATCTAAACTACACTAAACACCCTTGGGTTGAACTGGAATATCTACTGCATGCCTGACCTCACTGATGCTCTTGTGGCTGAATGGGCAAATTCCCACAGTCACATTTGAAAACCTAGTGGAAAACCTTCCCAGAAGAGTGGAGGTTATTATAACAGCAAGGTGGGGACTAAATCAGGAATGGGACGTTTAACAAGCATGGGTGTGATGGGTCAGGTATCCACATACTTTTGGCCATATAGTGTATGTATTTACAAAAGACTATAATTTCTATCAAAAATGCAGACAAAAGAAGCACTGGTACTAAGTAGTTGGGAAATAGACACAAAGGAATTTTTTTTAGTTTCAATTTTTAAAAAAAAAAAATTAATTTTTTTTTTTTTTTTAGAAATTTAGAAATAATTTTAGAAAAATTTAGATTTTTTTTCCACAAAAGTTTTGTTACTCATCAATATAGCCAAGAGAGATTCAAATGAAGAATGCATGGGTGGGATGGGGACAAACACTGGTGAACAGTGAACACAGGCTCAGTGAGCAGTGATAGGCTTGCACAACACAGTCACTAATGAGTCAGTCCATCTCAAGTGGTCCAATAATTGTAAAGTTGGTTGCTTGACCATTTTTAATTTTTTCTAATTTTTTTTGAGTGATTACCTCTATGTATTGGCATTGCAAAACCACCATTTTTAAAAAATAATTTTTTTACTTGGTTTAGCCACAACATCCATCTTTGTGTCATGGCACACAGCAAATTTTGGTTATACAGCTGTTTACAGAAACCTCAATATCTCTGCTCAGGATAGTCCTAGCTCCTTGGAACAAAAACTGATCTCTAGAGCAAATTACAAGGAACATGTCCATATAGTCAGGTCATAAGTATTTGGACAGTGACACAATGGATTTGAAATGAAACAATCAAGTGTGATTGAAGTGTGCATTTTCAGCTTTAATTCAAGGGGTTTAACAAAAAATATTGCATTAACCATTTTACAGCCATTTTTTTCCCTCCATTTTCACAGGCTCAAAAGTAAAAAACTAATATAATTATTGAATTACAGTGGTCAGTTGGGTGTTTTACAAAACAATGTCATAAACAGAGCTATGAAGTCACTTACTGCTTTTACCAACTGTACACCTGTAGCAACATGATAGATCAGGATTCTTCAAATCTAGCCCTCAAGGTCCACTGCCCTGCAGAGTTTAGCTCCAACCCTAATCAAACACACCTGAAGCAATTAACCAAGGTCTTCAGGATTACTAGAAAATTACAAGCAGGTGAGTTTGGAGGTTGCCATTGTATAAATGTTCCCATTATAAATTGACCCTAAAAGTGGAACTGTGAGCAATCTTGAGCATTACATTTGTAATTACAAGTTCTAAGGTTAATGAACAAGAATGTGCAAAATATTTATATATGTATATAATATATTTATATTAATATTTTATATTTATATAACTCATCTATGATGAGTTTTTGTTCCAAGGAGCTAAGACTATCCTGAGCTGAGATACTGAGGTTTCCGTAAACAGCTGTATAACCAAAATTTGTTGTGTGCCATGACACAAAGATGGCCGTCATAGTTAAACAAAGTTGTTGTTCTTTCAGCTGTTCCCATTGGGGGTCACCACAGTGGATCATTGGTCCACATGTTTGATTTGGCACAGGTTTTACACTGGATGCCCTTCCTGACACAGCCCTCCCATTTTATCCGGGCTTGGGACCAGCACTGAAATTACACTCCTAGTGGCTGGGTTGGTTCCCTGCCGGGGAAGGAAACCTGGGCTATAGCAGTGAGAGCACGGGATCCTTAGCCGCTAGACCACCAGGGACCATAGTTAACCCAACAAAAAAAACGGGTGGCTTTGCAATGCCAATACATAGATGTAATCACTCAAAAAAAAAAAAAAAGGGAAATTAAAAATGGTCAAGCAACCTATATTGGACCCCTTGAGATGGAATGACCCTAATGTCTGCTCAAAAGGTTGGTAGGTTTGTCACTGTTTTTGAAATAGTCACTAAAGGTTCTAAAAAAAATCACCAAATCTAGTAACACATTCATTAAGTTGGCAAGACTGGCTGTATGTCCCTTCAGTAACATGCCCTTAAATCAATTTACTCTGCTGTCACTGAACAGACAAAAAGAAAATTATAAATTATAGCAAGGAATCTATGTCTTAAGGTCATCCAATAAACTGTGTATGTTTGTGTGTGCATCCATTTTTGTGTCTGATATGTGTGAGGTCAACATTTGTACGTTATTAACAGCATAAGTATTTGTATCTATTGGATGTGTACAGGTCACCAAAACGAAGTCTTCTCTGCCATCAGCGTATTATCGTTCTGGAAAACCAAACATTAAACTCGGCTCCATCCCACCTGAGTTCACCCCAGATTCACCCTATCAGTCAGCTTCTTTCCCTGACCTTACTCGTTATCAGAGTGACACAGCGTATAACATGCAGCAACAGCAGGATGGTTCAAACTTCCCTCTTACTGCCCTAAAGCAGTATGTGTCTCAAAAAATGGCATCTGGTCAGAGAGGTAGACCAAAACCAGTACCAGTAATCCCAAAGGGTGGATCCTCACAGTTGGCTGTCAAAGAACCCCTGACTCCAGTAGATGGTATGATCTGTTTCTTCTATATGTAGTGTTAATTATCAGGTTTATCAGTGTATAATTTTGCAAATGCCATCTAATTATATATCATGTATAACATTGTATAATATTGTGGTCAAAGAAAAATTGATTAACTGATTGACTGTAATCTGATACAAAGAACTCTAATTGTTTTGTAGATAACATGACTAATAGATAACGTCATTAATACTCATACTGTAAGTGAACTGAATTATACTTTACATGCTGGATAAGACTTAAAATATATTTAATGCTAATCACTTAATCAAACAGTGACAGCATTTTAATGTCTTAGCTCTTTGTGGCAAAAGTTTTGGTTGTCTCTCATTCATGGCTGGGATCCAAGGGATCAAAATTGGCCATGCTCACTGTGTGGGAGGGATATTCTCTTGCCCCTATTTGTGGCATTTGTGAGATCATGTATGCAGAAGAGGTGAAATAGAACTTTCCTTTGAGGGTGTTACTCTAACCAGTGAATCTACATGAGCAGCCATTTAAAAAAATGTGGCTGGCTGGTTTGACATGAAAGCATGTGTTAGCTTTCATCCTCATCAGTTGGTAGCTGTTGTATGATAGGGGAGCTGGCAGGTGGGTGGGAATTGGTAGGTTAGGGTTAAAAAAAAAATTAAGATATGTTGGTTTAGCACAAATTTAACTTAAATGTTGCTCCTAAATATTCCTTGTTTTTGCAACTATGTGCCTGTTGGTTTTGCTGTTCACAGAAACCTTTATCCAAAATGTTCTACGCAATGTAGGAAGGCACAATGTAGATGTGGAGAGTTTGAGTGCAGCAGATCTGGACCAGCTGGCCTCTCTCATAGCTGATGCTCTTCAGGTAGTGGAGAAGCAAGCGGAAAAGGGATACAGACCCAGAGACCTGCTAACAGAAGACCTGCAAACTGGAGACCAGGAAACTGGAGAACTGCCGCCCAATGATCAACTAAGTGAAGAAATTTCACCAATCAGTCAAATATTTGAGACCATGCCATCCATGTCGGGTAAATCTCTAGGGTGTTATTAAAGGAATTTAATTGTAGTATATGTTTTTAGTATATTTTTTTATGAAAATAAATTGTGCTCCTCATTCTATGCAGGGGGACAAAACAGGAAGGAAGAGAGATCTAATGCAGACCATAAGGTATTTATGTTTACTTGACTTTGCTATCACTTTGTATATGCACAATATTCAAATTGCGAAGAGTTAAAGTAATTAATCAAAAGTATATGAACACCTGACCATCACACCCATGTGTAGGCCATCCCCAAACTGTTGCCACAAAGTCGGAAGCACACAGTTGAATAGGATGTCTTTGTATGCTGTAGCATTACAGTTTCCCTTCACTGGAACTAAGAGGTCCAAACCTGTTCCAGCATGACAATACCCCTGTGCACAAAGCGAGGTCCATGAAGACATTGTTTGCCAAGGTTGGAGGGGAAGAACTCGACTGGCCTGCACAGAGCCCTGACCTCAACCCCACAGCAGTGCCTGACCTCACTAATGCTCTTGTGGCTGAATGGGCAATTCCTCACACACACACTCCAAAATCTTTTAGAAATCCTTCCCAGAAGAGTGAAGGTTATTATAACAGCAAATGTGGGTTTCAAAAAAGGTTTCAGAAAGCACATATGGACGTGATGATCAGGTGACCACAAACTTCTGGCCATATAGTGTTTTCAGTATGAGCAGGATTTCCAATGGTACCAGAGCTGCCCCGAGCTGCTGGTCAGGGATGTTTAGGCTTTCAGGAAGACCAGGCAGCTTTCTGAATTGAGATATACAAAAATTGCAAAGAACTACACTATAAACAGCATAGTTGAGATCTCTAGAACTTAACTGGAATCCACCTGTGGCAAATTCAGATGATTGGACATAATTTAGAAAGGCAAACACTTGTGTGTGTATAACCTGTGTGTGTAGATCACACAACTGTCAGGGTATGTCAGACCAAAAACCAAGCAACAAAGGCCAAGGAACTTATCATAGACCTCTGTGATCAAAGTGTGTCAAGACATAGATCTGGGCAAGGGTATAAACGCATTTCTAAAGCTTTGAATGTTCCCAGGAGCACAGTGGGCTCCATCATTGTTAAATGGAAAATGGCAAAACCAGGTACTGCTCATCAAATGGTAATACCATCCCTATGGTGATGTATTGTGATGTCAGCATCATGCTATGGGGGTACATCTCAGAGGCAAGGATAGGGAGACTGTTCAGAATTGAGGGAAGGATGAATGCAGCCAAATACAGAGAGATCCTTGGAGAAAACCTGCTCCAGAGTGCACACAGATTCAGACTGGGGTGAAGGTTCAGCATAACAACAACCCGAAGCATACCACCGAGACAGCACTAGAGTGTCTTTGGGACATGAATGTCTATGAGTGGCCCAGCCAAAGCCCAGACCTGATTCCCATAGAACATCTCTGGAGAGACCTGAAGATGGCAATTCACATGAGTCTTCCCATCCAAGCTGACTGAGCTTGAGAAGATCTGGCAGGAACAATGGGAGAAACTGTCCCAATTCAATTCAATTCAATTTTATTTGTATAGCACTTTTAATGGACATTGTCACAAAGCAGCTTTACAGAAATAAATACATTCAAATTATTTTGAATTAAATTATTATATTTCTGTATTTCATAATTCCAAATCCAGGGGTGCAATACTTATAGAGACTTCTTTAATTGTTTATATAGGCTCATTTCTGTCTTTACAGGAAGTAGAATTGTTGGGGAAGTTGCTAGAGTACCTGGATAAGACCTCTCCCTCAGAGCCAAGCCCGCCTGTAAAGGGGCAGGGCATATCCGTGGAGAGCGTACATAGCAGAACAACCCAGATGGATGTAAAAGTACAGAAGAAGGCCATGGAACAGGTGGAGGAGGTGGAAGGCTGGGTGGAGGCTGCAGCTCTAGCACCCTCTTCTGTCCTAGAGATGGATATCACCCCGCACCGCCAAAATGTGAAAGTGCAGGATCTGCAACTTGATGTACAGACCAACAGTAACAGTGATGTATATGGCTACATCATTACAGATACTGAGTAAGTCTCAAACACATACATCAATGCAAAAAATAATGACAAACTGATGATTCACTCCCTTTTTTTCTCACTGTGTTTTTTCTCCATCAGTTCTCTTCCCACTGATCAGGGTTTGCACCTGATGGAGCTGTTGTGTCGCAAAGCAAAGATCCAGATGACTGATTTCCTTGAGCTTTCGTGAGTCCTCTGTGTGTGTGTATGAACTGCAAAATACTCAGTGATGCATTCACACTTCCTGTGCTGAATTAACTCACAGTTTAGTTTCTTTTTGTGTACACATACAGTGTACGTGTTCAGCACTTAGGAGTGTAGTTACTGTATGTCTGTACACCTGTGTGTATTTACTGTATGCGTCTTTGGTAACTTGTTAGTCATTTATCAAATGTCCTACTAACAGCTCCTTATGACTTCTACATGTCAGTAACCCCATTACAAAATCTTAAACCAATTTTCTGTATATGAATATGTGCAGTGTTGTTGGTCCAGCTGTGACATTCCAGGTCCGCACTAATGATCAGAATATTACCACAGCTGCCATTGCCAGTGTGGCTGGTAAGAGTTTTACCCATGCACACACACAACACTTTTTGCCACTCTCTAATAATGTACATATGTCATGACTGACGCTTCTTCTGTGGGTGTAATCAGTTAGTCAGAAAGCTGCGCTAGAGAAGGAGGCTGGAGTCACCATTTTGGAGGCAGGAGTTACCGATGTAAGAAATTCAATTTCTCACTGTCATTTATACACCCTGCTGCTAAAAGAAGACACATTTTTAAAAGTCATTTATTTGTAGATAATTTATACTGTATAGCTAAAGGTTTGTGGACACCTGACCATCATACGCATGTGGGCCTTCCCCAAACTGTTGCCACAAAGTTGAAAGCAAACAATTGTCTAGAATGTCTTTGTGTGCTGTAGCTGTAAGATTTCGCTTCAGTGGAATTTTGGCCTAGATCAAATATGTTCGAGCATGACAGTGACCCTGTGCACAAGGTGAGGTCCATGAAGACACAGTTTTGCCATGTTTGGAGTGGAAGAACTCAAGTGGCCTGCACAGAGCCCTGATCTTAACCTCGCTGAACACTTTCGGGATGAATTGGAATGCTGAATACACCAAGTCTGCTCGGCCTGACATCAGTGCCTGTTACAGCAACAAATGGGGGACGAACTTTGGAATGGGATGTTCAACAAGCACATATGGGTATGATGGTCAGGTGTCCACATACTTTTGGCCATATAGTGTATATCTGAAGCTGATGAGAGTAGCCTGTATATCACAATAAATATTCTAATACTCAATCAGTTGGAATCTCCAATTCTGTCTTTCTGTCTTTGTGTCTGTAGAAGACTAAGTTGAGTCAAATTCCTACAAAGTACAGCCACTCTGAATCTATGAAGTTCCTCATCCTTACGGTAATATCCATTGTGTGCATCATCGTGGTCCTGCTGATCTCTAGCATTATCTACTGTCTGCGCCATCGATCACATCACAAACTCAAAGAGAAACTCACCAATCTCAGCACAGACCCTGCTACTGAAGCCACAGCTACCTACCAGGTACAAAGGATCATGCTTGTGTATGGGATCAGGTGGCTGGTATAACTGGGCTACCAGAGCTAAGCGCACCGTCTCTTTCAAAGAGAAAAAAACATCAATAAAAGGTTTTAATTTTTGTCATCCACATCAGATTATTTGTTGTTAATAAATGCCTTTAAGTGGATTATTTTGGACCAAGCACAACAACGATCATAAGGCAAATACCTACTGTTTTTCAAGACTGTAGATTCGTTACAGAACACGAAAAACATATAAATATTGGACAAATAGCTGTATTATTGACTGCTGATGGGTTTTCTGTGTGTGTTTAAGAGACAGACAAAGTTCATCTCCTGCATTCTTTTACTATTTTCATCTTTCATTTCACATCTGTTGTACTCCTCCATATGTGCAGGAGCTGTGTAGGCAGCGGATGGCTGTGAAGCCCCCAGTGGAAAGGGCGGAGCTTCGACAGTCCTCTCGCATTAACAGTGTGTCTTCTCAGCTGAGTGACGGACCAATCCTTAGCCCCTCTGCCCGCACAAGCACTTCCTCCTGGAGCGAAGAGCCTGCGCACACAAACATGGACATCTCCACTGGTCATATGATACTGGTAACCACACAAATGTACAGTCCCATCCGAAAGTATTGGAACAGCAATTCTTTTATTTTTGCTATACACTGAAGAAGTTTGGGTTTGAGATCAAAAGATGAATATGAAATGATAGATCAGAAATTCAACTTTTGTTTTCTGATATTTACATCTAGATTGTTTGACAACTAAGAACATGACACCTTTTGTTTGAACTCACCCATTTTTTCAAGTGATCAAAAATATTGGAACATGTGAATGACAGGCATTTCTTGTTGCCCAGCTATGCCCTGTTAGGTTGATTGTTTAAAGAATTAATAACTCTGTGAAGACTGCATTTGCTTTTAAAAAGGACAAACCAACATGAAGACCAGAGATCTGTCTGTGGGAGAAAAGCAAGCCATTTTGAAGCTGAGAAAAGAGCCATTGTACAAGTATTGGGCACAGCCAATACAACAATTTGTAAGGAAAACAACAGCAGTTGATGAAAGAAACATTGTGAGAGCTGTGAAGAAAAACCCAAAAACAACATTCAGTGACATCACCAACAACCTCCACAGGGCAGGGGTGAAGGTAACATGATCCACCGTTCAAAGAAGACTTTAAGAGCAGAAATATAGAGGCCATACCACAAGATGTAAACCACTCGTCAGCAGTAAGAATTGGAAGACCTGTTTGGAATTTGCAAAAAAAAAAACAGAGATGAACCAGAAAAGTTCTGGAACAAAGATTGACCGCTACCAAAGTGATGGAAAGGCCTAAGTGTGGAGAAAGAAAGGATCACAGCTCTCACAATGTTTCTTTGATCAACTGCTGTTGTTTTCCTTGGCCAACCTGCTCAGTGTCTGGTTGTTAGTACACCAGTGGTTTCTTTCTTTTTCTTATGATCCAAACCATACAAGCTTGCTGGTCAAGCACAGTGGAGGTAGTGTCATGGCTCTATCTGCCAATTTACAGAAATATGCTTCCAGTCTAATTTGGAGAAACTTCATCATGCAGCAAGACAATGACCAAAAACACACTGCCAACACAACAAAGGACTTCATCAGAGGAAAAAAGTGGAAGGTTTTAGACTGGCCAAGTCAATCAACAGACCTTAATCTAAAAAGGAGACTGAAGGGAGAAATCCCCCAAAACAAACAACAACTGAAAGAAGCTGCAGTACAAGGCTGGAAAAGCATTACAAAAGAAGAATGCAATAGTTTGCTGATGTCAGTGGGTCACCGGCTTGATGCAGTTATTGCAAGGGTTATGCAACCAAATATTAAGTGTTATTTACTTTAAGACTATCTGTTCCAATAACAAATTGGGTGGTCTGCCACCAAAGGTACCATATTCTAAGTTTAACACATCTAGATGTAAATATCAGGAAATAAAAGCTGAAATTCTGATCTACTGTCTCAAATTCATCTTTTGATCTCAAACCCCAATGTTTTGAGTGTATAGCAAAAATAAAGAATTAGCCTTGCCATTCCATTACTTTTGGAGAGGACTGTATAAGCACACATGGCTGCATGGACACATACACAGACACATGCATATTCAGATAAAAACAGAGTGAGACACTATAGAACCGTGCTGTGTGTGGGTGGGAAGGGTGGGTTTATTAAAGTTAATTTAAAATGTTATATCTGGATTTCTGTAAAGTTTGAATGAATGTCCATTGTTTAACTATTTATATAGTCCATTGTTAAAAACGCTGTACAAATTGAATTTAATTGCATTGATGTGGGTGGGTGTAGAACCCTGGCATATGTGGGTGGGAGACAGGCGACTTTTTACAAAGCATCATGCTTATTTTATTTTTAATTTTTCTGCGAGGGCTTTTCAGTGTTTTCTCACTTGCGGACACATGCACAAATATAAACACATGGAGTTCGGCTCAGCTCTCTCTCTCCGGTTCCCAGCATTCCCTAAAAGACAAACAAGCCACAAGTAAATGAGTAAATTCACCGAGATCACACACAGGTGAGAATCATCACGTTACCTGCCGGTTCAACCCGCTTCCTCTCCGTATGCAGATTGCGCTTGACCATGCCCCTCTCTGCCACATCTGCCCGAGTCAGGCCGGGGAGCCATCCAGCCTGCGGCCAACTCCTGATGCTCAACCACGACCCTGCTGCCAATGACATAGAAAAGGACTAGTGTAGAGTTGCACAATATTGACAAAACATATTGCAGTTACATTACCACAATTATGCAGCATATGGAAAATAATCAAATTGGGTGGTGAACAGCTAGAGAGTGATATATAAATAATAATAATATATATAATAATAATATATAAAAAGAATGTACTGCTGTTCTATAAACAAAATAGTGTACCACATAACTCTCTCTTTTTCCGTCTGCCACTGTTTTTCTCCTTCTCTTCTGTTGCTTCATAGTCATATATGGAGGATCACCTGAAGAATAAGAACAGGTTGGAGAAGGAGTGGGAAGCTCTGTGTGCCTATCAGGCAGAACCGAACACCTGCAGTGTTGGCCAGAGAGACTCCAATGCCAAGAAGAACCGCACGACCAGTATCATGCCTTGTGAGCATGCGCTTTTATATACAAAGAGACCCCGTTCATGTCAAACACTTAAAACTGGTCCTTTTTTTTTTTTTTTTTAAGAAAAAGCAATGTTGCAGACAGCATAGACTGTTGTCATATGTTGCGTTTGTTTTACATTTAATGGACAAGTTAATCCATTAATCTTTTCTAACCCTCCACAAAACTGAACTCAAATTGAATCTACATTTGTGTGTATACACGTGTTTCAGATGATCATTCTAGGATTTGCCTGAAAGTGGAGAACAGCCAAGGGAACTCTGAATACATCAATGCTAGTCCTATTGTAAGTACATACTACAAAATTCCACTTATTTCTTATTGAACACACTGCACTCCTGTAACAATACACATTAAACAATGTACAAATTGTTTGATGGTGTGGTTTGTCTCTCAGATGGATCACGACCCCAGGAACCCAGCCTACATTGCCACTCAAGGTCCTCTTCCCTCGACTGTTTCTGACTTCTGGCAGGTAAATCTGTGTGTGTATGTGTGTGTAAACAGTGTGGGAAAGTGGCCGTGTACATGAATCCTGTGTGTGTTTGAGAAATTAATATGAAAGTGATACACAATAAATAATCAAATCCAAATTGCGCCTCAACCCATTATATACTGAGTCCAGGCCTACAGACAAGTTTCTTAGTAAGATGTTGGGTCACCACAAGCTGCCAGAACATGTGCATTGTGCATTGGCATAGGTTTCTACAAGTCTCTGGAACTGTAACTGGAAGGATGTACACCATACTTCCAAAATATATTCTCTCAATTGGTGTTTTGATGTTGGTGATGGAGAGCGCTGCCTAACATGAGTGTTCAACTGCATTGAGTTCTGCTGATGGCAAAGGCCAGAGCATACAATTTACAACATTTCAACATACAACATATTAATCAGACAATTTGGTGGACCTTCATGTCCAGTGGAAGGAAATGTGGTTGTGCTGGAAGAGAACAGTATAGAATGTTTCATCATAGGATAAAGTTATCAGTCAGAATAATGGTCTGATAACAAACCTGCCAGCAAAATGCCACAATAGACAACCCTTTAATGCCCAGATAAATAAGTGGTTACATATGTGGAAAAATGGCACTTCTTGCAGCTATGGTACACCAAGAAGGTTTTTATGTGTTAATGGATAAAAAATATGGAGTTCTGAAGGTTTATATGTTGTGATGTTTGGCATACTTGACACTAAATACCACAGAAAGTATCAGAAGAACCATATATTGCCATTTCAGTGTTGGTGAAAAAAGTTAGAAGAATTTCTCTTTTCAACATGACACCTTTATTATTTAATTTACATTGAGCTTTACATCTGTGTAAGTAATGTGTGTTTTGTGTAGATGGTGTGGGAAAGCGGGTGTGTGGTGATCGTCATGCTGACTCCTCTTACAGAAAGTGGAGTTAAACAGTGTTACCACTACTGGCCAGATGAAGGCTCCAACCTCTACCACATATATGAGGTACTAAACATGTAGACACTTCAACCTGAGATACTGTATAAAAAGAAAGTATATATGCACACAATGCTGAGAACTCTACCACACACACACACACACACACACACACGCCCTTTTACTGTCACCTGAAACTCTACACATAGTTGAGACAGCAGTAGTAATTAGATTGAATAAAAAAAGAATACATAGAGTGTTTGTCTTGGAGTGTGTATTTTATGCTGGTGCGTATGTGTGTCTCTGTAGGTTAACCTGGTGTCAGAACATGTGTGGTGTGAGGATTTCCTGGTTCGTAGCTTTTACTTGAAGAACATGCAAACCAATGAAAGTCGCACAGTCACCCAGTTCCATTACCACACCTGGCTCAACCAGCATACACCAGAGACCAGCCAGGCTCTGCTCGACTTCCGCAGGTACACATGAGCACTGTGTGTACGTGTGTGTGTGTGTGTGTGTGTGGCAGGGAGCGGTACAGGTTTTAACACACAAGCCCAAGTTCATCTACTTGTAAAAAGTTTGACTATGCCATCTGGGGGATTTTCACCCAGGAAATAGAAATAGACCCCAAGGTTTATTATTAGGTCACACAGGTTCGCTTCTCTTATAAAAAAGGTAGGCAGGAAACGTAGGTATCGTATAGAAATACAAAATTTATTCACAAGGAATACAACGAAGTAGAATAGCCTTAATAGCTTAAAATAGCCTCAATAATAAAGTGCCACTCTTGGCAACTCTCTCTCCAATGACTAATAAATAAATAAATAAAATACACAAAACAAATTACATAAGACAGAAATTCACACAACTCAAAAAAAACCAAAAACAAAATACACCAACCTGCAGGACTGAGGTTACCCAGAGGAGTGAGCACCAGCACTAATTATGAAGTGAAGTGACTTGTGGCCAAGTATGGTGACCCATACTCGGAATTTGTGCTCTGCATTTAACCCATCAAAGTGCGCACACACACACACCGTGAACACACACCCGGAGCAGTGGGTAGCCTTTTTTGCTGCAGCGCCCGGGGATCAGTTGGGGGTTCGGTGCCTTGCTCAAGGTTCTCACCTCAGTCGTGGTATTGAGGGTGGAAGAGAGCGCTGGTCATTCACTCCCCCCACCTATAATCCCTGCTGGACCTGAGACTCGAACCCACGACCTTCAGGTTCACCTGAAGCAGCACCACCACAAAACATCCTTCACCCGTGGGACCCCAGCTCCTGAAAGAAAATCAAAAACAAAATAAATAAATCTCATAAACAGAAGTAAATGAAATCAGTCAAATGGAATCACACTTCCATCATAAAGCAATGATGGGTAAGAAAAAAACACCACAATACATCACAATTAACAATATACAAATATTCAAAAGAAAAAGAAAAACACTCAGTTCAAACTACGAGGAAGACAGGACTCGTAGGGAGCGACCGCGTAGTCTGTACCCCAGCCCCGATAATCAAATAGACAATCCTCCACCCCGAGATGAAAATAAAATAAAAATCAAAAGAAATCAAAAGAAACCAGACAGCAGCAGCAAGCCCCTTTTATTAGTTGCGAGGTAACAGCGTTCTTGCAGCGCGGCAGCAGAAAAACGACAGAACTGCAACAGTAATCGCCCAGAACGAAAGGGAGAATCCTGCGGCAAATACGAATAATAAAACACAAAACAGTGTTACTAATAATTACGTATCACCCACTAGAATTCCCCACTCGTAACCACATGCCAAGGCACTTACCTACGAGGATAAATGTGCTTTATAATCCGTTCACAGGCCAGGATACACAGCCTTCATATAACCCGCGGCTAAACTGAAGTACAGGGAACTGCACATTACTCAAACCAACCGCCAAATTATCAAGCCAAGTGAAGCTAGACGATCTATTTGCTACAAAACAGCTTCAACTCAAATACCTGAAAGGAGAGCAGTCATCAACTCCACTACCAAAGCAACCGAAGGAGACACGCACACAGATGAAGACACAAGCTAGGATGCAACAAACGAATCATTAGTGCCACACGGACAGTAATCAAAAGGTTAGCGAGCTGCTACGTGCTAACAGCACATACCTGAAACCACCGTCAGACAGAAAGGGGAGGATCCGGACGTGACGCATAACAGGCCGTAACCAACCAGCTCTAAAATAGGAAGCACTCAGTGCTGATTGGTGATCACAAGTGTCAATCACCACCACTTACCTCATTCATACTGTCACATGTGTGTGTGTGTGTGTTACTGGCATAAAAATTAAGGCTACATTTATATGCTCAAAGCTTGATTTAAGGTTAAGAACAATGAAAAATAGAAACCCCAGGAAATAGTGCACTGTCAGTATACAAACTATTGTATATAATTAAAAATTGTAGAATGAATGTTGTAAAGATTGCCTACCAACAGGTTGGGTGAATTTGCTCTTTTATCAGTCAAATATTTGTGCTTCCCAGTGTAGCTGGATATGCATGTTAATGCATTTATTTTCTTTATTTAACATCGATCCACACCAGTTGTGTTAGAAGAGCATCAAACTTGAGCATGTGTGTTGTGCTTGTTGCAAATTTCTCCTCTGAACACACGTTCCAGTTCCCATAGAGACAAGTACCATGTGTCCTTGTGGTTGTTTTGGTCCTTTCTCCTTTACTGTTTCTAGTTTTCCCTGATTGTGCTTTTATAGTCTTATCAAATGCTTCATGTACTACTAATCCTTATTTTCAATTTCTGTGTTCCAAAGGCGCCAACATCTAATATTTAGCCATAGCCTTTATGATGACTTTGATCCCTTGTTGCAGCGATACAATCCCCTTCAAGGGTCAGCTGTCCCAGTGACATAAAAAAACTGCAACACAAATGTACACACATAGCTATTTACATCTTAGTCTAGGACAAAGTCATTAAAGCAATCTACTAGCACCAAAATGCCTTATGTTCATCTTGAGTGCAGGGCCCCTCCCAGTCACCCTGTAGCATGGAGTTGCACCCTTTGCACCGCCAACCAGTTATGCCTGGTCCCCTACACACATAGGCTGAAGCTGCGAGCAGCCTCATCGCTCGATGTGGTTTCCACCTCTCCTGCTGCTCTCACAAAAACTCCAACCATTTTCAGCAATGGCCTTGCTCTCTCACTGCCTCTCTTGTTGTGCAGGCAGCATCATAGCACTGTTGCAGCTCCTCCTTCTGAGGCTGGACACTTGCGTTTAGTTTACCACCTCCACCGCTTCTGGGGTTCCCCCCACTCCCCCTGGCACTTTTGTTCAGCTCCTCCAGATTTGGCGGGGCTTCCCTGCAGAGGGTTCGAGTGCAGCCATCTAGAGTTTTCCCTCCCTGCGTGTTCAGTTCCCTCCCTGGGATGTCCCTCAGGAAGGACCAGAGTGGACTTGTCTGATCGCTGGCCACTTCTGCTATGTTATCCTTGCGCCTCACCTGCCAAACCAGGTTGCTAAATCTACATCTGACTCATGCAAAGTGCTCTCTTGTTGGTGCTCAGCAGCACTTCAGGGTGTAGGATGGTCAATATAGTGTCCAGCACGAACTGCCGCTGGCGGCTCTGTTCTGCTCCACCAGCCCATGCTGCCTTCAAGTAACACTGCATCACTTGATGCTTCTTACATCATGTAGGATGCCTTCCTGCCCCTCTGAAGACTTCGCTGCACCTTTCTGCTCCACTGAGGATGTCCCTGCTCCTCCTGCACCTCCTGGCCAATGCCCACCTCAAGGTACTAGGCAGCTTGTAGACGCTCTGCCCAGAGATCCAGGACCCCCATTGTTTCGGCATTTCAGGAGCCGTGCCTTAATGGGGGTGCTATGAAATGTAATTTGCCCTCACAGCGCATGCTGTGGCTCTCTGCATACATCATTCTTTGTTTACACTTACATGTTCATTTTGTTTTGAATTGTGTCTGGTATCCGCCCCTGTCCTGTTATTGGTATACCTGTTTTCTGTTCACCTTTGATTAGATTATGTTTTAATTTAACCCCTGATTTTTCAGAAATCTTATGGTACCTCTGTGTCACAAAGTTCTGAGCCTTGTTTCTTTTTTCTACTCTAGTTCTGTGTTTCTAGCCTGATTTCCCAGTTTTTACTAGCACTTGTTTTTCTGGTTTTGATGGATTACCATAGTGTTTTTACCATAGTGTTACCATGTTGTCTGCCGGTGCTCTGACTCCTGCCTGGAATAAGGATGCTGATTTCTGGTTTGCCGTAAATAAAAGTACACTGATTTCACACACTTATTTTCAATTTTTTTTTACTGTTGTATGGATCACATCTGGAAAAAAGAAAAACATCTCCATGTCTCCAAAATCACACCCACCACAACCGGCATACTGTTGTGTGCAACTTGACAGTGTCACATGATCAGTTATTCTGTCAGCTTCTGGGATCTGAGTCCCATCCACTGATGTATGCTAGGGTTTTTGTGGTAAAAGTTTTTTCCTCTCTGCCTGCTAGGATTTTCTGCTAGGAATGTTAGCACCTCCGATATCCCCGTAATGACTACCTGTGCATGGACCTCTGCGATTAATAATGATGATGTGTTCTGGAGAAGCCCTAATAAATGTACTGAGTTTATACACTTGTATACTGTCAGTACATACTGCATGTTACAGCGCTGCCCTTGTTTTATGTGTCATCTCAATTTGTTTCCACTCACACACATAACTGAAATATAAACTCCATAGAAATCAGTCAGAATCACACAGTTATATTTTCTATTCCCTGTTTACTTAAAAGCATAATCTATAAAGATGTCATGATTGTGTAAAATGTAGTTAAAATTAATTAATGAATTAATATTTGGCAAGTAGTGGTCACTCCCTGAATGTGACAGCACTCTGTAGTATTATTCTTGTATTCACTCTCTTGTATGTCTGGGCTATGGGGTAGGGTGGCTAGACAAAGCCCTTTCTCACCAGAAAAAAAACAAAAAAACATCCAAGCTCGCCTAAATCGCCGCAAACCATGCGTCAAAATATGTGATGCTCTAATGAGACCAAGTTAGAACTTTCTCAGTATGATTCTAAAAGATACACTATATAGTCAAAGGTATGTGGACACCTGACTATCACACGTGTATGAGATTGTTGGACATCCTATTCCAAAACCATTGGCATTAATATGCTCGGCCATGAAAACCCATGTCATGAAGCTCCCGACGTACAGTTGTGCTGATGTTGCTTCTGGATGCAGCAGAGGATGGGTGATTTTTTATGCTCTATGCATAACCAGACCACCGGTCTGTGAGTTTGTGTCTAGCGCTTCGTGGCTGAGCTGTTGTTGCTCTTAGGCACTTCTAAAATAGTAGCACTTATAGTTGACGGGGCAGATCTAGCAGGGCAGAAATTTCATGAACTGACTTGTGGCAAAGGGGGCATTCTATGACAGTGCCACGTTTAAAGTCACTGAGCCCTTCAGTATAGCCTATTTTACTGCCATTGTTTGTCTATGGAGATTAAATAATTAGGAGGGGTGTCCATGTACCTTTAACAATATATGTTTGGCACAAAAACGAGAGCTTTTCCCCCAAAGACCACCATACTCATGGTGTAGCATGGTGGTGGCAGCATCGTGATATGGGGCTGCTTCTCTTCTGCTGGGCCTGCGGCTCTAGTCAAGTTTGAGGGAATCATGGATTGTCCCAAACACAAATCTATTTTGGCACAAAGCCTGCAGGCCTCTTTTAGACAGCTGAAGATGAAAAAAATGTTACCTTCCAGCATAATAATGATCCAAAGCACAAACTAAGTCAACACGGGAATGGCTTCAGAAGAAGATGATCAATACAAACACACATGCGTGTATACACACACACACACACACACACACACAATGCATCAGTGTGTGGAGGGCTCCTTCTCTCCTCTCTCTACTTTTACTTTTACTCAATCCCTTGCCATCTCCCTCTCTCTGTCTCATTGTTTGAACGGTTGCCAGTGTCATTTTTGTGCTAATGCAGCTTGTGCACTCTGACCCCAGTTGCATAGTCACAAAAGTGATCACTGACAGCCGTTACTCCACATCCTAGTGCACCTTGGGATATCCCTCTTCCCCTACCCCCAGGAGCACTGTTCTGGCCTCTGCTCTTGCTCTATTCTTTATCTTTTTTCCTTACCCATTGAACTTGGGGGACTATGTTTTCTGTCTCTGTCTGTCACGTTTTGATTTCTGTCCTACTTTACTCCTTGATCATGTCTCGTTTATTCCTCATATCACAGCATTTTTTACCTACATGACTGAAGCCCTCAATGGCTAATGGTGCTTATGAAAACGTAATTCCCTTTGTGTGAACTATGATGTCCTAATAGCCAGTGACAACACTGACGTGTGTGTGTGTGTATGTGTGTGTGTGCGTGCACTATGCTGACCAACATAAGCCCAACATTTCTGACACATGGTGTGTTTTTTTTCACAGAAAAGTAAATAAATGCTACAGAGGAAGGTCCTGCCCCATCATAGTTCACTGCAGGCAAGTATAATACTAAACTCGTTCATGAACATAAGAGTGTTGCGATTAAATAATCAGTAGTCTCTCTATTCCTCCCTGTCGTTGTCTCTCTGTCTCTCTCTCTCAGTGATGGAGCAGGGAGGACTGGGACATACATACTGATTGATATGGTTCTGAATAAGATGGCTAAAGGTAGGTGCACATAAACTTTCTAACCTCTCTGTAAAAATCTCTGCTCTAACACATGAATTTCCAAGATTCCAGCACTGATTACTTTATCGTAATTGAAAATTTAAGCTTCCACTGCAGAATAGTTGTCAAATATCTCCAACTGCACTCTTTGGGCAGTCAAACTAAGAATGTAAAAAAACAAATTGATAAATTGACAAATAGACTAATGTCACTGCAATCTTTTATGTAAATATTTGTAATAAATATTTCTCTCTTTAGGTTTTGTATTGTTAGGAGCTTGGTTAATAGTGAAAGCAATATACAGATTTTATTCCATAATACAAGGCACATATTACTGTACAGAATGAACCACTATCAACTCTAGAATCTTGGACAACCTTCATTAAAATGAAGTTATTTATAAATAATAATATCTTTTGTCATTTTTATTCAAAACTGACACCTATTCTGCCCTCACTTCACAATGACCACAGTTAGACAGATAGGTGAACTTTTCACAACGATCTTGAATTTTAAGGATTGTTTTGTTTTTCACCATTCTTTAGAGAATGGTGCACCAGGAACTCCGTAAAACTGTAATGCAAAATAGCTCTATACAAAATATCCATTATGGCAGACATAGACTGATAAAGTCAATTGGCTGGACTTTATTGGACAAGCAATAAACAGTGTACAGTACATCACATGAACATAAAAACCAGGAGATGTGACATTGGCTAAGCACTTAAAACAACACATTATATGCACACAAATTAAACCTTCCAGACCGGATGTATAAGGATACATTGTGAATCATATGCAGCTGTATGCAATTTCCTGTTTTTCTGCTGTCAGTCAAAAGACAAATGAAAATTACATGGCCTAGTGGAAAGGTGTCTAACTACAACCCAGGCCTTAACAATAAAGAATATTTAAAACTGAAAGAAATTGTTTTCTTTTAAAATTGCTCTCAGTTTCAGTCTCACTTGTTGCCTTTGACCTGTTACCTTGGGGTATAAATATAAGGTTGCAGGGGAAGAGGCTTTGCTTTTATAGAAATTAAGATCTCACTCTACTAACGTAATATCAGTGATGGAACTAGGCATAGATGAAGGTTAAAAGGTTAATTTTATAAAGTAAATATTAGACTCCAATTTATAAGGTTATTGTAACAGATTCCAAACAATGAACTTTAGTTCAAATGTTCGAAAGGTATACTCTGACTCCCAGTGTTCTAATGCTTGATTTACTAGCTTTGCTATTTCTATCATTATATTATATTATATTATATTATATTATATTATATTATATTATATTATATTATATTATATTATATTATATTATATTATTTCTTGTTATGTAAGATGATGTTTATTGCTTAAAGTTCAGCGGTTTCCCCTGGGGGATCAATAAAGTACGTCTATCTATCAATATCTATCTATCTTACACTTACTACAGGTTACACATACAGGAGGTCAAACTTGCTATACAAAATAACTAATAAATAATTGCGTGTCAGAGATTAATTTAAACATGTCTAGCAGAGCATTATAGCCAAACTTGTAGAACAGATTTCTTCCTTAAACACTCCACACTCTTCTTTAGGAAATAGGTTAAATGAATGCTTAGATATAATTACTACACCATTCAGAGAAGGAATAAAAAAACAGACAGAACCAACAGATAAATGGACCAAAATCAGCAAAGGATGTAGATGGAATTGTTGGCATAATATTTCGAGAGCCTTGTGATGTCTATAGTGCTTTCCTTACATAATAATTGGCAGGATAGATGGAAGTCTCTCTACCATGCAGTGGTGCAGGAGATTGAGTGGTAATGTCTCTTCTCACAAGATGTGGGAGAAATGTCTCTCCCCACAACATAATGCTTACCACCTTTTAATGAATGATCCTATTCAAAAATGGCTTTTGTACATCTATTGTTTTCCTATGTGTTCTCAGCATTGTAGTAAGAGATGTTTTTTATTATTATTATTGACAGCGTTGTATTGTTTGAGATAGACATGAAGTGTGTGTGTGAGAGAGAGAGAAAGAGAGAGAGACCATATCAGTGCAAAAACTGATCTGTTACACTGGAATGCAGCAGCACATCACAGTCCCCAGCTCCTAGATGTTGAAGTGAAGTATATGTTAATATGCATTTCATCTCTCTGTTTCTTTGTAGGTGCTAAAGAGATTGATATTGCTGCTACATTGGAACACCTGAGAGATCAGAGACCTGGCATGGTTCAAACCAAGGTACACATGCATGCACAGGTATACATACAAAAATCATACATAGTCATTCTAACCACTCTTTTCTCTTTCTCAGGAGCAGTTTGAGTTTGCACTGACTGCAGTAGCAGAAGAGGTGAATGCTATCCTCAAATCCCTTCCTTAGTGAGAAATCAAGCAGCAAGAGACATCCCCTCTCCCTCTCCTTCTTATTTTCTTTCTCATTCTCTGTCCCATTCTCTCTGTCAGGATGGTGTATATAAAGTTTCATTAAAAGCTTTTTCCCCATTTTTTTTTTTGTGTTCTGGCCTCGCAGTGCAGACATTCTATTGATATTAAAAAAGATGTTATATGTTTGGATAGATTAATCATTTAGCTTTAGATTTTACCCACATGTAAATGTGCATTTCATTTTTGGCCACTCTTAAATCTCCGGTGGCTGGCGGCCCATGTTTTGTCATTGTCAAACGTAATACTGTGATAAGCTACCAATAGCTTGTTTCCAATGCTGAAAAGGGCATTTAATACATCTGCATCTAAAATTATGCTACAATAACAAGAGTAACTGAAGTTGTTTATTGATATAACATAACATGTTCTTGAAGATGTACTTTGTAAAGGCCCAAATGCTGGTAAATGTACCTCTGTTTAAAGGAATAAATTCAGTATCAGGGTCTGCAAATACAGCTTTATTTCACCCCTCCTAACCATCAGAGGCAATAAGAATGACCTGCATACCTTCTTTTGTGCATGTGCACACCTGCCAAGACATTCCAACAAAGTCATAAAGTGCCATATAATGCAGTATTTGCAATAAATCCCACTATCTCCTTAATAGCTAGTGACTACAGTTGGTACTACAGGTAATCTCCAAAGGTGCTCTTTGGTTGGGTTCTCTCTCTGCGCCATTTCCTCCTTGCACTTCATATGCACTGCCTCCTAGCCTGTGAATACTTGCTGTTAGTGTGGATGAGAGGTTCTCCCTTACCATACAGTCTGCTTTCACCCTAAGCTTAATAAGTTAGGTAGACTTTGCTAATGTGCATACCAGATCTGGAGCCATTTCCATGTTTGAGATGTATACAGGCACTCCCATCTCCCCTGATGACCAGAGGCATCAGGATACTGCTTTATTTTGATCCTCCTTAGTTGGGTGCATAGGATCAAAATAAAGCAGTATCCTGATGCCTCTGGTTCCTGCCTGACGATGCCTGATGACTCTGCTCTGGATCCAGAGCACACAGTGTGGTGCTCTGTCTCATGGTGAACTCAGAAGAGGCAGTGTGGAGTAGTGCTGGAGGCCCTTAAGGCCCATCTTACAAGCCAGTGCAAAATGCCAAATTGAAAACTCTAAAAACATTTTGCTATGGATCACTTCAGCAAAGCTAGCATGTGGCCACATGCCTCTGGGGTGATGTTGGGCTGAACCTGGGTTTTCTGCTCAAAGTCATATCAACCAATCAACTTTGGTGACCCATACACACCCTACAGTACTATTTAGACTGAATAGCAGCCATCTGATCCTCCGACCATGTTATTAAAAAGATGTTACATGTTTGGATATATTAATCATATAGCTTAATCACTGTCAAATGTAATATTGTGATAAGCTACCAATAGCTTGTTTCCAATGCTGAAAAGGGCATTTAATACATCTGCATTTAAAATTATGCTACAATGACAATAGTGACTGGAGATGTTGTTCTTCTTCTTTCGGCTGATCCAGTTAAGGGTCACCAAAGAAGATCATTGGTCTGAATATTTGATTTGGCACAGTTTATACACCAGATGCCCTTCCTGACGCAACCCTAACCAATTTTATCCGGGCTTGAGACTGGCACTGGGAGTGCACTGTTGTGTGCAACCAGTGGCTGGCTTCCTGGCCGGGAATCGAACCCAGCAATGAGAGCGTCTTTTGAGAAAGTTGTTTATTGATAATATAATTTGCAGCTACAGACAGTGCTCTTGAAGACTATCTGTTCATCTGAGGAAAATAAAAGGGTAGGGGGCTTCCTTGTCTAAAAAGTGACTGGACCACTGGGTGGTGGACATCATCAACAGGGCCTATGTACAGGCTGATTCTATGAACACTGGATAACCACCAGGCTTGTCATTTAGAACCAGCTTTGACACAAACTCTTTGAGAAGGTTCCAGGGCAAGATAACTGAATAACAGTGGCATTTGTTGTATACTGCACCATATTCACATTATGACTTTGTTGCAAGGTTTTGGCATGTATATCTGTACAAGGTATAAAGGTGATTCTCACTGCCACTGCCAGTTATGGGGGTTCAAAGAACCACAGTTTCATAAGTAACTAGTGTTCGGTTTATGTACTGCCACTGAGAAAGGTCTATATATGGTGCTGGTACACGTATATTAGGTGTAGCAGTGCTGCTAGGGTTTTGAAAAGACTTTTTTGTCACTGCTTGGCTGAGCGTCCACCAAGCACCAAAATATCCAGCTAAATGCAGACCTGTGATCTGAAGCTGATACTGATTGAGGGCTAGAAGCAGATTAACATAAATAATATATGGAAAGTGATTAACTAGAATATCAAACTGTACACTCAAAAGGTGGACCAACATGGTAGGTGTGCAATAAAGTAAACAGTAATTGTACAGTGTTTGACTGCACACTTGTACCAGCCCTACACACACTAACATAACACTACCAAGTCAGTGTCACTGCTGTGCTGAGAACAGTACACCACCCAAATAATATCTCATCAGCGGTGGTCCTATGGTGGTACTGAAAGATGGGTTGAACAAAGCTTACAACGTGTGCATAGCAACAGACAGCCTACAGTCAGTAGACATAAGTACACTTATAAGTAAGTGACCAATGTGTGTAGGAGCAAAGTGTGGATACTGAGTCTCTTTTTCTTACACTAGTTGGTCTAAGGTTTGGCTTGGCATAATTAAAACGTATAATGTGCTATGATGGTATATTGGGCAGACTGCAGAGGTTTGGCTAGTAAAAGATGTACTACCCTGTTCTGCTAATTACACCTCTTTTCTTTGATTCTGATTATTGTATATACAACCAGAATTCTATTATAATCTATTTTGCTCTCTCATCAAATGAAATGCTGCAGTCTTGTGAATAAAGTTTAACTGTATGTGCAATAGTTATACATTTTCTGTGTCCTTCTTAGTGCTTCAGACTTGTTCTCACAAACTGTTGTTAAAATAGTCACAAAAATCTAAAACAAAACATACTGACATTCGTAAACAATATGGTCACAATACAATAATCTAGTGATCAACATACTCATGAGGCAATACCTCACAAACCTTTAAAAAAAAACAAAAAAACTTTGTTACGCTATAGTGTCTTCTCATAGCTACCTGCTCAAATGACTATGTGTATGTTGCCACTCTTTTAGCTGATGCAGGCCTAAATCTTTAAAAAAAAAGTTGTATTTTCATAATTCTTCCATAATACTGATGATATAAAGGCTAATAATAATGATAATAATAATAATAATAAATCAAATGTTAGTACTCAATGAAAATATATGGGTATTTAAAAGACGCATAACTATAAAAACTGAATATTTCAGTTCAGTTTCAGATGAGATGAGGTAATGATTATTTTCACCTATCTATCTCAGATCAATTTGGCTTTGTTTTGGGATTTGCTTTGCACAACTTCAAATGCCAAACAAAATCTGAAGTTGTTCCTTTTGCTTCTGATATTCTTGAACTACAGGTTCTACATGTTACAAACAACATAATCTTTGCAGGCGAAGGCTACTTTGCGAACATGGCTACCACATAGTGCCTCTGTTGTCGGGAAATGAGCGGTCTTTCAATTTTGTCATTGTCTAGTGCAAGTTGAATGGCTGTCTGACTAAAATGAATTGTTTGTTGGGAAAAAAAGAGTAGCTGATTCACTGCACACTGTTAAATGCAGAATTTTTTAGCCTCTGGGTTTGAAAATGTATCAAGCCTTTCCAAGTCGAAGAGCTCGAGTCCAAGCGAAGCATCACAAGTCATTGTGACACATGTAAAAGTCAAAGTTGAGTCCCAAGTCTTCTGTGATTATGTAAAGTCCACAACACTACTAGTCATTAGTCACTAGTCACTATCAATGTTGACTACTACCTTCAGTTTACATTAACATACAGCTAATCTTCATATCCCTATGCATACGCAGGGATGCGAGAAAGGTGTTTTACACTGGGGTGCTGGAATTTTAAGCAGCATACACAAAGTGTGCTCTGTGACATCACATCCTGAATGATAGTCAAATAATTTTTTTTGTTGTTGATTACAATGATATATACCAGCATGGTTAAATTATCGAATCAGGTGTTGATTATTTTTTTTATAATTACATGGCTCTGACAATAGTTACAATAGGTTTAACTGTAACAATAGATTTATATTAATTATAAGATTATATTAGCGTGGACCTAATATGTTATCGTTCCTATAGTGACAGCTCATTCACATAATATAACGCTAATAATAAATGGATTAAAAAACAGGTTTGCCAAAGAAAAGTGTACCATCCTATATATTGAAGTTTTCTATAAGGAGACAATTATTAAACATTTATGGAAGGAGCCTCCGGTGAAAAAGTCAGTAAGCTTCCCGACATGAACGTTAGTTTCAGTTATTGATTATGTTAGAGTAGCTATAAACAGTCGTTCCTTCACCAGGATCTCCTTTTGATTCTCTCTTGAAGTTAATGAGACAAAAAAACACAGCTTCTCATGTTACTGAGAAACTGGAAAGCACAAACTCCTCTTTCCTGAAGAATCGAGTCTCACCAACATTCCATAAAAAGCACAATGTTTCATTCATTTATCATCAAAAATTAAAAATTGTAATTGTTCGCAAATCACTGTGGAATAAGAGAAATACTATCTCTATATACACTATAAGACAGCTTTTCACCCCAAGAAGATTTTAGAATAGCAACTAACAAAAGTTAAGTGGAAAACAAATAGAAACATTCACCACATTCAAACTCATGTTCAAAAGTAACTATCATACACCTTTCATCAATTTACTGTTTCTGATTAACCCCAAATAAAGATCAGCTGAAGCCATGGTACACAAAGAGCTTGTATAGGATCTCATCATTGAAACGTATCAATCAGGAGAAGGGTACAAAAAATTTTACAAAAAACATTAGATGCCATCATCAACAAGTGGAGAAAATGGGGCACCACAGTGACATCACCAAGAGCAGGACGCCCCTCGAAGAAAACTCATCAGAGAGGCTTTCAAAAGACCTACAGCAGTAATATCTACAAGTGATGTTCTCTCCCTGCATTTGACAAGAATCTCTCATATTCTTCACATGTCTGGGCTATGGGGTAGAGAGACTAGATGAAATCACTTTCTCACACGCTAAACAACCCCATCCAAGCCAAATCACCCCAAACCATGTGGCAAAATGTGTTATGGTCTGATGAGACCAATGTAGAAGTTTTTCGGCATAATTCTAAAAGATATGTTTGGCACAAAAACAAGACAGCTTATCACGCCAAAAACACCATACCCAGAGATTACGCGATTCATCTATTTTGGCACAAAAACCCGCAGGCCTCTCTTAAACAGCTGAATATGAAGAAAATCATTTCACTTTCCAGCATGATATTGACCCAAATCAAAAATCCAAGTCAACAAAGCAATAGCTCCAGAAGAAGAAGATCAATGTTTTGGAATGGCCCAGTTAGAGTCCAGATCTAAATCCTATCAAAACTTGTGAAAATACTTGAAGCTGGCTGTGCACAGGAGATCCCCTTCTCATTTGATAGATCTGGAGCATTTTTTGCAAGGAAGAGTGGAGTAAAATGGCCAAATCAAGATGTGTCTTACCCAGAATTCTTGCTGTATTTTATGCTGTAATACAAGATGCTTTAACAAAGTATTAGTTAAACTGTGCACACTTGTGCAACCATGTTATTATAAAAAAAACTCTTTCTTTTTTTTTTTACCTCTAAAATGTTTCTATTTGTTTTTCAATTGAATTTTGTTGGGTGATATATCACATTAAAGGAGGAAAAAAGATCTGATGTGATTTATCTTAGTTTCATTTTTTTTTACATCACAAAAACCTGCAATTTTAACAGTGGTGTGTAGACTTCTTATATCCACTGTATATAATATTATTGTTAGCAGTTAGAGCTGCAGCTGCAGTTAAAGAAATCCTGAAATTCCAGGGTGTTGCCGTACCCTCAGTAAGCGCCGTCAGTCCTTGGCTATATGACAGCACTTACAGCTTATGAAAGGGCTTCATTTTTATACGGAGGTTTCTTAGGGACAATCTTGGGAAAATATCCACTGACTTTCAGAATGAACTATAATAAAAAATATGTTAAGCTGTGTAGACTAATGATGTCAATTAATCAGCTAGTTGTGGTTTTACTTGCTAGATAGTTTTCAGATCAGACTGACTTGCATCTGAAGTTACTTTAAATATGTCTGTTATGCCTATATTTTGCCGTATCCGCTTGGAGGGCTTTTCTTTTTCTTGCCCTTTCCTTCTCTGCTCCACCTGGTTGATTCTTTGTTCAGTGAATCTACACTGCTTTCTGCTTCATGTTGCTTACAGAAGCTTGGAGAAACGTGCTATCACATGTTACATGCTAACCCATTTGAAGCTAGCCCCATATATATGGAGCTGTACAGTCTTTTTAGAGCTGGCTCCGGGATACAGAGATACATGTCTCAACCTTTTTGACTGAGATTGGGTTATGCAACAGGACAATGCTGCTTCTCAAATAAAAACTCTGACTTTGCATTCAAAAGTATTTACTTATCTAGAAAATCCAATAGACTGAGATTGGTACACAAAATAGACCTTTTGTTAGGTTTGTAGGCAATATGACAGGTTTTTAAAAATGAAACACTAATTGTAATTAGAAAAAACAGTGTTAGTACTCCATAATGGTCTAGAACAGTACATAAGAATGAGAGACACAATGTTAATTTGTTTAGCGGAGGTAGAAGGATGCAGAAATTTATCCATTTTTATTGCTGAACTATATTAGTGCAGTGTGTCAGGATAGTGAAAAAGACATGTACCCTATTATTTTAAATGTGACTTGTCTGAATATGACTCCCAGTAACGTTTCAAAATATTAGCACACAAAATCCATCTTCTATATTTCTAGTATTAATTTGTAAAATAAATGAATGAAGCAGAAGAGGAGATTTTTGTGGAGGTTTTCTGCAGGTTTTGTGGGCACTTGGCAGTATGGCAAGCATAAAAAAATGAGCAGGCCATATCATTTGTGAGACAGGTCAGGTCAACGGGACTTCTCCTGAATCTCCTGATGGCCAACCTGGGTCTGAATGCAAAGACTGCCAGCAAGCTAACATTAGCGTAGCTGAACTAGCTAGAACATTACCTAAATAGTTACACTGGGCATATACTAAGTATCTAGTGTTTAGCATGACTAAAAACTAGCTATTTGAGTAGAACATAAAAGTTTTAGCAGTTATCTCATTAAGGTCCATCTTCTGTTTGTTTGTTTGTTTTTTGTTTGACACACTTGACACATTCCACTCCACAGCTACAGAAGCTGTGTGCTGCCACAGATGAAATAAAAAAAAATCCAATCAGTATCACATTGTTGTGCGAAAATATCACATTATTATAAGAAAAATATCATGTTATTACGTGAAAAACCACTGTTATTTTGCCAAATATCACGTTTCTCAGACAAAATGTCAGGTTATTACAGGAAATATCCTGTACGAGATAAAAATGTTACAAAAGCAACTTAACTGACTTTGTTTACAATATAGTCTGGTTACCAGTTCATAGGTGCAAATGGAGCAGCTGACAGAATTAATGAAATTAATGAAATGTGGCTTAGACCACCATGAGATGTTAATGTCACTTAGCAATATTAACATTATTGTCTTTAGTATACGAACATTACGAAGCATTCTTGAATGACGTGAGAAACTTCATGGTTACTAATTACAGCATATTGAACATCTACAGGCTGGTGGTTGTTACAAAAAATGCTGTCCAGCTTCTATTAAATACTTTCATGGTAGATGACTGTGACTGGCTAAATGCTGAAACCGACCACCCTGAAAGTGTCTACTACATCCCAGATGGCCTAATTTGACCTTATTTACATAAAATCTATATTTTTGAGATTTAATGCTTTAATTTTTATATTTTTAAATCTTAGGGCTCTGATTTAAAAAAAGAAACTGACATCTTATAAGTAAAAATGTAAATTTATTACCACCGATTTTATAAAATAAGAAATAATGATTTAATACGTATATATAATTCAAATATATGAAATTCAAATATTTTGCCAACTTCCAAGCTCCATAAGGAGATTAGATTTAGGTTTCAGATTACAGTTTAGTGATATACAGTATAAAAGGTGAGTTTAATTCTTCAGTTACATTACAGCCAGTGGTCTCAGTCCACTCCGGCTGTGGAGGGGTCAGGGCTGATTAGTTCACATTCGACGTAAATATATTTGTAAAGTCTAGTTTGTATTTCTAATGTCATGTACTTGTGTACTTGCAATTGGTGCACAATCTCGCCTGTTGTTTTACAAATCTACAGACTATTTTTTCGAGGGCACAGTTTATGTTTCAAAAGTACAAATTATTTTTACAGGTTCACGTTTTGTATTGCTCAATTTTTATTATTATTATTATTATTTCACAAAATAAAGTACAAAATAATTTCTACGAATTGATAATGGTATTAATGTGGCCTCATACCTCTCAGGGTGAAAGACTTGTATTTTGCCATTCGTGCCTGAACTTTGTATCGGAAGTTGTTTATTTTAAAAGTTTAATGTACAAGCCAATGTCAAGTGTAGCGGACAGTGTTGCACAATTCGGTGGTGCCTAGCAGAATAAGACTTAAAACTGTGTAGTTAGGTAGTTTAAAACCCGTTTTAGTCGTTTTCCTGGGGAAAATGTCCGCTGTGATTCCTCGCATCGAGCAGCTTTCCTGCAGGGTTTTGCGCGTGCTGGGCTGCAATCCCGGACCCATGACCCTACAGGGAACCAACACGTACTTAGTGGGGAATGGGAAAAGGTACCAGTAATATGTAAAATTATAACTATACAAAATTAGAGGTAAAAAGTGGTGTTAATTATATTCACCCCTTTTGTTGTAATATAACTCGCACAAAATCTAATGAAAGAAACGAAACCACTACGACATAGCAAATGCGCAGGCGCGGCAAAGCTTGGGGGGCGGGGCAGCGCGAACAGGTTTTAGGTGCTCAGATAGATGATTTATTTATGTATTTTTTTTATTTATTCAAAACAAAGGGATCTTAAACACTGCAATTGTTTGCTGCATTTTTCTGCAATTTTTGCTTGCAAGGTTTATCATTCAGAACTATGATATCAGCCCTGGGCCCTGCACACAGATTAACACAGGGTCATTTAATACACCTGAGAATCAGATATTACAAAAATAAATGATATAGTCTTTGTTTTGTCCCTGTCTGCCACTTAGAACCTTTGCCCTGAATACTACAGCTGCTCAAATGCCTCTATAGATTGAAAGAAATGAAAAATAACAAATTAGCAAAACCAGTATGCCTATATAGTGATCTGATCTTGCACTGCTGGAAATCCTGTACACAGTAGAAGGCAATTATTGCAAATGCAAATGGGTAATGTGAGAAGAATGAGTGTGAACACTTCCTTTGATCAGTTTTTGGTCCATTTTTCACTGGTTTTCAGTTTTCTTCTTCTTCTTTTTTTTTTTTTTTTTTTTAACATTTTGATATATACTAAACTGGTTTTTTTTCCTCATATGCTGTGCATGTGGTTCTCTATGATTGTCTCCTGTATGGGGGTGTGTGAGGCGTGTGTTAATAGACACTGGGGATCCTTCTGTTCCTGAGTACATCTCTAATCTGAAGCAAGCTCTGTGCCAGAGCGAGTTGTCCATCCAGGAGATCCTTGTCACACACTGGCACCATGACCACACAGGAGGAGTACCTGACATCCTTACAAACATACACTCAGGTCAGAGCTTTACACACACACCTGCACTCATATACTCATATACATGTATACACACACACACATGTTAAAGCCTCGCATACACCGATCAGCCATAACATTATGACCACTGACAGGTGAAGTGAATAATATTGATTATTTCGTTACAACAGCACCTGTCAAGGTGCAAAGTCGGTTCTCGAAGTTGATGTGTTGGAAACAGGAAAAATGGGCAAGCGTAAGGATTAGAGAGACTTTGACAACGGCCAAATTGTGATGGCTAGATGACTGGGTCAGAGCATCTTTAAAACGGCGGGCCTTGTGGGATTTTCCCGGTATGTAGTGGTTAGTACCTACCAAAAGTGGTCCAGGGAAGGACAACTGGTGAACTAGCAAAAGGGTCATGGGCACCCAAGGCTCAGTGATGTGCGTGGGGAGTGAAGGCTAGTCCGTCTGGTCTGATCCCACAGAAGAGCTCTTGTAGTACAAATTGCTGAAAAGTTAAAGCTGGCTATGATAGAAAGGTGTCAGAACACACAGTGCATCGCAGCTTGCTGCATATGGGGCTGTGTAGCCACAGACCTGTCAGAGTGCCCATGCTGACCTCTGTCCCCTGCCAAAAGTGCCTACAATGGACAGGTGAGCATCAGAACTGGACAATGGAGCAATGGAAGAAGGTGGCCTGGTCCGATAAATCATATTTTCTTTTACATCATGTGGAAGGCCGGGTGCGTGTGTGTCGTTTACCTGGGGAAGAGATGGTACCAGCATGCACTATGAGAAGAACGCAAGCTGGCGGAGGCAGTGTGATGTTCTGGGCAATGTTCTGCTGGGAAACTTTGGGTCCTGGCATTCATGTGGATGCTATTTTGACACGTACCACCTACCTAAACATTGTTGCAGACCAGATACACCCCTTCATGGCAACGGTATTCCCTAATGGAAGTGACCACTTTTGGCAGGATAATGTGCTCTGCCACACTGCAAAAATTGTTCAGGACAAAGAGTTCAAGGTGTTGACTTGGCCTCCAAATTCCCCAGATCTCAATCCAATCAAACATCTGTGGGGTGTGCTGGCCATCAAGTCCGATCCATGGAGGCCCCACCTCGCAACTTACAGGACTTGAAGGATCTGCTGTTAACATCTTTGTGCCAGATACCACAGCACACCTTCAGGCATATAGTGGAGTCCATGACGGGTCAGGGCTGTTTTGGCAGCAAAAGGGGGACCAACACAATATTAGGCAGGTGGTCATACTGTTATGGCTGATCGGTGTATACATCAACATCTTTATAGTCTAATTGCACTTTCTTTTCATATTCATTTACATTGTGTATAAAGCTATGTTTCGTCAGGTTAACATAAAGCTGGGTTCCTCTCTTCTCTAGGTAGATTTCCATCTTCTCTAGGTAGATTTACTTTTGAATAGATTTACATTTGAACTTTATAAAAATTCAAAAGTAGATTTACATTTGAATTTTTTTATAAAGCTCCATTTTGACACACTAAACTGTACAAGCAGGCAACAGACAGCACAAATAGTTGTATAAAATCCAGCAACCCTTTGCTAGAATGTGTGGGCTTCTTGACAATACTGCATACAGATTTTTAATGTTGTATGAAATGAATGCAATTCACATGGCAGAGTGTTCATTATTTGTGATTGTGTGTATATGTGTGGCGTTCAGATTTGCAGGTGAGTAAGCTCCCTCGTTCTCCCCCACAGACAGAGGCAATTGGGGATGGGAAGAGGAAATATACATACCTTAAGGACGGTGATGTTATCAAGACTGAGGGAGCCACATTACGGTGAGTATGTCACATAATAGGAAGAGCGTACACTATGCAGGTAGTGAGAGTGTGTCTGCACATGTGTATAATAATTGTGTGTTTGTACAAGATGGATGCATGTTTAACTAGTGTATATGTGCAGGGTGTTGTTCACCCCAGGCCATACTGATGACCACATGGCTCTGTATCTGGAGGAGGAGGGAGCGGTGTTCTCTGGAGACTGTATTCTGGGGGAAGGGACAGCTGTGTTTGAGGACCTACATGATTACATGCTCTCACTGCAGTTACTGCTTGACATCAATGCAGAAATCATCTACCCAGGTGTGTGGGCTTTGACAGCTACCATGAAGTTAAAGCATTAATAACACAGATGGCATAATACATTTTAAAAATACGTTAACTAGGCTGTCTTTACATCCTAATAGCTATCACTGAAAATAGATGCTCAGGGCTCTGAACTCAGCATCTAAAAATTTACTTCAATTCCATTTTATTTGTATAGTGCTTTTAACAATAGACATAGTCACAAAGCAGCTTCAGAAATAAAGATATAACATAATCCCTAATGAGCAAACCAGTGTCCAGGAAAAAACACACTGAGGCAACATGAGGAAGAAACCTTGAGAGGAACCAGACAAGAAAAGGAACTCATGCTGTTCTGACAGTGGTTAGTGAGAGTATAAATCATTACAGTATGCAGCTGTAGAAGAGTTAAGGCAAACATTACAAAGAGCCTTTTAACACAGTCCAGCTGTTTTAAATGTGATTGTGGGATCGGCTCTGAATGAGTGAATTAATGAATTAATGCAAGTAGGTAATCTTTCCATTTGTCATTATTCTGTGTGTACAGTCGATAGAGGGGTTGGCTATACATTTTCTTGATTGAGTAGGAAATATGCAGATAATTCCAGCAGAGTTGTTCATATACTGTAACTTAGGAAAGCAGCAATAGAGCAGACTTTGACCAAGTTCCTTTTTCCATCTTTGCTAAAAAATGGCTTATACTACAAAGCAGCCTAATTAAATGAAAGGAAAAATAAATGTCCACAAAAGAAGGCCATTATTGCTAGAAAGCCCAAAGAGATTAGAACGGATTTAAGTTCATCTTGATTTTGCCTCTGATGAAATTTCCCTTGAACTGTAATATTATTATGGACAACAATGTTAGTAGCTAACACTCGAGGTTAGAAAGGATTGCTTATATTGCTTTAAGTGACTTTCGAGAGCATTAGTATTCTGGCTCTATCACTGTTTGGATTGAGCCCAGGCAAGTTTAGGTCCCACTGTCCAACGGTAGACTATTAAAAAACCAAAAAAGAAAGAGTGGGATTGAAAAAAGTACTGCAGGTAGCGTTGCCACCTCACAGCTCCAGGGTCAACTATCTTGTACATTTTGGAATTGAGGTTCCAGAGGTCCCAATCTGCACAATCCACAGAGTTAAAATATAGAGAGCATGCTGGTTACGTGCTCTCGTTCTTTTGTGGAGAGCCTGCAAGGTCTGCACTTGTGAAGCCGATATACGATTATGCGACCACAGTATAATTGTTAAAGAATGCGTTGCAGAATGCGGGAGAATTTATACATTTATATATTTAATTATTAAGATATGGTGAACCTGTAGTACATTTAGATTCCAATATTAAACCTCTGTTCATAGCACTTTTTTAGTTAGTTTTATACAGACAAATATTGCTTTGCATTGGTATTGATTCAGAAATAAGAGTCTTTTCATTCATAATTTTTCTTCATTCAAATTTTGTTCAAAATATTTTGAGAATCGAATCAAATTTTCATTTGTGACTGGACTGTATCATTAAACCCCTAACCGAAGCAGTTAACAATTCTGTTAGTCATGACTTAGTGCGGTCTGTGTCTTTCATCAGGTCATGGTCCTGTGGTGTTAAGTGCGTGCAATAAGATTCGGGAGTACATCACCCATCGCTCCACCCGGGAGCAGCAGATTCTGTCCGTGCTGAGAGATAACCCTGGGGGTGCCTTCAGTTCCTCTGCCCTGGTTAAACTGGTGTACAAGGTGTTTGCTGATTGGTGTTATGTCCTCATATGGCTTTGGATTAGTGCTCCTTATGTATTTTGTATGTTTTGATTTTCTTTATTAGGATACTCCTGAACACTTACACAGAGCTGCAGAAATCAACCTGGTTCATCACTTAAAAAAACTACAGAAGGAGGGAACAGTCTGCTTGGGTAAGGTCCATTTGTATATCACTGAATATTAATAATAAATAATCACTGAACTTTTATTCGCTCAAATATATCTGTTTTATGTGATTTATGGTTCAGTTCTCAGTTTTGCTAAAACACATTTTTGTGTGTTTGTATTTCTGCATATTTATAGTTGGAGATTCAGAAAAGTGGAAGAGCAACTTGTGACTACCACCATAACAAACATTCACAATAAAAAAATCAATTCTTCCATAAACTACACTTATTCAGGTTAGACTGTTTAATTGTACTGAGTCAAATATTTGTGTATATCTCTCCCTCTGTGCTCTTTTTCCTTTTCTTCTCTCTCAGTGATTATTGAAAAAGCATGCATTAAAAAGTTGCTGTGAATATCTGATAAATTTAATATTTAATATTAAACTTCTAACTTTCATAGACCTAGCTCAAAAATAGCAAAGCATACGTAATATATAGGGATTGTTATCAGCCATTTTGCCTCTTTCTTAACTAGTGTTAACATTAAAAGCATTATAGGGAAGAAATAAATATTCTTTGATAAAGCGGTGAAAATGTGTGAATTAAAAATTCAGTTGCTCATTGTAATTTGATAGCCACAAGTTGTAACTGTCATTTTTTCGTCTGCACCACTACCTTGTCACTCGCTAACGTTGTGTGTTTAAACTGCCACGTAACTGGATGGAATCACGACACTTGTATGATGAATAAATATATGTGAAGGCATCTACAAACAATGGAGTTGCTACCTATATTATTGTGTCAGCTTTTTAATATAGCTACAATACAGTTTCCCTGCTGCTGAGCACTCGGCTCCATCTGTTCCACCATGGCAGAAGATGTGCCACCGGTAATGGAGTGGGCGTGGCTAAATTTCAGAGCATCTTCCACTCCAAAATCAGCTGACCAACAGCGCTTAAGGTGAATGACTTCTTCTAAGACCCAAGTCCCTGTAAAAAAAAAAAGTGCCAAAAGTCAGAAGCAAAAAAAGACTGCAGAAGCAAGATAAAGATTGCAGAAGAAGTAGAGTGATTACACAAACAAACAAAACGCGTCAGTAAAATCTGCAAATAGAAAAAGAAAATGAAAGCAAAATGAGTGTGAATTAGAAATAATCTTTTTGAAAATTTTATTTTGATTTGATTCTCATTACTTACATCTGCAATATATTTTTTACATTTTGCTAATTAATATTTTGCTTGTGAATTTTATTATTTTATTTGAAACTTTTGGCACAAAATTAATTCCATAGCCCTCCATTAGTCTCATAGACCTCTAGAGAGTCTGGTACGTATCAGATATGTACCTGGCATACTGTACTGTGCAAAAGTCTTAGGCACCCTATTTTTTTTTGTTATAGATTTTTATTTTATGACTTCTACGTTATTGATTCAGTACAAAAACATATTAGTTTTCCAGCACAAAATTAAATGTTGAAAAATGTTTGTATGTCAGTAAAGAAAGCAGCATATAACATAAGAGACACTTTTCAGACAAAAAAAAACATAATGAAGGATATAATATAAGACTAATATAAGACATAATTTGCTGCAAAAATAAGAAGCAAGTGTGACAAAGTCTCCAGAAGAACTGTGGCTGCTTCTGCAAGATGCTCAGTAACACTTACAGCTCATTTCCTTATAAAACTGCACACATTGTACCTGAGTACCTGAGAAAAAAGCGAAGGATCGTCACACCAAATATTGACTTTGTTTCATTTATTTTTTTAAATGTAGAAACATTTAATTTCATTATTTTTGAAGGCATCTTTGCTCTGCAGCATTTCTTTGCCTAAGACTTTTGCACACTACTGTATATGACCAACAACAGATGTTTTCCTGTCGTCAACTGGCAAACACATGAGAATAACTCACTCATGGTTAACTGCTACAAACTATTTGAAGTTAAAACTCTTAAACATTGAACGGTCAGACTCTGTGAATATTTTTCCATCCAGTGACCATATCTTGCTCTGAAAAACCCATTGGACCTAGTTGTCAAAAAATGAGTAACTAGAGTAACATGAATGCATCGAATTTGCCATTCAATAGTTTTTTTTACACCCTATATTAATATTTTTGGTCAAACTTTTTGGTCAAAGTTTAAGCTATTTTCACAGGAATTAGAAAGAAATGGATATAAGTGAACTAAGAAATATTGGTGTATTTCATGTACGCAAATGAACCTATTACTCAACTGAAGTACTATTGAGCTGATAAATATCCACATTTAGTACAAGGTTCTTTATTTACTTATCAATGATAATGATTTTGATTATTTAACTGCAGATCAGGCATTTTTCAGGTTGTTGAATCCATACACTCAGATTTACACATACTTGGACCAGATGTGAGATTAATCATGCAGAATCACCAAATATGGAATTGATAAATAAAGAATTGTGTATGGTCCTTTTATGATCAGATACGACTGTACACACTGGTGGCTGTATTATGCTATTTTTCTGGCATGATTTGGGTCCACTTGTCCCCTTGGAGGGAAGAGTCACTGCAAATCCTTACAAAGTTATCACCTTTATCCTATGATGAAACATTTCTATCCTGATGACAACAAAAGCCACTTGACTTGACTTGAAAAGTCTTGCCTGGACTTAGGTGCCAGAAGAGGGCCACTGGGGCATCTTAGATGTAGCAGTATCTTCAAAAATTAAAAATGGAGAAAAAAAAAAAAACAATCCAGAAGAAAAACTACCACAGCATCTGAAAATGATCCAGGTACCCCAGCAGAGGCTACAGTGGAGACGTTAATCGAACCCCTAACCCAGGAGGTGCGAGGCAAACATGCTAGCCACTAAGCCACTGTGCCCTGTCATGCTGTCAAATTAATCAAATGACCTTTACACCAGGAACTAGCACCACGCAGCGCTGTTATTTAAAATAAAAAATAAGTATATTTGTATGGTGCATTCCTGGGTGTTAGATACTGTATTGTGATCCTGACTAACTGACAAACTCATGTTGGTACCATTTGCTATCACAAGACTTGGGATTTGTGCCCATAAAACCTGGGGTTACTAGCCAAAAACAGGCTGAGAATGCCTGAGTTAGAATCTGTGTGTTAACTGCCTGGGGACAATTTTTATATATCACCATATTAATGCATTTACTTGTGTGTGTGAGTGTGTGAGTGAGTGAGTAAATGGGAGACATTTATTATTCTTTTGAGGTCAGGCCTGAATATTAAAGAGTATTTAATTGTTGTGGAAACCTTCAGGTTTCCAGTGGATCTGCTGGTGCAGGGTCATTTTAATGTGTGCCTCATGCTTTAACAAAAATGAGTTAGCATATCGCATGTTGATAAGCTAGCATATTGCAGGTTGTTTTCCTTCTATTGTATTTTGTTCTATTTGGAATGGAATGAAATTATATTGCTATTTTGCAGTCGAATGAAACACAAAGTGAGCTGGTGCAGTAAACGGCGAGGTCGGCTTTTTCCTAGCGTGCCCCTGCTCCTGGAGGTGTTAATTGCTGAATTGATTCATAACAATTAAAACAATTATTTCTGGTAGTTTTAGCCTACAATCTGGAAATTGTAGTGATATGCGTTTGATATGAATAATAGTGTCATTAAAAATCACCCTGGTTAGAACCATCTATTATCCAGTGGACCTTTGTGTTAACGTGGACATAGCGACGTGTTTTGACACCAATGGCTTTCCACATAATTGACTGAACGCCGCAGTGAGTCCGCGTCTCCCGCGAGCGATGCTCCGTAAACAGCAATTCCTGCGACCCCTGCTTACCAAGGACACAGCACAAGAAGACACCTTTATCCTTCACTTTGATGTGGCTATAAAACTGTTCATCATGCGATTTTAAAATGGATCCGTGCGTGCTGAGGAGAAAATACGCTGGTCGCTAGTGCACGAGGTGCCGTTGGTGTGGTTTTGTCGGGACGTTTGCAGTGAGCTCACTGGAAGCATGCTAACTGCGCTAAACTGCTGCGCCGTGGCTTGCAGCGCTCCTGCTTTTAAACACACCCGTTAGGATTTTAGATTATGTTTATTGGGCACTGAGAGGTAAATGTGATGTTAACTGCCACATGTGTGTTTAATCACATCTACGTTTTGCTTTGCATGGAGTATAGCCTCCTGGATGATGGGAATGCTTTGTGTCGGGATAATCTGAGTTTTCTTGCCTCTATAAAGGCATCTGGTTAGATCTAAAGCTATTATATTAGTCTGTGCCACAGTGGCAACCTGCATGCTAATATGACATGCAAACGTTGAGGAATTTATTAAATATAGCTAGTCTGTGGCCACAATGATTATTGCTGAGGAAGACAGCATCGCTGCCAAAGCACTGTCCTTCACCAGCTGCTTTCCACCCCGGGGTTCTGGCTCGACAGCAAACGCAGGCGACTCCACCATGCTAAGCTACCGAAGAAAAACAGCGCTATATGGCGAATATTCTCAGTGAGGTCAAACCGCATCTGGCCGTAGGGAGCTGCTACCGAAACACACTAAAAAAAAAAAAAAAATCCTAAAAATCGCACCCTCCTGCTTCAGAATGGCCTCCTGGGATCGTGAGGATCCCAGCGCATGTGTCAGACCTTCGCCGTGTGTGCGTGAGGACTCCGTCCAGGCGCAGAAGTCGAAAAGCCTCCCTACGCTCAACGAAAGACAAGTTTTGGAGACAGTTAGGCCTGAAAATCCCCCTCGAGAAGATAAAACATTCGCCTCAGCGGCGGATGGCAGCTCCCCCTCCAAAACCGAGGAGTCTCCTAACTCGGGCAGCGGGGACGCGGCCGGTGCGGCGGGGACGAGGCGCCGTGTCGCAGCGCTGCTGCCCTCACAGCTGGCCCGCGTGTCCCTCAGGCGCTACCTGCGCGTGCTCTTCTCCGACTCGCGGTGCTTCTTGTTTTACATGTGTTACCTCACGTTCATCCAGTCGCTCATGGTGTCCGGCTACCTCAGCAGCGTCATCACCACTATAGGTAAAGAGTGTGTTTACACCCGCTCTCCTTTCTTTAACCTCCCGTCTATTCGTTGCTTTATGTCTCTTTCATTTTTAAATCAAGCTTTATTCATTACATCGAGATATCAGAAAACTTACACTATTGACATGAACATGTTTTTAAAGGTCAGAATACACATATTTACACAGATATTTACACTTAAACTTCATTGTCCTTTTGTCCTTTTCACTTATAATCTGTCTGAAAACAACCTCAGCAAAAAATACGGCAATGCTGTAGCCACCAGGGGCGTCGTAAGTGGGGGAAAGGGAGGCTGAGTACACAGGGCCGTGGCATGTGAGGGTCCCTCGAAGATCCTGGAATTATTATTATTATTATTATTATTATTATTATTATTATTATTTCAGTGGTGAAACTGCGCGTATACCGCGGCTGCGCTACTGCTCTGTTTGCTCCTCACCTGTTTGACCAGCTCCGGCTCACGCCTCCCACCAGCGCAATGTGCACGATTTGATTGGTTGTCTAGGAGCGACTCCCAACGCTGATTGGCTGTGAGGGAGAGCGGAGTCAGCGGAGGGAAGCAGTCATCTGAGTGCGGTGATTTTTCGAGTCGCGACGCGCACGATGTCCAAGCAAAAATCGGGATGTCAGAAAAGAAAAGAGAGGGAGGAGAAGAAAAAGAAACAAAGTGAGGGAAAACAACTGCTCACAAATTTCTTTCCAAAGCGAGCAGGTGAGCACAGATCTGCGTGTTAAATGTTCTCACTCGAAGTAGCACGTGAAGCGTCCGAGCTTGACACTAATCTTTAGAGTTAACATGTTAGCAGATATGGAAAACAGTATGTAACCAGTGTTTGTACTGTTAAATAGTTTGAAAGGATTGAAATGTTATGGAACATTTCAAAACACAATGTCTCTGTTAATAAAACACACAATTCAAATTAAATATTGTTAAATTGTCATTTTCATCTCTAAGGGGATGGCTGAGGTGCTCTGTTTACATAGAATAGAAATAACAGCGTTTTATATTATACTATACTTTTGCATGACAAACATCTTTTTTAATACTGTCGGTTTAAATATTACAGCAGTAATTTGCCAGAGACTACTCTACCAGTGAGTGATATTTGTATAGTTGTACACTATTATTTGAAAAATAATAATATTGATATCAATATATCAATATACATAGCATGGATCATGGGATGATGGGAAAGGGGCCCCCACACACTGTCTTTGCATAGGGGTCAGGATTCTGTGCTACGCCCCTGACAGCCACTCATTTCTCCTTCTGTTACCTTTTGCTTCTGTAAACTCAACCTGTCTGCCAACTTCACTTCTTAATTTTCATTTCTTCATCTGTCCGTTCGTGCTCTCATGTAGTGTGATATGGTCCTAGCATTGATATCTCACTGCACTCTAAAGCCCTGAGACGGCAGAAACTCACTCATTAGGTATCAAGCTTTCTGGAATTCAAAGGTCTACATTTCCTAACCTGGTAAAGCATGAACGTTTAGAAAATGTTCAAGTTTGAAAACATATGGATATTCTGTTATCAAAGTAATGCAGACTTGAGACACTAAGGATCTAACCACATTATCTTTATACATTCCCTTTTCTTCTGCACTAATAGCTTCCCTAATATCACATATATCCCTGTATATCACATTTAATGATTACTGCTTTTTATACCTTAATGTTCAGACTGTTTTGAACAATTTGAAGTTCCCTATTGCTGATATCTGGCAGTCTTTTGGATTAGGCTCCTCAGTCCGGTACACAAACAAATTTATTGCATAGCAGTAATAACTAAGGTGATATAATTTCTCCATATACAAACTCTTTTATTTGTAATGGTAAAAAGCAAAAGCCTTCAAGAGGTAATTTAATCATGCACAGCTTATCTGGGTCTTGTTTATATATTCATTAGTGGATATTTTATTTGCTACTATTAGTCTGCTTATTTGCTCTAAAATAGGCTACTAGCACATGAACTAATGTGCATATAGCCTACAGTCAGGAAAAAGACAAAAACAACTGGCACCATGGCTCAGTTTAACCAAAAGCCTGGCACGATGAAGCAATAGTTCTGCAAATTACTGTGACAAGCCGAACTATAGCAAACACCAGTAAAGCGAAACTAAAATATGAACAGTATTAAGGTGTTTATGGCACTAGAGCTCGTAGGTCCTTTTCTTTTCGGTTCTCTACGTGTGCTTGTAATTGTCCCGTCATGGTTTCTTAATGTAAAAGGTATGAATGCAAATGTATGCAGTCCCTTCAGTATTACAGCAGCTGAGTCTGAGGCAACAGTTATCTTTATTATTGTTTTTATTATTTCATCCTCAGCACCGGCTCTATCCTAGTCACAGATGGGTCCAGGGAGTACCCTGGTGGAGTAAGGAATTTCATCTGGTAAAACATGAATGGGTAGATGGCAATAGACAGAAGTGCATTTTAATCAGTATTTTGTCAACCATGACACTGTAACAGCCCTAGTGCATACGCACACACATTTGCACACTCATTTACATTAGGGGCATGACATGACATGACATGAGGAAACCCCCATGGTCAGAACATATGAGAGAACATGCACTATGTGGACATCTGACCATTACACCCATATGTGCTTGCTCAACATCCAATTCCAGAATTGGTCCCCCATTTGCTGTTATAATAACCACTCTTCAGGGAAGGCTTTCCACTACATTTTGGAACATACCAACCTTGGCAAACCAAGGTCTTTATGGACCTCGCTTTGTGAACAGGGGTATTGTCATTCTGCAGCTGGTTTGGGCTCGATCCCTTAGCTCCAGTGAAGGAAAATTACTTAAAGTTACAGCATACAAAGACATTCTAGGCATTTATGTGCTTCCAACTTTGTGACAACAGTTTGGGGAAAGCCCACATATGGCTGTGATGGTCAGGTGTCCACATACTTTTGGCCATAAAATGTATTAAACACTTTGACATGCTCTGGCTGTTTTATTTGAATGTGCTTTATTAAGGCTTCAGGTTTAATGAGTCAGCATGTCTTTACTTCTATTACAAGAAAATTCAGTCTTTCTTGAAAAACATGCAGTTGAAACACTGCAGTATATGTGCAGTAAAATGGATGCAGTACAACTGCAATATAAAAGCTGTAATACTACTGCAGTAATGCTGCATTTATACTGCCTCTATTTTCCTGCACATTTACTGCAGTAATATTGTAGCTTTACTGTGTTGTACAATTTGCTGCCTTGTACTGCAGTAGTACTGTATACATTTTACTGCACTTGTACTAGGTTAATACTGCAGCTGTACTGCGTCCATTTTACTGCACTCCTGTAATTCAGCAGTACTGTATTTGTATTGCACGAATTTTGCTGCACATATACTGCAGTGTTTTTTGCAGTATATTTTGCAGTGTATTTTAATACTGCAGTAAAAGTGCAGTTGTTCTGTGGCTATGTTACTGCAGTTGTACCTTGTCAGTTGTACTGCACTTACACTGCATCCATTTTAGTGTGTAAATTTACATTTACATTTACAAGAGCTTCTGCTAATGTTCATGTCAAACATTATCCTGCTGAAAGAGGCCGCTGCCATTAGGGAATCCTGTTGCCATGAAGGGGTGTACTTGGTCTGCAGCAATCTTTAGGTAGGTGGTACATGTCAAAGTAACATCCGCATGAATGCCAGATCCCAAGGTTTCCCAGCAGAACATTGCCCAGAGCACCACACCACACACCACACCTCCGCCAGCTTGTCGTCTTCCCATAGTGCATCCTGGTGCCATCTCTTCCCGCGACACACACGCACCTGGCTGTCCACATGATGTAAAAGAAATCGTGATTCATCAGACCAGGCCACCTTCTTCAATTGCTCCATGGTCCAGTTCTGATGCTCATGTGCCCATTGTAGTTGCTTTCTGTGGTGGACAGGGGTCAGCATGTGCACTCTGACCGGTCTGCAGCTACGCTGCCCCATATTCTCTCCCCATGCGCATCAGAGAGCCTTGGGTGCCAATGACCCTGTCGCTGGTTCACTGGTTGTCCTTCCATGGACCACTTTTGGTAGGTACTAACCACTGTATACTGGGAACACCCCACAAGATCTGCCGTTTTGGAGATGACTTCAAGAACTGACTGTTTACTTGCTGCCTAATATATCCCACCCCTTAACAGGTGCTATTGTAACGAGATAATCAACGTTATTCACTTCACCTGTCAGTGGTTTTAATGTTATGGCCGATTGGTGTATTTTTAAGTTCAGACAGATTCATGGACAACTAGAAACTTTCTTCTCCTAAATCCTGATAAAACTTAAGTATTGTTCTTGGGCATTAAGTCTGCTCACGATAAGGCCACCAATTTACAATAGAGCTTCATTATTGTTCTGTCAATCCAACAGCTATAGTTAAGGACCTTGATGTCTGTTTATCATTTGATTCTACTATAAATAGCTTTTGTGAAACTGCATATTACTACATGAGAAACTTAAGAAAAATTTCTCACAACATGATGCTGAGAAGCTAGTACATGGTTTTATAACCTCCAAATTAGACTATTGTAATGTGGTAGTAATAGATGTAGTCATAGATGTAGTAATAGACAAAGTTATTGTTATTTCAGCTCTCCATTACAGTATGTTGGAGTTGAAATTAGATAATGAATATGACACAGAATGCAGATGGTACATAGATATATTGCTTTAACCTAAGGGTATATCCAAATCCGGACTTCATATTGGACTTCATATTGTTAACTTTACGCCATTTATCTGCTTACTTGCAAGTGATATAATGAGGGAATGACACACACCTGGCCATCGAACAGCTGAGCAGCCAATTGTCCAATGGGCTATTTGCACTCAAGGCTATGACACATTTCAGTTTTGAAATTTTGCAGTTCTCACGTTTCCAGTAGCATTGTTTACATTCGTCAGTACTATTTATTCCCTCATAATCACTCAAAATGAGTGTCTGCTGTTATGCATTTAAGAACGAATATGTCAAAGATAACTAAAGAAATATAATGAGTGTGTCCCTCTGTGCACACCATATTCAAAATTTAACAGATTTAAGCTTCCACAGCTGTAAAGCTTAGAGTAATCTCAGAAGACTGTGGTGAGCAAACCTACGTTGTGACTGTTTCACCATTTGCACCCATTAGAAAGTTCCGAAGAAGACATTTCACACCAGATCAGCTAGTTGAACCACAACCACTGAGGCCCTGATAAAACAGGCAAAAAGCACAGTGCCATTACATTTTCGAATGGAATTGCTACAGTATTCAAACACCATGGCCCAGAGTGCGGGAAAGAAAGACACTGGGTAATAACCTACCAAGAAAGTTTTACTGAATTTTTATTATTATTATTGTTATTGTAATTATTATTATTAAATTAGTAAACATTCTTTTACATGCTGAAAACATGACTAATGTGTTAGCAATATTTACCTTATTACCAGCGTTTGGGTGATTGTGGAAAAACAGAAAAAGAAAAAAAAAAGACAGACTGACATGATAAATTGTCAAAGAAAATTACATGTAATAATTTAACGTATGTGTCTAGAAACTAATATCATGGGCAGTATCCAGTTTCAACTGAAGACACTCCGTTAGCACTAGCACAAGCTATTTTGCTGTGAGCTGTGCGGGCTCACATTAGCTTAGGTGTTAGATTCAGTTAACAGGTATTTTCTTACCTTCACAGTTGTGCATTTATTACGAAGCATACAGTGTGAAGCCTTTCTCCAGCTTGCTAGAAAGGGCTTTTTTAAACGGACATTTATTTTTGAGAGTTCTTGCAGACCCACACTGTAAATATTGTGACAACAACTGTAATGAATGAAACGGAAATTCAGGAACCATCATGAATATAATGTGGAAGTGTTTATCCCCATTACCTTTGGTCCCTTAAAAAAAAGGTATATGGTAGACAGCTAATATAACTTTAACTTTGGCAATGTACCAATATTTGTGGATATGATATATATTTCGGGGGTGGGGGGCAGGGAGAGCACCTTTTGCTTGTAGTTCAGCACTCATCTTTTTGGGTAAGACTCTACCAACTTAGCGCTTATTGATTTGCCAGTTTTATTTCACTCTTCATTGCAAAAATGGTTCATATCTTTCACATTACAACATGACTTCAAGTCATTTTACAGGTTTTCAATAGGATTTAAATTTGGGCTCTGACTGGGCCAATTCAAAATGTTGACCTTCTTCTGATGAAGTTATTCCTTTGTTGACTTTGTTTTGTGCTTTGAGTCATTATCATGCTGGAAAGTGAAATTTTTCTTTATATTCAGCTGTCTAACAGAGACCTGCAGGTTTTGTGACAAAATAGATAGGTATTTGGAGCCATCCATGATTCCCTCTATCTTGACTAGAGCCCTAGTCCCAGCTGAAGAGAAGCAGCCACATGGCATGATGCTGCCACCAGCATTCTTCACTGTGGTGTTTTTTTGGGTGATAAGTTGTCTTGTTTCTCTTTTATAATTATACCCAAAAAGTTCCACCTTGGTCTCATCAGGCTATGGCATATTTTGCCACATGGTTTAGGGTGATTTTGGATGTTTTTGTTTTTTTCATGAGAAAGGGCATCTGTCTAGCAACTCTACCCCAGACATGTGAAGAATAAAAGAGATTGCTGTCATGTGCAGGGAGTGACCATCCACTTGTTGGTGATGGCTCTCATGGTGTTCCATGGTACATCTAATGTTTTGGAAATTCTTTTGTACCCCTCATCTGATCGATACCTTTTGACAATGACTCTGTAGATGCTTTGTAAGCTCTTGTACCATGACTTCAGCAGTCGGGTCAAACCAAGATGATGTTTATGGCATTTGACAGATGCCCTTATCCAGAGCCACTTGCAATTGTCTCATTTATACAATTGAGCAGTTGAGGTTTAAGGGCCTTGCTCAAGGGCCCAGCAATGGCAGCTTCATGGTGCTGGGATTTGAACCACTGAGCTACCACTTCCCATGTCAAGAGAATATAAACAAAAGCCAAAATGTTTAGAATTCTAGTTAATTAAATGAAATGTGTTGTTATTAATGAAATCTGAGTATAAGTCTGTTTTAATAGAATGGCTTAACTGGTGTTAATTTTAAATGGACTAATGATGGAAATAACTTCACTTTCAGATATGTTCTAAGAAAAGCATGGACATGGTTATTCATTTCTAAACTGTGGGTATTTTTGTCCTTAAGTGTGTCAAATGTTGTTCAGGCCTTGAAGGCAGGCCCCAGAAGGTGCAGAGGCCATATGTAGCGGAATATATTTCAGCCCTTAGAAACACACGCTGTGATGTTGGTTAAAATTGAATCTTTCTGAAGGTTATTACTGCCGAAGAGTTTAAGAGGCTTCAACCACTTAAATACTCCTGGGCAGGATATTTCAAATCTTGTATTGACAAACTTTATATGATCACAGTATGAATACATGTCTGTAATAATCTTAAGACCACAACAGATATTTTTGTGATATGTTTACCAAACCAGTGAACAAAGAAATCTGCCACACAGGAGCAGCAGACAGCCCAAAATGAAAGAGATTTAGATGTGCTGTGCTGGCAGAGTTGTTTCTATTATAAAATGGGCTCTACAAACCTGAGGTACCTAATTTGTGTCCATTGATGTTCATATGTGGCTGCCCATTTTCACACACATGAAAGTGACACCGACCTCTAACTCCCACACCATGACAGAGCTGCTCTATGCATCAAAATATTACCAGACTGGCCTTTTATTTTTCACATTTGCCCACTGACTTCATGTAGATGTAGGGAATAATGAATACCTCCAATCTGTCCAATTTTTTTCAGAATTTTGGGTCCAATTTTGTAAACTCTGTACACCACAACAACAAATGAAGCAATCAAGATGTCATTGAAGTGTAATCAAGTGTGTCTTTCAGCTTTAATTCAAGGGGTTTAACAAAAATATTGCATTAACTGTGGCCTGTTTTCTCGTTATTTCGTGACAAAAGGAGATGGGATTAAGGAGATAAAAGGTCTAGAGTTGATTCCAAGTGTTGGATTTGCATTTGGTAGCTGTTCATGGGAACTCTCAATATGCAGTCCAAAGAGGTGTTGATGCAAGTGAAGGAGGCCAT
>CM075023.1:8062511-8079384 GCA_037576675.1 Pangasius sanitwongsei
GTGGTGGTGTATAGAGCCAAAAATGTTAGAATTGTGTCGATGTCCCAATATTTATGGACCTGACTGTATATATAGGCTTCCGGTTTTAACCATGTTTTCCCAGGCACCCATTAATGGTATGGCTAAACAAGGCTTGTCGCATCATTTCTATTTATTATTTAAACAGAATGCTAACTTCTGTTTTCACTTTGTTTCTCTAATTTATGGTGTTGTAGTCTAAAGTACAGTGGATATAAAAAGTCTACACACCCCTGTTAAAATGGCAGGTTTTTTTGAAGTAAAAGAATGAAACTAAGTAAACTAACTAAATATCATGTCAGACAATTTTCCATCTTTAATGTGGAACAATAACCCAGTTGCATAAGGGTGCAAACTCCTGAACTAATACTTTGTTGAAGTACCTTTTGATTTTATTACAGCATGGCATATCTTGACTTGGCACCCCACAGATTTTTAGTTGGATTCGGGTCTGGGCTCTGGCTACGCCATTCAGAAACATTGATCTTTTTTGGTTAAGCCGTTCCTTTGTTGATTTGGGTGTATGCTTTGGGTCCTTGTCATGCTGAAAGGTGAAATTCCTTTTCCTGAGAGTTTTGCACTACAATCGACTGGTATTTGTACCCTCCACCTTTATAAAAGCCCCAGTTCTGGCTGAAGAAACGCAGCGATAAAACAGGACGACGCCACCACCATGCTGCACTATGGGTATGGTGTTCTTTTGGTGATGTGCTTTTTTTTTTTTTTTACCAAACATACCTTTTGGAATTATGGTATAATTATACCTTTTGGAATTGGTCTCATCAGACCATGACACATTTTGCCACATGGTTTGGTGTGATTGAATAGCGCTTGGATGTCATTTGTGAGAAAGGTTCTCTGTCTAGCCACCCTACCCCATAGCCCAGACATGTGAAGAATACGAGAGCTTCCCTGGTAATTTTTTTGTTTTGTCCTTTTGTAAATTTTGGAGAGATGTCCTGTTTTTGGTAATGTAACTGTGGTACCCCATTTTCTCCACTTGATAATGGTGTTCCATGGTATATCCAATGTTATGGAAATTCTTTTATATCCCACTCCTGAATGATCCCTTTTGAAAAGTGAGATACCGCACATGCTTTGTTAGCTCTTTTCGGACCATGGCTTCTGCAGATGAAGCCAAGGAGACGTCAAGAAAATCCTACAGAAACAATTGGTCTTTATTTGGGCTTAATCAGAATAATTTCATTGACTGCTGATAATTACTTTTGAACATGAGATTGAATGTGATTGGTTCATTCTGAACACAGCCACATCCCCAGTTATAAAATGGTGTGCACAATTATGCAGCCAGGTTGTTGTAATTTTTTAAAAATTTTTTCCCTGAAATGTTTCTGATTGTTTTTCACTTAATTTCTATAAATTGTCATTTCACATTGATGGTGAAAAAAGTTCTGACATTATTTATCTTGGGTTTGTTTTTTTTACATCACAAAAACTTGCCATTTTAACAGAGGCATGTAGATTTTTTATGTCCATTGTAATAGAAGAAGATTAGGTAAAACTGGCCAACAAGATAAATAAAATGTATGAACATAACTATCATACTGATTGTGTGTGTCAGAGCGGTACGTAATCCAGATGATGTAGAGGCGCGCTCCAGCATGCACCTGGCAAGTGTATTTGCTGGAATTGGCTTTGGTAATGCAGGAGTTCATTTATGGTAAATCTTCTCATTTACATACACAGTTTGCAGCTATAAACTTTAATTTAAACCTTTTTTACATTAATTTTTTTTATGATTCTCCAAAAGTTCCCTTTAATTCGAAATATTGGCCGATAGAACAAAAAATAAATAAATTTAAAAAAAAAGGAAATTGCTAAATTTCTTCTTATTGAACACATCCTCTGTTACTTTATTTCAGTCATGGAATGTCATATCCTATCTCTGGGAACATCAAAACCCATAAAGCTAAAGGATACAGAGTAGACCATCCGTTAGTGGTGAGCACAGTCCTGAGAAATAAGCAACACTCAAACTGCCAACGTATGGACTACAGAATTATAGAAATCCTTCGCTTGAGTATTATTTATGTCTGGCATTGACATTCTTAAAAGTTGTTAGCTACTGTATGTGTGCAATATTTCTTTCTTTCTTTCTTTCCAAATATGTTTTCGCATGTGGGTGAAGCCTCATGGCCTCTCTGTGGTTCTCACATCTCCTGCTGTGTTTGCCTTCACTGCCTGTATGTGCCCAGAGCGCCACCTAGAGGCAGCAGAGATACTGGGTAATGGACAAGGATAGACACACTTTTTCTTTTTTTTTTTTCTTTTTTTTTTTATTGTACTGTGTAGACCTGGCCCTATGTGTGCTGGTGGGTCTGCATGTGTGAATGTATGTGTGTGTGTGTCTTGGTGGTGGTGGTAAGGTGCTGATGTAAGGAACGTGAAGACAGAAGATGCTGGACATGTGTTGGCAGACATCCTGAGGAACTTTCTGTATGACCTGGAGGTGGAAGATGGCTTGTCTGAAATTGGCTACAGTAAAGAAGACATTCCTGAGCTGGTGAAGGGAACTATTCCTCAGGTTTGCCCTTGTTTGCCATCCTCCTTCCAAGTAGTACTGTACAGATGGCATGAACTGTAAAGATGACCAGGCTTTCTAGTGCATTTTGACATTTGTGTATGTTTACAGTATATTTATATGTTTATGTTTTAAGGTGTGTGTGTGTGTGTGTGTGTGTGTGTGGTTTGCAGGAGCGGGTGACAAAACTCGCACCGAGATCTCACACTGAAGAGGATCTCACTCGTTTGTTTGAAGCATCCATGAAATTGTACTAAACAACGATTAGACATCTGTTTTAGTATGAAATTGGAAGAAAATCATGATTTATCTTGTAAATATAAATAATGTAGTCATAATATGGTATTTTTATGAATATAAAGCAGACAGAATTTCATCTGCCTTTTGTAGTCTTGTACAATAACTACAATTCACAAGTTATCACAAATTATTATCCAGAAGCATTTTAGCCCAAATGTTTATATACAGCAGAAATATGCTGGAAAATCTATCCACTCTGATATTCACACTCTAAAGCTCTAAAGTCTTCTAAAGCTGAAATATAACAATTACTTGTTGATGAATTGCTGTTGCAATAATCGGGAATAAAGAGTGATGTATAAAGGTGTGTACAGCGTTCTACACTGTTATTGAAGGAAACACCAGCTTTAAAAAAAAATTGAACTGCCCAAATTCCTAATAATAATAATTTCATGTGCATGTTTCAATTCATACATCTGCTTTTTTTTTTTTTTTTTTTTTTAATTCATTTTATTCTAAAGCTGACTAAACTTTATTTATTCAATATGATCATGATCAGCTGAACTGGATGGAAACTTTGAGAGAGGCCAATAACAACAGTGTGTTGCAGTGAGGCAGGAACTTTATTTTGTTGTTAGGCCAAAAATTTATTGCACATGCAAACTGCAAATTCTTTAGCTGTGTGGGATCTTCAGACTGCTTTGTTGGCAAACAGAAGAAACAAACAAAAAGAACAAACAAAAAAAAAAAACAAATGTATGTACAGGATAAAGTACAATATATACTATATATTACAGGCCATCACCTCATCAGAAGGATCACTGGTACACCTCGAAAATAATTCTAAATCTCTTTAGAATTTTAGCTTTGGCCATATTATTACCAATATTCAGAAACAGTGCTTATAAACACTCTCCTCTGTCATGATCCAACAGAGAAATATAATGAATTATTATTCTCATCAAGACAACTCTGGATACAGTCAAAACCCATCAAGCAATAAAATTAAATAATGAGCTAATTAGCTCATGAGAAATGTTTTCTTCTAATTCTTAACTTTTTTTTTTTTTAAATCTCAGGTGACTTGCTCATCACACTGGAAATGCCTAAACCTGAATCCACATTCAAGGCTACAATCCATTCTGTAGTAAGCTCATCCCACTGCTCACTTCCACTCAGAGAGGCACACTCCACATGACATTTTATTTACATGAATGACACTCACTTGGAAGAAGGGTTCAAAAGGAATGAAACAGCCTTACATCTTAAAAAAGCTTTGCAAAACCAAACTTTACAGAGAATTGGGGGATAAATTTACAGATAAATCAATGGGAGCATTGTCTGAGCTACCTTTAGCTGAGATGTAATCAAAAGCATTTTAGAATAAAATTATACAAGATGACTAAAAAAAAATCAGACTGTGGTGGAAGAAGAAAGGTGTTGTTAAGAGTGTATACTGTGGGTTGTAGGTAAACCTTAGTAACCATTAAGGCTATGTGGATGTGCAAGGACAATGGCAGCACATGTACACCCGTCTTAATCATAAAGGAGTAGAGCTTTGGTCAGGTCATCCCAGCCATCTTGCTGTCCAATCTCCCTGCCAGACCCAGTAGATCCATACAGTGCACAGCATTACTCAATGCTCAAAGAAATGAAATGCACCTCAACTTTTTTTAAGCTTTAACTAATCACACAAGAATGAAGCAGCACCCCTTTGAAGGATAGCAGTCACACCAGAAACAGGCCATTCAGCAATTCATAATTACACTCAGCTTAACTACAAGAATCAGTGGCCACAGAAAAACAGCTGCTTCTTAGCAAGTCTCTGTGGCCACTCTGTACTCCAAAATGGAAATTAAAAAGCTTTAGTAAAGATACATCAAATTGTACAAGCAATACCAGTCTCAAGTCAAACCTAAAGCACTTCTTCAATCTTTAGTGTTACTAATTCAGAGGATTAGATTCTCTGGGATATATTAACATTTTAATGTCAAACTTAATATCACAGCAGCATGATAAGCAGAGCACGTGTGCCAAAATTAAACATAAATTCCTTCAATTTATTTGTCAACATCTTTCTGTCATTGTGACTTTTGAATACCAAGAGCTGGTCACAAAAACAGGTAAGTGGTGGTATCCAGCGGAGAGTTCCTATTGACACCTTTCCTTTAATCCACACATGGCTTAATCTGAAGATAACAGTCCACAGAGGTATAGATCATATCCTACCAATAGTATCACTGTGCAAAACACACACATAGCCAGATGAAAAACCTGATCAGCACTACATTATCTCTGAAGGATGCATCTGAACTACATTAAGACAATTAGGAGTCCCTTTGTTTTCACAACAAACTAACAAAAACACCCCACTATCTATAACTGAGGCCGGGTAGATGCGTTTTGTGGCTGATTTAGGAGTATAAACTGCTACAGAAGGCTTTGTGTATTGAACATCGGATGCACTTGGTTCTACACACAGTCAGTACACACTACCCTTTCAGCCTTACTGTGTGCTCCTGACTGAAGTGTCTATGTAAAGCATGAGTGTTTAATGTGTGCTGCAATATATGGAAAATGCACATTTTTACCAGCACCTTTGCTCAACTCCAACCTCTTTATGACAATTACTCAGGAATGCATTTGAGAACCTCACATATAGTTATAGGTTAATAGGATCACTGTGTGAGTAAATGTGCGCGAGTGTGTACATGAAAGAGCACATCATAAGGACTGGTCCATGGGCTCAGAGATGTTTGGAGACTCTGCCCCCTGGCTCTTTATCTCGTCTTGCTCAGTTACATCTTCTTCCTTCTCATCCTGCTTAGTAGTGCTGCTAGGTGTTGTCTGCTGCCGTAAGTGTTTGTCCATAGACGCTTGTATATTTGACACCATCTCCTGTAGGCGGCGCCGTTGAGCCTCAATTGCTGTGGGCTCTAATTCTAATTCTCGACACCCTTCACGCAGAGTGAGCATGCCTGGAGCCACACGCACCAGCTCTTCCCTTGACTGTGCTAACCCCTCCCCCTGTACACTGCCACTCAGGTCCACTCCATTACTATGCTCTCGTCTGATTGGCTGGTGCTCATGTGAGGTGGAGCCCAGTGAGTGACCTTTGCCCTGGAAAGCAGTAACGGACTGCTCCTTCTTGCGCACCACCCCTCCACTGCCCAATTTTAAACCATGAGCAGGGCTTCCCTCGCGGTTGCGAGAGGGAGCCTCAGAGCACAGTTGGGACAGTGCGTCTTGGATAATTTCCTCCACATTAGGGCCCACTGGGAAGTGGCCAGCAGCATCCACACATAGCTCCAAACGCTCCTCTGCTGCGTTGAACACAAATGTCTTACCAGTCAGGTGTGGCAGAGTGCAGTGTTTCCCATCCAACAGACCTAAAGTCGAACATATACAGACATAGGAACACATACACACACACACACACATTAAAAATGTAATTTTTAGGCAGACCATTGCCTTTATCAATCAACTACAATTGCTCTAACTTTGATTTGTGATTGGTGTTTCGAAGTCTATTCAATCTTCTCCTGTTCTGTAAACCAGCTAAAAAAATGTAATAGTAATTTTCACAGGACAACAACATGACACTGTAAATTAAACATGATTGGGCATTTTGTCCTCCTTTCACTTCTAATTGACCAAAACCCAACTATCTATCAGGATATCTTTCCTGACCAGGTACTATGTGTGCTGTACAGGGACATGGAAATAGTGCAGATCATTCCAGGTCCATACACACAAAGAAGAACAGTTTTACAGAGACAACATACACAGTTTAAAAAAAAAAAATGCTTAACATTGCTAGTATGTAGAATCTGTGTGTTAGGTGCAATTCCCCGCTGGGTTATGAGTGGGTCTGGCTGTATTCTCAATGAAATGGACAGTAGGACAGTAGAGTTCCTGTCTCTCTACACACTAGTTAAGCTTCTGCATATCTATACAGTAGGAGTGTTTCATACCTGATAAGTTATCTGCAATGTTTGGTGGACATTACTGTTAAACAATATCTTGATAGGCTTCACTCAATAACTTTAGCCTCGATCCAGATGGACATTGTACATGTCTACTGTCAGGGAAGATTAGTGCAGAAATTAAAAACAAACAAACAAAAAAAAAACAAAACGGGGACTTACCCATATCTTTCTTTACAATGTTATAGAAGACTCCTCCTTGCTGAAACAGATGAGGTAACTTCTTAGCATATGACCACACATCCTCACCTGAGAGATAGGGAAAGAGAATAGCACACCTGCATGTTTCTGAAAGCAATATTGAATCTGAGATGAAGACCATGAACAAACAGCAAAGCAGCAAGTGGGCTTTTGAAGTTTATGAAAGGCTTAAAATCTGATGTGCTGGAGCCATTTTTGTGCTTTATACATTTTGTGTTAAAATTGTTTGTATAAAAAAAGAGGAATGTACGTATAATGTTATGTTGGACCTTGCTTTAATGATTTATTAATATGAATACTCCATTTCCAAATTTCCAAATTGTTATACAATTTACATTGTTTACTAATGTTTACTGATTGTTTTTCAATTAACATTTATTAATATCATTTTTTGTTTGGAGGTGGAGACAGGAAGGGGTAGAGTTAGTTGGGGTGCTATTATACCTGCTATTAGAACAGTAAGAAGGGGAGTAAGAAGGGAAACAGTTTTTAGACGGTGGAACTATGAAAACTACTGTGGAAACAATCTGCATTTTAGGTTCCACATGTATGTTGGATTAAGAGAGCCAACCTCTTTTTCTGCTATTTTACCACAATAAACAAGTTTGATCAATCACATTCGATCACACACAAACTGGACACCCTGCTCCATCAGACACTGTGACAGTTCAAAAAATTTACGAAACTGCCACAGCATAGTCATATATATTAAAATGAGCATGCATGGACACTATAGCCCAGCGGCTGTCACTAACATCAGTCACTGAATAAAGGTCAATGTAGAAATGAAAACATACTGTCACACTACAGCAGAATTTTGGATTAAAAGCCGCTGATTGCTGATCACAAAGCTGCTTTAGAGAACAGAAATTCCGTTATGCCAAGTTACACAAAACATCAAAGGTGTGATGGTACCATGCTTTGAGACAATGGGCGTCATTTACCAATACTTTAGTAAGGTTGTGTGTAAATGTCTTTGTAGACCAAACTGAACAAAAATTTTATTTAGCTTTGGTAATGCTGATTTACTTCATACTAACATTTGTGTACTGATGAATGCCAATCACCTGTGGAGTGCAAAGCATGTTCACACTACAGCTCATTTGCATTTAGTGACACCCACAAAACTCCATAAATGGTAGCGCTAACAGAGAGCTGAAAGTGCAAAATGGGGAGAAAATGGCCAAAAAAAAAAAAAAAAAAAAAAAAGAAGATATCCCAGGGTTTTCATTAGCTGCTAAATACGGGTATTTGGCCAGTAAAAATGCTGCGTGACTGGCAAATTAAGATCCTTTTATCAAATTAGGATCATTTTTATCTGAGAAATTTAGACAGATAGCAAAGCATACATCTTAGCTAAATAATGCTAAGACTGGCAAATGCTACCTGCAGATGGTCACTGTACAATCATGCGGCTGAACAGACAATGGCGAAACAGCTGACTTTAAAAAGTTTCTTCCTAAAAGCAGGAGATTCTGATCAGCCTATTCAAGCAGCGAGGAACAAGTTGAGATCACAGAGACATATGATCCTGGTCCAACAAAGAAAAAGAAAAAGAAAACGGTAATGTACATTTGAGAACACGCGTTGCAAAGTAACATTTGGGTGCTTCTTTAAATTTGGCTTTGAGATCAAAAGATTGATCAAAATTTCAGCTTTCATTTCCTAATATTTATATCTAGATGTGTTAAACAATTTAGAACATGGCACCTTTTGTTTAAACTCCAACCCATTTCTGAAGTGGTCAACAATATTGGAACATGTGACAGACTGGGGTCTCTTGTTGTACAGGTGTGCCCTGTAAGATTGATTGTTTAAATTGTTAATAGCTCTAAATGTCTAATCTTGGTTTGAGCCCTGGTTTTTGCCTGTGAAGATTGCATTGGTTGTTAGAAAGAATAAACTAACATGAAGATCAGAGAGCTGCCTATGAGAGAAAAGCAAGCGATTTTAAAACAGAAAAGAGAGAAAATCAATCAAAATCATCTGGAAAATTATCTGGAAACTATATACAGTACCAGTTAAAAGTTTGGACACACCTTCTTATTCAATGTTTTTTCTTTATTTTTATTGTTTTCAACATTGTATATTAATAGTGAAGACATCCAAACTATGAAAGAACACATAGTAGTAAACAAAAGCATGTGAAATAACCCAGAATATCAGACATATAATTTCTTATCTCACTGATACCAAACAAGGTTACAAGTCCACCACAACTTTACTGACACAAGGTGTTCTGCAGGGTTCAGTTCTTGGTCCGTTACTCTTCATCATCTATATACAGCCACTTGGTGATATAATATGAAAATATGAACTCCGTTTTTACTGTTATACTGATGACGTCCAAATCTATTTTACCACCTCCTCTGATATATCTTCTCTTCCTGACTCAGTTACTGCATGTATCAGGGAAATCAAACATTGGATGTCCCTGAACTGTCTTAAATTAAATGAAAGCAAAACTGAAATAATATTGATTGGCCCCTCTACATTTGTCAGCAGAATGGACCTGTCCTATAATATGGATGGGGTCCTTGTTAAACCTTCCTCCCAGGTACGCAATCTTGGTGTTTTGTTAGACTCATCTCTGTCGTTTGTCTCTCATATTGCTTTTGTTGTTAAGAATTCCTTTTATCACTTGCGTAATATTGCACGTCTCCGTTCCTCCCTCAGTCTGGCTGATGCAGAAACCTTGGTCCATGCACTTATAACATCACGTTTGGACTACTGCAATGCCTTGTTAATTGGCTTACCAAAGAAATATCTCAAAAGATTACAGTATGTACAAAATGCAGCTGCCAGGGTGCTAACCTCGACCAGACATAAACCCCATTCTGCATAATCTTCACTGGCTACCTGTTGAATTACGCATTCAGTTTAAGGTTCTTTTACCAACATTTAAGGCTCTAAATGGTCTTGCACCACTGTATCCATCAGACCTACTTCACCCACACTTGCCCACTCGGTCACTTAGATCATCTGAACTTGGCTTATTGTTAGTTCCTAGATTCCGAATGTCTACTATTGGTGGCCGATCCTTTTGTGCTGTCGCTCCCAAGCTCTGGAATTCACTACCCCTCTCACTTCGGAATATTTCCTCTCTACCTGCTTTCAAATCTCAGCTTAAAACATATTTATTTGAAATGTATTTTCAGTGAATCGTATATGTAATTGTACTGTATTGTATTGTATTGATGTAAATCTGTTAAGCGTCCTTGAGATTGTGGAAAGGCGCTATACAAATAAAACAACTTCTTCAGAATGTTTTATATTTTTCGATTCTTCAAAGTAGCCACCTTTTGCTTTGATGACAGCTTTGCACACGCTTGGCATTCTCTCAGTCAGCCTCATGAGGTAGTCACCTGAAATGCTTTTTCAACAATCTTGAAGGAGCTCCCAGAAATGTTGAGTACTTGTTGGCTGCTTTCCTTCACATTCTGGTCCAACTCATCCCAAACCATCTCAACTGGATTTAGATCAGGTGATTGTGGAGGCCAGGTCATCTGATGCAGCACTCAATCACTCTCCTTCTTGGACAAATAGCTCTTACATAACCTAGAGTTTGTTTGGGGTCATTGTCCTGTTGGAAAACAAATGATGGCCCCACTAAGTGCAAACCAGATGGGATGGCATGTCTCTGCAAAATGCTGTGGTAGCCATGCTGGTTAGGTGTGCCCTCAATTTTGACACCAACAGTGTCACCAGCAAAGCACCCCCCAAACCATCACACCTCCTCCTACATGCTTCAAAGGGGGAACCACACATTCCGAAACCGTCCATTCACCCTCTTTACGTCTAACAAAGACATGGCGGTTAGAACCAAAAATCTCAAATTTGGACTCATCAGTTTTCCACTGATCTAATGTCCATTCCTTGTGTTTCTTGGCCCAAGCAAGTCTCTTCTGCTTGTTGTTCTTCCAAAGTAATGGTTTCTTTGGCGCAACAGAACAGAGGATGTTGAAATATGCCTGCCACTTGAACGCCGAGAAGCATTTATGTGAGCTGTAATCTGAGGTGCTGCAAATCGGCGGTTTCTGAGGCTGGTAATTCTAATAAACTTATCCTCTGCAGCAGAGGTAGCTCTTGGTCTTCCTTTCCTGGGACGGTCTTCATGAGATCCAGTTTCATCATAGCATTTGATGGTTTTGGCGACTGCACTTGGGGGATACATTCAAAGTTCTTGAGATTTTTCGGATTGACTCACCTTCATTTCTTAAAGTAATGATGGACTGTCTTTTCACTTTACGTAACTGAGAGTTTCTTGCCATAATATGGATATGTACAGTAGTTGTAGTAGCACTAATAGGGCTATTGACTCTGTACCCACCCAGACAACTGATGGTCTAAAGCACATTAAGAAGGCAAAAAATGTCATAAATTAGCTCTTGACAAGGCACACCTGTGAATTGAAAACCATTCCAGGTGACTACCTCGTGAATCTGATGAGAGAATGCCATGAGTGTGCCAAGCTGTCATCAAAGCTAAATGTAGCTACTTTGGACAATCTAAAATATAAAACATATTCTGGGTTGTTTAACACTTTTTGTTTACTACATAATTCCATAGGTGTTCTTTCACAGTTTGGATGTCTTCAGTATTAAATGTACAATGTTGAAAATAATAAAAATAAAGAAAAAAACCACTGAAGGAGATGGTGTGTCCAAGCTTTTGACTGGTGCTGTATATATAAAATTTAGCAGTGTAACAGCACCTGAAACAGCCAAAATCGGAAGATAAATTACATAAAAGGTGAATTAGGTGTGAGTTAAGTGAGGTTAATAAATAAATAAATAAATAAATAAATGAATAAATAAATGGTTTGATACAAAAACAGAGAAAAATAAATATTTAAACTTTACCCAGGTGATCATGGACACCAAGCACCTCACACACGGAGGTGAAACTGCAATGTTTAATTGTTTTAAGTGACTGTTAGCCACAAGTCTCACACACTTATGCATTCTTGGCTTCTCCCGAACCAATGTACCCAGATGCCGTGTTGGAAAATCAGATGGGCATGGGTCATAAGGAAACCTGATGTACTTGGTGTGAGGTCAATTTTGGCATGCAGCACACTAGGGGATATACAGCAAATCAGTCACTTAAAGTATACACTAGCTGAGCCATTGGAGCGCATCTTTTTATATGGCAGCATTTCTTTTGTCTTAATGGCAGGGCTGGTCTGATTTGTGTTGGCTTGCTTTCTTTAATTATAATTTTTTTTTCCATATTTAATATCTGTTTAATTGAAATAAATAAGCTATTTCAACTTGACAGTAATCCTTGCATAAAATTGCAGCAACTGATCGCCAGTAATAAAAGTTGAAGCCAGCCAACTGAAGTTTACTGAGTCTCCTTATGTGGAAATTTACCCAAACACCAGCTTGATAAAGGAGGCCCATTGTTTATGTGCATGATCTGTATTTTTCCTGTGTTGTATATCAAGCAACATTACACAAGATAGCAATATTAAATACAACAGTGGACTGGATCAGAAAATGTTAAACATGATCATACACTAATAAAGTGTTTCAGACCATAATGCGATCTCAAAAATGGCACAATTTCCTTCTAAATCCAATCAAAACAGTTAAATATAGACATAAGTGGACAAATTATAATTTACTTTACTTTGTGATTTTTCCATGGTAAAGCTGATATTTGCACTGAATACCCCTATTCTGTGTTTCAAACTGTTATATATGAACAAGGGCTGTTTACTGCTTTTCAAAAGGTTATGTCCTACCCATAAGTGTTGCAAGGAGACAGAGTGATGACATCTCCAGATCAACACTGTCCTGTATCTCTCGGCTGCTGGTTCTGCTGAGCCAAGGTTCCATCGGGGTATGAGTATTTATCTGTGTGTCTGGGACACTCTCCTTGAGCACTTCCACAGTGATGCGATCTCCATGCTGCAGGGCCACAGGAAGGTCCTGATGCTCGGGGGGTGGTGGGGGCAGTTCCCGAGGAGGAAAGCCATGCCGGATGCACTGTTGGTGGGGCTGTAGGTTGAAGGCATGGGTGATGGCTTCCTGCAACTCTGCATAGGTATTATGGGCTTGCAGCTGCAGTGTCGCCTGCCTCCCATCACTGGTGGTCACCCGGATCTTCTTCTGCCCACTAGGGATCAGGCCTTTAGTGGGTGTGGGTGGAGCTGAGGAGAAAGGGGCAGGGGAGGCAGAGCGAGGCTCTGCACTCTGGTCTTGCATCCTCTGGCGTTGTGTGCGCCTGCGTTGAGACAGAGCTGCCTGCTCACTAATCTTATGTTGCAGACTCCTCTCTGCTTGGCTCATCACCAGTTCCTCTTTATGTAATGTGCGGCCCTTCTGACCTGTCAATATAATCTTTTGGGGAGGGTTTGCATCCCACTCCACCACCTGTCCACCCCCTTGCCCTTGGCCCTGTATGTGAGCACCCTCTATGGCCACTGGGTGGTACTCCTCTGGGTTCTTCTTTGCTGTATGGTGCAGAACAGTGTTCACCACCTTCTGCACTAGAATCTCACTGCCAAACTCTCCTGGGAAGTGCTTTGTGACAAGGCGCATTGCCACATTGTAGACATTGCTGTTCAGTGCTGGATCTAATTCATACTGGAACCAATAGACGGTCTCACGGACTACACGGCCACCCCACTCAAGGGTAATGGGGAATGCCTCTGGCAAGTTGTCATACTCCTTTCCATCCCAGTAATGTTTAAAGCCACAACCACACTTACCACCCTGTGAGCGTGTGTTGGTACGGTCCCCATCTAGGTAGACTATAGACCCATCACCACGGATATGCCGCGCAGAGTTTCTGTGGCACCAGGAGCAGGTGGACAGTGAACTGAGTTTGTAGTCAGGAACCAATGCATCCCTCTCAGGGCAGTAGGAACATACCAAGTTATTCAATGGGAAGGTGTAGTTCTTGTCTCCCCGGAGAGTGCCATGAGTAGACTTAGCAAGGTTGTAGAGTTTTCCACCAGGTACTAACCACTCAGGAAGAACATGGAGTTCAGACAGAGCATTGCAAATCAGACAGCGGTAGAGACGATTCTCCTGCACCAATTTTTTCGCTGCCTCTGTCACTTCTTCAGGTTGGATGCCAATCACCCCTGTTCGGCGGTAAACATACTGATGAACATCAGCCACCAGTGCAGGATGGATACTATGTTTCTCTATAAAAATTTCCTCCATGGCACTGACTAAACGGAGCAGGTATTTCTCCTGCAGGCTTCGATCCCCCCCGATAACACAGCCTCCACAGGCTTCCAGACTGACATACCTACAGATAAGCTCCTGTGGAACTCCCCAAGCCTTGGGGATCAATGCTGCAGGCAGCTTTGGAAGTGGCATTCCCTTAATACCCACTAGAGGGAGATAATGATTCCTGCCTGAGCTGCTCCAGGCAATGCAGATAGGCTTATTGAGGGAGCCATCCTTTCCTCTGCACTGCTCCTCAGGCACCAGGCCTGGCAGAAATGTGGCTGAGTAGTCACCTGAGCTCCTCATGCCACTCAGAGAGTCCAGCAGGATTATGGGACGATGTAGGACATTGGCTAGGCCAAAAATATGTATGTTCCTCAATCCAAGTGGGACACCCTCAGGAGGCACAAACAAAGGGTCACACTCATTGATGATGTCCTCCCATTCTGCAGTGTCAATAAAGTCTTGAAAGAGAGCCTTATAGCGATCCAAATTTTGTTTGAAACTGAGCTTGAGGTTCTCTCTTAGAGCATGCCAAAAAAGCTCACGACCCACTAAAGCCCTGGACACAGCGTGAACTAGGCAATGGCCATCTCCGTCCACATGTACAGGAATGAAACATTCTTTGTTGTTGTTGGCTTTCTTGATCTCCTCCAATGTATCGTGGAGGTATATAAGGCTTCCAGATCTGTCCTTACCATAGCCAACTGTAGATACGTGCTCCTGTTCTATAAGAAAAGCTCTGTCACCTAGCAGCGAGCAGTCAAAGAGCTCACCTTGATTTATCTCGCGTAGTAGTTTCGCTTTTCCCGTCTGTTTGTCCATCCCGTAACGGGTAAGAATCGGTGACAGCAGCTTGCAGTGGTAGTTGGACAGACCCATCACTTTGACCAGCTCTGTGCTTTTCTTCGGAGCTCCCGTAACATCGAGCAAGGCGTTTCTCAGTAAATTATGAAGCACAACATCTGGGTCGGTTACTTCTTCCACATTTAGAAGATCCTTCTGTTCGTGACGTTGGCCACACTCCGTGCATTCAATGCTAACTGAGCTATAAGCAGGGAAGAACAGTCTCGCCTGACATTTGAAACCTGGACAGATACCTGATAAAATTCGCTTGTCCCTTTTCCTTGTACCTTGTGCCGACGACATTTTGATGAGTGATTCTTTCCTATCGTAATGGTTTATAAAACCATTATAGTATTGTCCTCAGTTTGTGTAACGCTTCAGTTGTTATTTATCCGCTGAGATCAACACGGAAGCGGTTGTTTTTTTCTCCACCCACTGTCTGTTTTAGGACGTCACCTTCCGTACTGGAAGAAGGAAGCCGGATGTTGTAGTTTGAATTCAAGACTGACGGACTCTCCTACAAAATACTTAATTCATAAACAATCAACTTTATCTAAAATCATTTATAATAACTTGTACTTAGTTAAGATATACGTGGCCAAACATATTCGGAAGTAAAATGAATGGCAAACGTTTTACACTACATGAACCAGAATGCAAAGCAGCCTCGTAACAAGTGCCCTCTGATCCTCAAGTGACGCCAATAACGGAAGTTTTTATTTTTAGAGAACACACGACTTTACTCTCTGCCGAAGGGGTATTTCCGAAAGCAGAGGCCTGTCTCACAAAGCAAGATTTATAGATTTTCTAGCTATCTTTGATCTACCTTTCTCACGATGATGGTAATCAAGCACTAAGCTTAAACTCTTGTGCCCAGAACATGCGCATGCGCTATGCAAGTAATAAATTTATAAAGTTCGTAAAACGGCTTCTTTTAATGAACGTTAGCTAAAGCCACACTGCAGTCTACAATTAGGGGGAAAAACAGCATAAGTACTTTGAAGCTGCTGATTGATGTCACCTGTTTACTCATAACAAATAATAATAAGTCTCAAGACAACAGTTTCCCACCACAATAATGTGAACACTCAGTTTGTATGAAAACTCATCGACTAGCTAGACTGCCTAGCTAACTAGATGACTGACTAACCCTGCTTAGATGGTGGATCACCCATAAGACACTGCGTCATGACATCACATTCACAACCCAAATTGTTACTGATAACTTTGAATCTTATGCTATGTTATGTTAATCTTTAACATTGTCACCTTTTTCATTACTTTGGGTGCATTGCTATATAAACTTATGCAGATAGTTTAAGTTCAGGATCACATACATTCAATAGCTTTTTGAAGTGACCCTACCGCTAACTTCATCAGCTGTTAGAAAAATGACACTATCATTTTCCATTCCTTGGAAATTTATGGATTTAGGAGCATAAATTGTGAATAGGTCATTTCGCATTTCTGGTTACTTCAGTTTAAATCGGTGACATAAGTTCAAAAGTTAAGTCAATATTTACATGGGGAAAGTTACGCTTCTTCAGTGATGGGTTAAGTTGATTTTCAGATTATGCAAATCACCTGCATGTATTTCACGCCTCCAAGGTTGCCAATTTTTTCTTGACGCGTCTGAGGCAGGGTTTTCAACAGCGTTTAAACACATGCACTTGCCTTTAAACACAGGGGAAAAAGAAAGAAAAAAAAATCAGGGATAAGAAAGCTGAAGAAGAAGGGGGGGGGGGGGGGGGGCGGGCGCGCCCCGGCGGGGGGGGGGGGGGGGGGGGGGGGGGGTGGGGGGGGGGGGGGGAGGGGGTGGGGGGGGGGGGGGGTTTGTGGTGGTGGTGTTTGTT
>CM075023.1:8079484-8098520 GCA_037576675.1 Pangasius sanitwongsei
CAACCTTGTCACTCCCAAAGAGAACCTCAACATCTTCAGCTCTGCTACCTCTAGCTCTGACTCCTGTCTCTTCCTCAATGACACTGTCTCTAAACCATACAGCATGGCCGGTCTCACCACTGTCTTGTACACCTTCCCCTAGATTCTCGCTGATATTTTTCTATCACACAGAACTCCGGACACCTTTCTGCACCCATTCCAACCTGCCTGCACTCGCATCATTAGACTGAAAAAACAAAAGCCACACCTGGCCATGAACTGCTTATCAGTCAATTGTTCAATTACTTTTGAGCCTGTGAAAATGGACTATATAAAAAATGGCTGTAATTCCTAAACGGTTAATACAATATTTTTGTTAAACCTTCAATAACATGTTGATTTGCTTCATTTCAAATCCGTTGTGGTGGTGTACAGAGGCAAAATTACGAAAACTGTGTTACTGTCCAAATACTTAAGGACCCCACTTTACATAGTGATTTCAGTATAGTATTCAGTTGCTGGTGCCTCAAATGGTTAACCAAGCATTCTAATACTCATGCACGTTCCTACTTCAAATTTGCAGTAGAGTGTAGGGTAGGAAAACCTTCACAGCGTGCAGGGCAGTGAGTCGCAGGTTAGAATGAAAATCTGCAGCCACACTGGCACTTTGCAGATAGTTTTGGACACCCTTGCACTGCAGTGGGATTCAGAGCTGTGTCAGATAATTACTGAAATGTGTGTGTTTCTGTGTTTATTACAGAAAAGCGCTACAGTCTGCGTAGTTCAGAATCTGGTCTGCTGGTCAGCTGTTTTGACATAGGCAGTCTCCTCATTGTTGTCTTCATCAGCTACTTTGGTGGACGGGGCCGGAGACCACGCTGGCTTGCCATAGGGGGAATGATCATTGCTGTGGGCGCTGCACTTTTTTCCCTTCCTCACTTCATCTCTCCACCTTATCAGGTGGAGCAGTTGAACACTACAGGACGGGGGGAGGGGCTCTGCACCATTACCAATAGCAGTAGGAGGGAGGGAATGGAGGCATGTCCACGGGACCAAGAAGACAGTGAGCATGCTCTGTATGTGGCACTGTTTATTTGCGCTCAGATTCTGATTGGCATGGGGTCCACACCCATCTACACCCTTGGACCCACCTACCTGGATGATAATGTGAAAAAGGAGAATGCTTCGCTTTACTTGGGTGAGTAACACAGAGCTGTCTTAACTGTTTTTTTTTTTTTTAGCTTTTTTGTTGCTGAATCCCTTTTTGGTTTCCTTTAATGTCAGATATGGGTTATGAATTGCTGATAATGGTGATGGAATGAGGAATCACTTTTGCATCTGATCATGTATATCACTGTTTCAATTTGCAGTGGAATTTAAACTGAAAATCCAGTGTAATATAGTAAAATAGTAAAATAAAGAAATCACTTACAACATTGACCAGTCATATTAATAAGTACAGCAGTTATTCTGATAAATAGGTGTGTGTGTGTGTGTGTGTGTCTATGGGTATGTCTGGGCGTGTAAGCAATCATGTATGTAATGGGAGCTCTAGGTCCAGCTGCTGGCTACCTGCTGGGTGGAGTTCTGATTGGGTTTTACGTGGACCCAAACACTGCTGTGAACATTGACCAGAATGACCCACGTTTTGTAGGAAACTGGTGAGAGGCACACATGGACTCTCTTAAGGCACTTTCACACCTATTAGTCTGGTTGCTGAATCTGAATCAGAGCTAAATTGATGTTTTGTTTTTTTTGCTCTTTGGTTTGTTTTCTCAGTGCAAGAAACAAGAAATACAATGACAGGGAAAAAAACGAAACAAACCTTTGCCAAGCACATATAGAAATCATAAAAATCACATGAGCACTGAGAACACGGAATTGCAGTCAATATTTTACTACATTACAGACATGACATGGCTATTACAGACATGACTAGTTTGAAACGTTTTGTGTATCACATCCACTGTTTATTTTCTATTTTTGTTCGGCAGTCTAGATGTCCAAAACACTCATTTCTGCAGCACTTAGCTCTGTACTCTGTGTTAGTTTGAGCCTTGCGGCTCCTTTTAACCGCTCATATCTAGAGAAAAATATCATCAAAACACACGGCATGTTTAGTTCACTTCCAGTATTTGGTTTGTTCAGAATCAAATTGCATTTTCACTGCAATCGAGCCATGTTAGAGTTCGACTGGCACCATATCGAGACCAGCTCACTGAGATGGGCTTGGACCGGTTGGTTTGGTCCACACCTGAGTGCGATTACTGTGTTCTCACCTGCACAATCAAACCAGTAAACAACAAATGACTAAACACTGCCTATGTGAAAACACCCTTAGTCATACAGTGCCCTCTGGAATTATTGGCAGCCTTCATTAAAATGAGCAAAAATGATTGTATAAAATAAACAGTACATACAATAGTTAAAAATTTCCAATCAAGTAGGAGAAACTGTTTATCTTTTTTTCTAACAAAAATACATTCTCATTAAACTACTATTAATGTTGATGTACTATTTGTGTTGACCAGCACAAATCGGGAAATGGATGTAGAAAAAAAAAAACATAAGCAGTTAAATGTAGCATTAAGCACAATTAGGGAGATTACAAAAAGTTATACATGGCTGAAACAGTTGGAAATTGGACAGGAATTGTACCATCAGCATGGTTGGCAATAAAAGGGGGTCTAAATAAACACCTTATAAAATATGGCAGTGGATCATTAATGTTTTGGGGCTGTTTTCTTGCTGGTGGTTCAGGGGCTCTTGAAGTCGTTGTTGCCTCTGCCAGGAGGTTCAGACTTGGCCATAGATAGAACTTTTAACAAGATTATGAGCCAAACATACTTCCTAGTCAACACAGAAATGTCTCTTGCTTATATGTTACATCGAGTTACATCTGACAGCATAGTTCAGAAATCAGTGTCTGCTTTCTCAATCTGAGTTTTTTCGGGCTTAAAGGAAAGTGCTTATGTTTAAAAGTGGTGTCTGTTGAAAAAACCTCAGAAAACTGATGGACGTGTCTCTGAATACAAGTAACTTTCCCCACATAAATACTGACATAACGTTTGGACTTAAATTGACTTTAACTGTTAACTTAGATTGATGAATAAGCGCTGAATAAGGCTCTACATATATTTAATTTTTGCTCATTTTCATGAAGGATGCCAATAATTCTGGAGGGCACTGTACATGCACTCTCTCTTACCTGCTCATTTTTCTTCGTAGGATTTAACCTATGGGTGGTATTTTGTGCCAAACATAAAATTAAACTTGAAATGTAAAAAGTGCCATATCTTTTCCTATTTCTATGCACAAAGATGGTGCCAAAATGAAATGAAATAACGAGTGCAACATTAGTGTCAAAGATTTAAAAAAAAAAATCAAAATCATCACTTTATCATTTAATTCTCATCAGTATTTTGTGGCCATAATTAAAATGGCCACAACAGTTTGTTCTGGTCCACTACTTTGATTGGACAAGTGGGGTTCCAAGAGTGCTGATACTGAGTAAGACGGCACAGGTACATTTCACTGTGGGTATCACTGTGAACACTGAGAGCACTGCATTTTCACTTTGGCACTCATTTCATTGCAGAAAATGAAAATTCATCAAGGAAAAGGAAAAGTCAAAATGTACTTTGGATTTTCTTTTTCCCCGTTCGTGTTTCAGTTTTAATTATGATGACAAAATACCTATATGATAAAGCAAATGAAATGACAAATTGATGTTTTATTTTTAATTTTTATTTTTGACACCACTGTTGCATGCCTACATGAAAAATTGAATGCAAATGTCATTATTTCATTTCATTACATTTTTCATTTTGGCACCATCTTTGCACGTAGGTATGGGAAAAGAAATAGCATTTCTTCTCTCTTTCTTGACGTCACTCTCTCTCTGTCATTGTAAAGCCTGGGTTTTAGAACCTGAGACCTATCTCTCTGTTACTTTCTTTCTGTGGTGATGGGTTCTCATTCATAACATGATCTCTCTGTCTCTCTGTCTTTCTCCAGTGGCTTCCTACTGTTATGACCTATCTCTATCTTCCTTGCTGTCTTTTTCTCTACTCCCCAATATCTTTGTCTCAGGTGGAGTGGGTTTCTTTTCTGTGCTGTGGCCATGCTGCTAGTGATATTCCCCATGTTTGCCTTTCCAAAGAAGCTTCCCCCTCGCCACAAGAAGAGCAGCAGGAAGAAAAAGCGTGTGGGAGACCTGGCAAGTGATGATGAGGTGATGAAGGAGAAGAGCCAAGCCGTCTCTTCCTCCATTGGCTTTGGAAAAGACATTAAAGGTAAAACCTCAGCCTCTAGCACCTAGCAGACAGTGCAGGAGCTGTGTAAAGTGTTGTGTATGTTGAGATGATGCTGTAGGTATTGGATGTTTCTTTTTGTCACTAGAGGGTAGTATGTACTGAGGGATGGTTCTGATGTCTCACATCAGGTTTTTAATTATCAGAGTAGGTCATAGGTCAAAGACATTTGTTGTTTGAGCTTTGATTTTTTTTTATGATGATCTCTCTATAATTCAATATTTAATTCTTGTTGTCTGCTTTTCTGTCTCTTTATCACTTTATTTATCCCTCTAGATTTGCCCAAGGCAGCCTTGCGTATCTTGAGCAATGTGACATTTTTGTTTGTGAGTTTGTCATACACAGCAGAGTGTGCCATCGTTACAGCCTTCATCACTTTCATTCCTAAGTTCATCGAGTCTCAGTTTGGGGTTCCAGCATCCAGTGCCAGTATCTACACAGGTGATTGATCTCACACACACACACACACACACACACACACACACACACACACACACACACACACACAGTGTTGTGTCTGTGCTGTAAGTTTTTATCTTGTCATTTTTATTTTTCTACCCCATCCTCCCTGTTTTAAGGTTTGGTAATTGTGCCAAGTGCTGGTGTTGGGATAGTGCTGGGAGGTTATATTATTAAGAAGCTGAAGTTGGGAGCAAGAGAGTCAGCCAAACTGGCCATGATCTGTAGTGGAGTGTCTCTGCTCTGTTTCTCCACACTCTTCATTGTTGGCTGTGAGAGCATTAATCTAGGAGGAATCAACATACCCTACACTACTGGGTAAGAATATTTCATACTTACAACCAATTACTCAAATATTTTTCTGTGTGCTGTAGTTCTATTGCAGCATATTACATATCTTACTCAAGTGAAAATGGGAGAAAATATGTTCTGACAAAAGAATATATAATAATCTTGGTAGGAATATTCATCGTTGGCAGTCTAAGCTTTTTGCCCCTTATTCTCCAAACCTGAAGCTTGTTTGTTTGCAGACATTATTATTGGTGTTTATGACGGCCACAAACTCTGACAGCCAATTCACAATCCTTTGGGGGAAAAAAGGAAATCTCTGCCCTTGTCATGGCTTAGAAATGTTAAAATGTATTCTTGTCTCTACCTCCACAAATATAAACTTATTTTGTTACTAATTTTCTAACAAAATTACGAAAACTGTATCATAGTCCAAATACTTATAGACCCGACTGTATTTTATTGATTTTTGTAGTGAAAATTACCAAACACATCCTCACAAGCAAACTATTTAAAAAAAAATTTCTTCAAATGTTAATGCAGTTACATTATGTTTAATAACCTTAAAAGTAGAAAAGAAAATGCGACATGCAAAAGTTTGGACATCCTACTAAGTTACTACTTACCAATGCCCCTTTGGCAGATATCACAGCTTGCAAACACTTTTTGTAGCCATCTAGGAGTCTTCCTACCCACTCTTCCTTATAGAATGCTTCTAGTTCTGAGATAATCTTACACTGCCTTGCATGCACAGCATGATTAAGATCTACCCACAGATTTTCAATGATGTTCAAGTCAGGGGACTGTGAGGGACATTCCAGTAGCTTCAGCTTGCATTTCTTGAAGTAGTTCATGATGAATTTTATGGTATGTTTTGGATCATTGTCCTGTTGTATAGGCCGACCACTTTTCAGCTTCAGTTTCTTGACTGACTGTGTTGCGTTTGCTTCCAGAATTTGCTGATATTTAGTGGAATCTGTTCTTCCTATCTACCCATGCAATGTTTCCTGTGCTGCTGGCTGCCACACAATCCCAAAGCATAGTAGATTTCTCCTATTCTAACCAGGTGGCATGGTGTTCTTTTAATCAAATGATCTACATGTAGATCATGTTTCTGCAAGCAATGCTGCAACAGTAGAATGGTGCACCACTACTCAGATAGGACTACCCGTAGTTCTATCTGAGTAGTGGTGCACCATTTTACTGTTGCAGCATTGCTTGCACAAACATGATCTGAAGTTTTCTTGGTCTTCCAGATCTTGCCTTAACTCCCACAATTGTCATCAGCAGACGATGACTAATGACTTTTCTTGACCTGCCTAATGAGTCCTAACGAGTCCTAGCGAGTCAGTTAAGGCCTGATGAGTTAATTAAGTTCTGAGACTTTACAACTAGAAGAGTATCCAAACATTTGCACATGCCACTTTTTCTATTTATTTTTCAGCAAATATAAAGTAAATTCATTAACATTTGAAGAAAAATGTTAGTTTTTAAATTGCTTGCTGCAGAGGCTGTTTCCTTCTTTTCAGTTTAAAAATCAATAAAATATGTAATTTTGCCAGGGGTTCCTAAAGTTTTGCATACAACTGTAATTTGACAAAGTTGGCAGCCATTGTACATTGTTGTACAAACAACCAGCACTGTCGGGCCCTAGGTGAGATCTTGAAATCCAACAAATTTGAACAAATTTGAATTTGCCCAGCAAAACCTGTCCCATCCATATACTGGCTGATTTACAAGTACTTTAATAGCATACTTTAATAGAGTTTTGTATAAAACATTTAGTCCAAACAGATTTAGTGCAAACTGGATGGTGTATTCTCTGAACAACATAAATAAGCAAAGTGAAACTCTTTCTCATGTTCTTCAAACCATTCCTGAACCATTGCCTGCAACAATGTTTAGGTAGGTGGTACTTGTCAAAGTAACATCCACATGAATGTCAGGACCCAAGGTTTCCCAGCAGAACATTGCCCAGAGCATCACACTGTTGTACACACATCTGGCTGTCCACATAATGTAAAAGAAAATGTGATTCATCAGACCAGGCCACTTTCTTCCATTGCTTTATGGTCCATTTCTGATGCTAACGTGCCTATTGTAGGCGCTTTCAGCGATGGACAGGGCTGACCCATGGGCCCATGTGTTCTGACACCTTTCTATCATAGCCAGCATTAACTTTTTCAACAATTTGTGCTACAGTAGCTCTTCTGTGGGATCCGACCAGACGGGCTAGCCTTCGCTCCCCATGTTCATCCATGAGCCTTGGGCGCCCATGACCCTGTCGCCAGTTCACCAGTTGTCCTTCCATGGACCTCTCTTGTTAGGTACTAACCACTGCATACCAGGAACACCCCACGAGACTTGCCGTTTTGGAGATGCTAAGATCCAATGGTCTAACCATCACAATTTGGCTCATGTCAAAGTTGCTCAGATCCTTACGCTTGCCCATTTTTCCTGATTCCAACACAACAACTTTGAGAACTGACTGTTCACTTGCTGCCTAATATATCCCACCCCTTGACAGGTGCCGCTGTAACGAGATAATCAATATCATTCACTTCACATGTCAGTGGTTTTAATGTTACGACTGATCAGTGTATATACAGATTTACCAGTTTACTACTACATAGGTGAAGCCCTATCTTATGGGGGCATTTAAAGAATTCAGAGAAAACCACCAGGGCAGTTTCCTTGCTGCGTTTCAATAGCAAAGTCATCACCTCGTGACTGAGACGCCACATAGATAGTCTGTTAAATCTTAAATAGATACCTGCTATGGCAAGGTCATCCTCTGGGCGCTCTCTTCAACCATAGTGAGGGTTGGTAGCCCTCCACTCGGTCATAGAATCACGATTACATACATAACCTTCCTTTCAATATTCTTATTTTCCAGAAGGCCAGGGCAGTTTCCTTCTGAATTAGTGAAGACTGTATATCCAGTCGCCACAAGGGTTTGTAACATGTCGTAATAGTGCCCCTGCCCAGAGTGCAGCAGACAGCCATCTTAAATTGTGTTGATATTATACATTATTGAGGATGAACTCACTCAATGTAATTGCACTCTTCTCTATTGAGAATGAAATCACTTGGAGTTATGACATTGCTTTCAGTCAAGCATAAAAACTTGTCAGGGTGCTGATATTGTTCACTGTTGTGTAAAAGAATCGCTCAAGGTACCGATGTAGGTTTTTACTGCTCTTCATGCTGTACTCAAAGGATGAGAATCACTCAAACTTACTATGTGGCACATGGGGTGCGATAACTAACCTGTAAAATCTGGTGAAGGTAGACCTCGAGCTTCATTGTGCCTAGTTACTAACAGATATAGTCATAGTGCACATCAAATTTTATTTATTGGAAGAAGAATCTCCTCCAGTGCTCTGAAGCTGCTCAGGATGTAAATTTTCCCAGTCACACTTTGGATATTGTGTGCTCATTTCACCTCTGGCATGGATCTTGGTATTTCATGGGATCATAAGGGCTGTACTTTTTGATTTTTTCCTTCTCTTTCACACAGAAATCTAACACATAAAACCACTTAATAATAATAATAATAATACTCTGAGTGCCTTTCAGAGTACCCAAGGACACTGTACATATAGGATATAAAACCATGTGATAATTGTTTAAAGTAAAAAATGTTAAGTTTAAAGGTGAAAGAATAAAACAAACATTAATAAAAACTAAAGAAGACATTTTTATTAGTTTATTATTTTTTATTGTTTTTATAGGCATAGAACAGATTGCAGACTAAAATGTAGAGGGCAACAATAAGACAATGCAAATGAGTTATTGGGTGGTCAGAAAAGGTGGGTTTTTAGTTGAGTTATATCAGAGCCTTTCAGAAACTTAAACATTAACCAAATGGAATACCTCAGAAGGTAGACGACAATTGCCTACAATTATCATGTTCTGCAGTAAAATGAGGCACATAAGAAAGACAAGACTGACTACTACACCACTGTCATCAGTAAGGTTTCTGATTTTTTAAATGACAAAATATCTATCTGCAGCTTCAGGAATCTTCCATCCTTGCAAACAAGCCTCTTTCTCCTCTCCCTCTGTTTAATGGGCATTTCTCTACTTTTAGAGAGAGAGAGTTCTGTTACAAAGCTGTTCAAGGCATCCTGAGCTACCACTTGCCATCTGGATCCAGTGCCTTCTCCAGTGGTCTTCAGTCAAATTCACAAAGGGCTGGTGTGGCTGCAGACTTTCATTCCAACCAAACAAGAGTGACACCTAATTTCACTTGTTTAATCAGTTCGTTTTAGCCTCTAAACAACTATCAAGTGTGCCTCCAATTTGGCTGTAATGAAAACCTGCAACCCGCAGCCCTTTGCAGATAAGATTGGCCTGCTCCTTTAGTTTTCTTTCAATGCTTCTCTGGCTCTGTTGCCACCAACCTGAAACTGGTTACAATTACTCAGGTTCTTAAAAAACCAGGGACTTCAAGGAGCTCAGAAACTACAGACCCATTTCCATTGGCCCTTTCTGGGCAGGCTACTTGCGCATGCTGTTTGCTTGTGCTGTTTGACCTGTTTGAGGAGTTTCTGGGTTTAGGCCAATAGATACCACTGAAACAGCACTTGTCAATTTTTCAAATAACTTGTTTGTTGCCGCTACATGTGTACTGGCGAAAATACTGGTTCTGCTGGACCTGACTGCTGCTTTTGATATAGTATCTCATTACATATTCTTGTTGGCCTTACACGTTATATCTTCTACCTGTTCTGATCTTATATCTCTTATCTCTGTTTTAACTGATGTACTATATGGCCAAAAGTATGTGCACACATGACCATCACACTCATATGTCGGCCTTCCCCAAACTGTTTCCACAGAGTTGGAAGCACAGAATTGTCTAGAATGTCTTTGTATGCTGTAGCATTAAAATTTAACTAAGATGCCCAAACCTGTTCCAGCATGACAATGCACCTGTGCAGAAAGCGAGGTCTATAAAGACATGGTTTGCCAAGGTTGATGTGGAAGAACTTGAGGGGGCTGCACAGAGGCCTGACCTCAACCCCAGTAACACGTTTGGGATGAACTGGAACAATGAACGGGTGTCAGGCCTCGTCGCCCAAAATCAGTTCTGAACTTCACTAATGCTCTTGTGGCTGAATGGGCACAAATCCCCATAGCCATGTTCCAAAATCTAGTGAAGTGCCTTCCCAGAGGAGTGAAGGTTATTATAACAGCAAAAGGGGGACTAAACCTAAAGCATCAACAAGCACATTTTGGTGTGATTGTTCAAGTGTCTACATACTTTTGGCCATATAATGTAGCTTTTGGGTAGCCTTCTCATGCTGCTCTAAATGATGTCCCCCAAGGCTTAGTTCTTGGCCCACAGTTATTCATTTTATAAATGATCCCCTTTGGTAATATCATCAGCTCACATGGTGTTGCACTTCCATTATTATGCTGATGATGTGCAGATTTTCCATACACACTGACCCCTGACACAGTTTACCCCCTCCTGGACTTGACTCTGACAGACCTAAAGACCTGGATGAGTGCAGGTGTTCTGAGGCTCAAAAACAAATCTGAGGCCATCCTGATTGCAATCCCAGCCACCCTAAAGAAAAATAATTGAATACTCACAGACTATGCCTGACTTTATTACATACACCTCAGCTCAGGTTAGAAAGTCTGGTGTCATTGTATACTCCACACCATCAATTGAATCTCATTATCACTACCAAGACAGATTTTTGTTACCTCAAGAACATTGAGAGACTTCATCCATGAGTTTGTCACATTCACACTTGATTATTGCAATGTGTAGAACTGAGCTAAGGTTCTTTATGCCTAACCAGGCTGCCCCCAAACACTCTTCATCTCTGTGCTTGCACCTTTGTTCCCCATTATGCACTATTACATGAAACCCACTTAGGTGGTCATGATAATATTGCATCACTAGCCACACAGCATTTTATTGTACCATTGCAATATGGCTGAAGGTGCTGAGCGTTCAGCCAACAGAGAAATGTTCAGAGGTGCTGCATTCCAAGTTTTACTCCTGGGGTTGCTGTTGCCAGCATCGCTGCCAGACCTAGAAAGTCTGTGTATGTTTGGTATGTTCCCACACAGTTTCCCGACTGCATCCACAATTGAGACTGCACTGTCTTCTGTTAAAAGGCTCCTATGTGAGCTTGCCATGTGAGCTTCATGCTGAAGAACTGTATAATGAACTTGAGCAAAATGACTTGTGATCGACCTCCAGCCCTAGAGCTTCAACATGTTGGGGACCTGCTGTTGGGGATGTCCGCATAGCAGCCAAATTTTGCAGTGGCTCTAAGAAAATTTGCACACACTTGGGTGCTAAAGTTAACCCAGAGGAAAAGACTCTGAACTGGTTCTACACTCATCACATGTGGTCAACAGCACTTACAACATGGAAAAATGAATGTTTCAGATCTGTGTTCACAAACCGGCTGCAAAAAGGGTACCTAACTATAGCCTGCTGCCTCAGGTGTTTATTTCGTGTTTCAGACAAAATGAGGAGTCATTTAGTGACTCCTGGACCTGTGCACCAAAGACTTCTCCAGCTATTAGTGATTGGTAGGACAATGTATTTTTACCAGGCTCCATCAATGGCATTTGAACAAACCAGAATTGTCATCTGTGTTAATATTCAGAGTGACTTACGAATCACTATGTTCCTGTTGCTCCCACGTGTTGAAGTGCTGCTACAGGATCTCTGTCCCCCATTGTGGGCATTGTCTTAAGGGCCAGGAGCAAATGTACCACCATATTAGAGATACAACTTACATTCACAAGACTATCATATGCTTTGAAAATAAGAGTGTTGTTTCATTCATATTTGGGCTGTATGTGGCACAGATTGACCCCCAAGCCTTCATCAGCCTGTACTCTCTACTGGAGCCATTGATCTTGACGGTGGGTCTCAAGCTTAGAGAATGAGACGCAGCCACTGAAAGTAAACCATAGTCTGTCTCTATATGCAAAGTGGATGTACAAAGCTCTGAGCTTTGCACTACATTGCTAAATTAATAAATAAATTTAACTAAGAGGCCCAAACCTGTTCCAGCATGACAGTGCACCTGTGCAGAAAGCGAGGTCCATAAAGACATGGTTTGCCAAGGCTGATGTGGAAGAACTTGAGTGGGCTGCACAGAGCCCTGACCTCAACCCCACTGATCACGTTTGGGATGAACTGGAACGCTGACTGGGTGTCAGGCCTCCTCGCCCAACCTCAGTTCCACACTTCACTAATGCTCTTGTGGCTAAATGGGCACAAATCCCACAAATGAGGTGGAGGCCTCATCACTACAGAACAGCTTTCTTCTATTTTCTAGAAATCAGTGACACAGGGATAGTGGATTGTGGATTGTGTATCTGTGCCACAAATATACACAGATACAGTCCAAATCCATGAGAAAATGAGAACTTTTAAAGATCCAAAATTAAAACACAAACTACCTTGTGGGTTTGTTGAGAGGGGGCACAATAACCAACTTGGAAATGCCAAGGCTTCAGATCCTGTTGTATGCTTCTTGAGCTTTACAGATAACTCTGCTTCTCTTAGTTCTATTTCTATTTCAGCATATGCTAAATTAGTGTCTTCAAAATGTCCCAGTGTTAAGGCTTGATCTCTTTTTTGTCTCTCTTTGCAGGCCCACATTGACTCTGTCCCATCGGAACCTAACAGGGGGCTGTAATGTTAACTGTGGTTGCCGGATCCATGAGTATGCTCCAGTGTGTGGTTCTGATGGAATTACGTACTTTAACCCCTGTCTGGCTGGCTGCAGTGGTGTCTCCAATGACAGCTCAGGAGTGAGGGCACATAATCTGTCTCTCTAAATGAGTGTTGATTGTTGCAGGGCAAGTGAATGCAAAATGAATGAAAACTCATATTAACCCTTCAAATCAAACAGCTGTACCAAGTCATGTTTTGAAGTCATGAACTGAAAACCCTGGAATGTAGCAGTTGTCTTATTTCACTATAACTTTAATGTTCAAATTATGCAAAGTTATTACTGAATCAAAATCCAAAGTGAATGACTTTTCACTGTGGAACTGAATAGTGCAGAAACCAGAACTAAATCAAATCAAATCAAAGTTTATTTATAGCGCACTTCTCTAATTGCATTAAAGACACCTGAAACCTATTTCTCTTTTCTCTGCATCTACATTGTGTGCGTATGTGTGTTTATGTATGGTTTTTTTTTCCAGATCAGGAATTATTCAGACTGTGCTTGTGTACAAAGCAGACAGGTGATCACTCCATCTGGAGGGAATCACGAGTTGCAAGTGGTCATTGTGAAGACGTATCTGAACGAGAATGGCTATGCGCTCGCCGGCAAGTGTGAGCGCACCTGTGGAACGCTCATAACCTTCCTGATCTTCCTCTTCATTGTCACCCTAATAACTGCCTGTGCACAGCCTTCTGCCATCATAGTCACTCTGAGGTGTGTTTCTCTCTCACCTCTCTCTGTCTCTCTCTCTCAGCTGATGACAATTATTCAACAGAAAATGTTTTTTGATATCACAGTTTAAATTAGTATTTGTTTCAATGCCTAGTAGGCATAATATTTCCAGTGTACAAACCTCAGAAAATGAAAAATAGCATTTACGTTTACAGTTCTTTGTGTCCATGTAGGTCTGTGGAAGAGCAGGAGAGACCATTCGCTTTGGGAATGCAGTTTGTTCTTCTTAGAACACTCGGTATGACAGAAATCCATTTCAGATTTAAAGCATATAGACAATTCTCATAAAAGCTAAACTATAAACTGTCTGTGTGCCAGCCTGGGAAAACCCTTCACATGGTCAAATTTACCACTGTGTATGATAACTGGCTCCTGTCATGATGTGATGTTTGTAGGCAGACAGGCAAGGCAAGGTTAGAATGTAGCCTAAATAGAAATAGTTTTGGTAAAATATATTTATATTTTCTTATAATGGAGATGTCACAGTATATTTTTGACAGAGAAACTTAATTTTGGTCAAAACCTGATTTTTAAATTATTTTTGGCCAGAATTTATCCACAGAGACATTTTCCCAGGCTGCCACACACTGTCTCCTGGAGTATGATATAATCTTTTTGAACAAGTATGTTGTAAACCTATGAAGTAACAATTCACATCTGGGTACCTTACTGGACTGACAAACAGTAATTTTCTTGTACTGTCAGAGCTTGGGTTTCAAAGATTGGAAACTGAACATTGAAATTCCAATGATAAAAAAATAGATCAGTGGTCACAATAGATTTAAATGGAAAGACCATGCCATAATATAAAACAAATGATCATATTTGGATTTTCTGTCCTGTTCCTGTCTAGCCTATATCCCTACTCCGATATATTTTGGCGCAGTGATTGACACCACCTGTATGCTCTGGCAGCAGGACTGTGGTGTTCATGGATCCTGTTGGGAGTATGATGTGACGTCACTTCGGTTTGTCTACTTTGGCTTGGCAGCCAGCCTCAAGTTTCTGGGCTTCTTCTTCATCTTCCTCACATGGTATTCACTGAAACGGCGTGATGAGCAAGCACACATGCATGCGCACCCTGTATCCCCACTGGACACAGTGAGCCAGTTGATGTGTCATGCAGGGTGGCAAAAAGGTCATGCTCGCACGCGCTCCTGCCCTGTCTTCCTGCCCCGCCCCCATGAACACTGCCATGCTGCTGCAGTGGCAACTGGACATGCCCTAAGCCGTGGCAACAGTTGCCCCAGCAATGGCCTGAAAGCAATAACCCTGCCCATCAGGTCTCTGGAGAAAGTGGTGATATGAGAGATTAGTGCAGATACATACATACACACACACACACACACACACACACACATACATACGCACGTTTACACACTCAGATGCATAGTCAGGGCACACCTGAAGATCAAGTGGAGTCTCCAGCTCCCCTATGTCCTCAGAGCCACTGCTGGTGCCTTTTTTCCCTCCTGAAATACACTACAATCAACATAGTTTGTAAAGTATTGGACTTGATACCTCACTGGAATTGGTACCTCTCTCATTCTTACACATTTACACAGACTCTATCTCCTCCACATGGTCTGCACCACCTCCTTTCAGACACACACACTACACAATATGACCAGTACCACCTCGTTATACATACATAAACATTAAAAATTGTTTCTAAAGGGCCAGTACTGAACCTTTTGTCCATCTTATGCATATACACACAAGTCTGATTCCACACGCACATGTTCACCACCCTATTCTGTTTTTTTTTGTCAATAGTGTGAAGAGAGCCTAAAGTGATGCTGTAGCACACTTGTCTATCATTCTACTGATTGCCCACTTGCTTGGTTGCTTGATTGATTAGTTAAATGATTTGATTCAACAGTATTGGGTATCGTACCATGTAGAAAGGAGGAATGGATATAGAATTCAGGCTGAATCCTGCAATATGCAAACTTTTCTCTCCTTCCTACACTGAGCCTATCAATTAAACCCAACATGAAAATGCTACACTTTCACATCCAGTGAGTGCTTCAAAATGCAAATGTGAAACTGTATTACTTATATTGTCACTGTTCTTCTGTACTGAGGAACTGTGTGTCTGTTACAGTGGATTAAAGTAACTCATGGGAAATAATATAAGTATCATTTCCAAGGGTTTAACTGGGTGTTTTGATGTCCAAATTAAAGATATTTTTAATAAAAACACAACACAATGTTGGTGTCATTTTTTAAAAGCTTTAATTGGTGTAGGTGCTTCAGAGATGGTAACTCGAGTTAGTGGCTCAGACTTAAGTCGAACATAACTAACCTGTGAGTTGACTCTTGATTGACTTGCTACTTGCCACTACCCAGACTGAAGACACAGCATGGATAGAAACTTGAGCAAACATTAGGACTGCCCAAAGACTTCTACAGCTTTGCATGTCAATTTAATGACTGTTGCACACACTAATTTATTGCAGTGCTATTCTTGTTCAGCTGACAGTGATGTTAGGTTTGGTACAGTTTCAAACAGTGAGCCTTTGGTTACAAAAGCTGTGCATGACCAAAGTGATATGTGCAAGATAAAGGACAACTTTAAATTGGCTATTGGCTTGCTGTTCCAATAGCTAGAAATCATTATACTGTTTGTTTTAGTAAATGACTTTTAGACAATGATTTTCATGTTATAGCTTTGCTTGCCAATATGCTCCATAATTCTACTGTCTTTTTTTTTTCTTCATAAACCAGTGTAATTCTAGTTTTCACTTTTCTGCTCAGATGCACAGGCATCTAAGTGAGCTTAATTGTTATCTTAATCTTTTCAATAAATGCATGAAGGTGAGCAAGGGAGTGGAAGGTGTATAGAATCAGTGTGTACAGTTTCTGACTAAATAAGAGTAGAACTGTGTGCATTAAAATTGGACAGTTGAAGATGAGAAAAATCACCTGGTCTTTTTCCACTTTTTCATCTTCAACTGTCCAATTTCGGTGAGTCTTTGCCCATGATCGCCTCAGATTCTTGTTCTTAGCTGACAGGAGTGGAAACTGATGTGGTCTTCTGCTGTTGTAGCTCATCCCACTCAAGGTTTGATGTTTTGTGCATTCTGAGATGTTTTGCTGCTCACCACAGTTGTAAATTTTACTTATTTGAGGTACTACAGACTTCCTGTCAGTTCAAACCAGTCTGGTCATTCTTCTCTGATCTCTCTGTTCAACAAGATGTTTCAGCCTGCAGAGCCTCTGCACACAGGATGTTTTTTATTTTTATTTTTATTTTTTTGCACAATTGTGTGTAAACTCTAGAGACTGCTTTGTATTAAATTCCCAGGAGATCAGCAGTTTCTGAAATACTCAAACTAGCCCATCTGGTACCAACAACCATGCCACAGTTAAAATCACAAAAATCATTCTGATGTGTGTTGTGAACACTAACCGAAGCTCTTGACCTGTATCTGCATGATGTTATGCATTGTTCTGCTGCCACATGATTGGCTGATTAGATAACTGCATGAATGTGCAGGTGTACATAATAAAGTGGACAGTGAGTGTATACAGTGTATAGTATATACAGTCATTGGTTCAAACCTGAAATACAACCCCCCTAGCTATGCCACTGTGCATGACTGCATTGGTTTTTCACTGTGACTGAGGTTGTGGGTGCGGAGGGAGAAGGTGGAGGGAGAAGTAGTTCCTATCCTGCACCATTATCTATGGCATTATTTCTTTTTTTTTTCCAAAACTTTCATTAGCAGATAGAGTACACATTTAATCTGATAAGTATATAAACATATGTTATTGATCCACCCATCTCTACTAGTTACCTAGTTACCATTTTTAGCCTAGTTAGCCTGTTAGCCTGTCTAGCCTGTCCTTGCAAACTTGCAAAATGTACTTTTAAGCTATGGCTTTAGAATAATATCAAATTTTTTTGTAATTGAAGTAGAAAGATGCAAAAACATGCATTTGCCCATATAATAAGTAAGCTAAATACACTCACCTTCATCCAACAAAGTTGGGAAAGCGGGTTGTGCGTTAGGGTTGGTGCAAAGACTTTGTTCATTTCAATTCAACATGGCTGCACGCTGGGTAAATGTATGTGAAGTTTGCAAGAATGAGTACTTAAATTCTTAAAATGCTTAATATTGCAGATGAAATTCAGAGAAAAAAAAATCTGACTTTTTCTGAGACATTTTCTTCATTAAGAGAGACTTGCAGACTGAGGGTGATATCCATCCATCTATTTTCCATAACGCTTATCCTACACAGGGTCGCAGGGGAGCCTGAAGCTTATCCCAGGGAACTCGGGGCACAAGGCGGGGGACACCCTGGACAGAGTGCCAACCCATCACAGGGCACAATAACACACACATTACTGACAATTTGGAAATGCTGATCAGCCTACAATACATGTCTTTGGACTTGGAGAGGAAACCGGAGTACCCGTAGGAAACCCCCGAAGCACGGGGAGAACATGCAAACTCTGCGCACACAGGGTGGAGGTGTGAGGGAAACGTGCTAACCACTAAGCCACCGTGCCCCCTGAGGGTGATATTCAGTTATACAAAAAAACTATACTAATACATTATTTTTTTCATAATGAATAAATATGTTCTAAACAGATAAAAATACCCATGTGTCTGCCAGCAAACCAGTGGGGCTCTGCTGAAGGAGATGACAGCTTCTGTTTTGCATGGTCTGAGTTCCTGAATCACTGATTTCTGTTGCCAGGTTCATACTGCAAGAAAGTGGAGTCAAGCTAACTTAGCAAGCTTATTGTTTGTTTTTTTTTTGTTGTTGTTTTTTTTGGTGGTTGTTGTAGATATAGATTATGCCATTGTGCTTGCATTGTAATTTAATTAAATTGTAATTCAATGAAAAACTCTTTTCAACACCTGAACTTCATTTGGTGAATGGTGAGATATGTTTGACTCTGTGAGTATAAGGCAGCATGACAGGGAAGGTCCACTGCACTGCTGCTTGTTGAAGATGTACTCTATGTAGTCAATGTCTTAGGAGAGGCAATCAGGATAAATGGACGTATCATCTTAATAAAGCACAGACAGCAGACACAACAATTTTAATGCACGAATTCTTACACATTTATAGTACCTTCCTGATTTTACAATTATTTAATTAGATTTTATAAAATGCAATGAAGAGTAATGTTATTTTGTTATAGAGTAAAATGTTGTTAAATAATTTCATACTTTTTCCAATTTATAGAAAAACCTGCAAGGAGCTGTTTGGGAGACAAAATAGTCGACTCTTACTGATGAGCTGAGCCAAATGATCTGACTCACTGAAAAGAGCCGAAATTCCTATCACTATGTGCCAGCATCAGTTTGCTGTCTGTGGTAACCAATGCAGCACCCATGGAGACTTCCTGAGTCTAAAATAACTCTTATCCTGACTAAATTCAATTCAACTCAATTTTATTTGTATAGCGCTTTTAACAACGGACATTGTCACAAAGCAGCTTTACAGTAATAAATGGATTCACAAAAAATATATTGTAAATATGTGAATTTATCCCTAATGAGCAAGCCAGAGGCGACGGTGGCA
>CM075023.1:8109107-8120687 GCA_037576675.1 Pangasius sanitwongsei
TTTTTTTTTTTTTTTTTTTTTTTTCTTTTTTGTCTTTTTGTTTTTACTTTATTTTTTTTTAAAAAAAAATCACTAAAAAAACTCCAAATTTTATTTTTTTTTTTTATTTAATTTATTTTTAATTAAAAAAATAAATAAAATACACCCCCCCCCCCCCCCCCCCAACATAATACGATGTAACATAAAAGCAAGAGGCAATTTAAAAATGAAAAAAGAGACTAATATGATGAAATGAATGATAAGATGGCAAACATTGAAATAATATGAGTCCAGTATACTGTCAGTATATTGCTGCATGAGTAGTCCTAATTGTATTGATCACATTAATCAGTGCAAATTTGGTTCAGTTTACCAATATGGCTTCCATCCTCTTTATTCAGAAGCATATAAAAATCTTATTACGTTGCATTTTATATTTTTAGATTGTTAATTCTGACAGTTAATTGTGTGCGTAAATAAATGAAAACAAAAGATACTAAATCAAGGTCATAAAATTGTAATGTGTGCCCAGGATGTAGGCCATTGTCTATGGCAGTAAAAATACACTACCTGTCAACATTTTGGCGTCATCCAGAAAATTTAATATTTTCCATGAAAACTCACCTTTATTCATCAGATGAGCTGTAAAATGAACAGAAAATGTAGTCAAGACATTGACAAGGTTAGAAATAATGATTTTTGCTTGAAATAAGAATTGTGTCCTTCAAATTTTGCTTTCGTCAAAGAATCCTCTCTTTGCAACAATTACAGCGTTGCAGATCTTTGGCATTCTAGCTGTCAATTTGTTGAGGTATTCTGAGGAAACTTCACCCAATGCTTCTTGAAGCACCTCCCACAAATTGGATTTTCTCGAAGGGCAATTTTTTATGAACTATATGGTCAAACTGCTCCCACAACAGCTCAATAGGTTTGAGACTGGTGACTACACAGGCCACTACATTACAGATAGAATACCAGCTGAGTGCATCTTCTCTAAATTTCTTGCATAGTTTGCAGCTGTGCTTTGGGTCATTGTCTTGTTGTAAGAGGAAATTGGCTCCAATCAAGTTCCATCCACAGGGCATTGCAAAATGGAGTGATACCCTTCCTTGTTTAAGATCCCTTTTAGCATGTATAAATCTCCCACTGTAGCACCATCAAAGCACACCCAGACCATAACCTTTCCTCCACCATGCTTGACAGATGGTGTCAAGCACTCCTCCAGCATCTTTTCCTTTTTTTTTCTGTGTCTCACAAATGTTTCTCTTTGCGTTCCAAACACCTAAAACGTAGAGTTGTCTGTCCATAACACTGTTTTCCAATCTTCCTCTGTCCAATGTCTATGGTATTTTGCCCATCTAAATCTCCTCCTTTTATTGGCCAGTCTCAGATATGGCTATATATTTGCAACTCTGCCTAGAAGACCAGCATCCTGGAGCCGCTTGACTGTTGACTTTGAGACTGGTGTTTTGCAGGTACCATTCAATGATGCTGCCAGTTGAGGACCTGTGAGACGTCTGTTTCTCAAACTAGAGACTCTGATGCACTTGTCCTCTTGCTCAGTTGTGCATCATGGCCTCCCACTTCTCTTTCTTAGAGCCAGTTTGTGCTGTTCTTTGAAGAGAATAACACACACTGTTGTATGAAATCTTCAGTTTCTTGGCAATTTGTTGCATGGAATAGCCTTCCTTTCTTAGAACAAGAATAGACTGACTAGTTTCAATTCAATTCAATTTTATTTGTATAGCGTTTTTAACAATGGACATTGTCATAAAGCAGCTTTACATAAATATATAAATTCAGGATATAAATTTTAAGTTTATGAATTTATCCCTAACGAGCAAGCCAGAGGTGATGGTGGCAAGGAAAGACTCCCTGAGACGATATAAGGAAGAAAACTTGAGAGGAACCAGACTCAAAAGGGAACCCATCCTCATCTGGGTGACACCAGATAGTGCGATTATAAATAATTCCCTTCTAAACTGTATACTATATGGTCAAAAAGTGCAATTGTGTGGCCATGATAGTTCATTATAGTTTACACAAGAAGTCTATTTTGTTGAAGTTATCAACTATTCACTGATGGAGACTTGTGTGCAAAACTGTTCATGGGAATTGCAGTCCTAAAGCTATCAAAGCAGTTGTAGTCCTAAGCCATTGTAACAAAACTGTTCATATCAATTGAAGTCCCAAGCCATCCTGATGGTTTCTACGTGGTGTTATCCACGGTAATCTCATATAACTTTAGGCTGTCCGTGTGGGGCCATCCTCAGCAGCAGTGAGTGGCTTCCAAGTGATGAGAAATCCAACTAGAAGTAGGGCATCAGGATGGATCAGGCAGGTCCAGAGAGCAGAAGGGGTCAGGATCACTAGCATCAGGAACAGCACGTGTAGCTTGACAGAGAGAGAGAGAGATATTGTTAGGTATGCTAATTGTCACGTAATGGTTAAAGAATATGTACATTGTGTGCAGAGTGCAAGCAAGGACTCCGGCAAGACTAGCTATGACAGCATAATTAAAAGGGAGAGCCAGAAGGTAACACAGACATGAGGGCACCCTGGGACAAAAAGTGGCCAGCCACTCCACCGTCAACAAACCTGAGTGAACGCGTGATATTGAATTCACCACAATACTCAATGTCCGTGAACCCTCCAGATCTGCTCCTTTACCTAAGAAAAAAAACTACTGACAAAAAGATTCACTAAACAAATATGTTTTCAACCTACACTTAAACACTGAGACGGTGTCAGAATCACGAACACTAATTGGAAGGCTGTTCCATAACTGGGGGCTTTGTAAGAGAAAGCTCAACTTTATTAAGCTGGTGTCGCTCATCTGGCCAGTCGTAGTTCATTTATCACTTTAACCAGTGCTGTGTCTGTGCCATGATGAGGCTTAAATCCTGAGTGATAGATTTCATGAATGTTATTCCTATGTAGGTATGAGCATAATTGCTGTGCTACAACCTTTTCTAGAATCTTATAAATGAAGGGGAGGTTTGATATTGGCCTATAGTTGGACAACTGACAGGGGTCAAGGTCAGGGGATTTATAACTGCTAGTTTAAAAGATTTAGGTAGATAGATCAAAGCTAAGGGAAGAATTGATTCTTTTTAGAAGACGTTTGATTGCTTCTGGAATTATCTGTTTGAAGAAACATGTAGGTAAGGGATCTAGTATATACTGTAAGTTGATGAGGAAATTAGTGAAATTCTCTTGAAGGGGAGTAAAACTTTCTATTCGCTGATCTGTTATGGTTATATTATTATCTATATAGTTAGTTATCAAATGGTCTGGTTTTAAATTTATAGTCTGAATTTTTTTGCCTGATATTTTTAATTTTGTCATAAAAAATCATGAAGTCATCACTGCTACATACTGATGGTGTGCATGTTTCTGGGGTGGTCTTATTCCTAGTTAATTTTGCTACAGTATTAAATAAGAATCTAGGATTATTTTTGTTATCTTCTAATGGAGAAATATGCTTATCTAGCAGCACTAAGAGCTTTTCTATGGTTCAGGAGGCTCTGCTTCCATGCTGTATGAAATACTACCAATTTAGTTTGATGCCATTTACGTTCTAATTTTTAGGTGGTCTGTCTTAAGGTGCATGTGTGATCGTTATACCAGGGTGCTAATTTTTTCTCTCTAATTATTTTTGTATAAGTGGAGCTACATTATCTAGCATGTAATGGAACGTTGACCCTAAGCATTCAGTCACCTGATCAAGTTCTGTGGGGTCAGACAGTGATCCAATCATAGTTGATAACTCTGGGAGATTATTTATAAAACTCTATGCAGTAACTTACATGAATGTATGTTTGATGTGGTAGTGTGGTAGGTAATATTGTGACTAAGACACATTTTAAATGAGATGAGGTAATGATCTGTGATAGCTTCAGACTGTAGAAATGTGACTATATTTTCTATATTTGATCCAAATATTAGTATTAGATCAAAAGTGTGACGCCCATTCTGAGTGTGTTCTATTACGTTCTGATTAACCCCTACTGAGTCTAGAATGGACACAACCGCTGTTCACAGAGGTTCTTCTGGATTATTAAAATGAATATTAAAGTCTCCAAGAATTGATGCTTTGTCTAAAGAAACAAGCAGGTTTGAGATGAAATCCGCAAATTCACAAAGGAATTCAAAATATGGCCCTGGGGGTCTGTAAATAATAATTAGTGGAATCGACTGGGTTGACTTATTTTTTGTAGCTACAAAAAAGTACCACTCCAGCCATTACAGCAACTACTTCAGCTCCAAGCTCTTGATGGAGGACCCATCGGTGACAGATTTGTCACCCAAAGCACGAAATCTCTCACCCTTCAAGTCAGCGTACTCCACCAGGAAAACATCACCCTCCTGGTCACAGTAACCACCAAATTCTCCATTGTGCCGGAGTTCCCATGGATGTGCATGCACAACCATCAATTCTCCTGGAAGGAACATCAGATCACGTGCTGGTCAACGCACTATCATGCAAATGTCTATGTCCAATCTCTGTTCAAGTGTCAAACACCTGCATTGAAAGTCCTGAAACCACGAACCTCGTTATCATACCTCAGGAGTGCCAAGAATATCGGGAGGTGAGCCAAGGCAATTGGCCTTCCTCTTCATCGTCCGTATGACTGTGTGATTGGGCCGCTAGCGGGAGCTACACCTCTCTTCTGCTAAAGAAACACAAGCTATGGAGGAATACATTGCTCTCAAGCAAGCCCTCAAGCAAGGCTTTGAGACAATGACATTGTAAAAAGCGCTATACAAATAAACTGAATTGAATTGAATTGAAGGGTACAATCGTCTCTCCACTTCATCTGCCTCCGCTGGATTCTTCCTTGTGGAGAAAAAAGGGGGTGGACTAAGGCCATGCGTAGACTATCGAGGCTTGAACCAAGTAACAGTTATCCCCTGCCACTGGTCCCAGCAGCACTAGAACAACTCCGTGAAGCATGTATCTTCACCAGACTCGGTCTAAGAAGAGAATACAATCTAGTGCCTATCAGGGAGGAAGATGAGTGGAAGACTGCGTTTAGCACCACCTCTGGTTGCACTGAGTACTGCATAATGCCATTTGGGCTATCTTCAGCACCTGCAGATTTTCAATGCCTAATCAACGATGTGCTGCGACAAATGCTGGGGAAGTATGTCATCGCCTACATCAATAATATCCTGATATACTCCCCCGACGAGACTACCCATGTCCAGCATGTCCAGCATGCTCATGGACCAGTACAAAGTCTCTGCAGTAACCATGTGGCCAGTACCCACCAGTGTCAAGGGACTACAGTGATTCCTGGGGTTCACCAATTTCTTCCAGCAGTTCATACGAGACTTCAGCAGCATTGCCGACCCAAGGACTGCCTTGTTGAAGAAAGGGACTCCTAAGTTGCAATGGAACCCCACAGCCAACCAAGCCTTCAAATGACTAAATGATGCCTTTACCACAGCTCCCATCTTGAAGCACCCTGACCTCACAAAACCTTTCACAATAGAGGTTGGCACATCTGAAACAGGGGTGGGGGCCGTACTCTCACAAAGGATGAGAGATAAACCCAAGCTCCATCCAGTGGTCCTCTTCTAAGCTATCACCGGCTGAGAGGAATTATGACATCTGTAACTGGGAATTTCTTGCCATCAAACTCACACTGAAAGAATGATGTCACTGGTTAGATGGAGACCTCCACCCATTCACCATATATATGGACCACAAAAACCTGGAATACATCAAATCTGCCAAACGAATCAACTCACAACAGGCATGCTGGGCACTGTTTTTCTCCAGGTTCAACTTCACTCTGTCTTACCGCCCTGGTTCAAAGAACACCAAGGCTGTCCCCTTATCTCGCTTATACCCGGCAACCCCACGTGAGATGACTGAAGAGAACATCCTACCCAAATCACACTTTGTTGGGTATCAATAGTAACACACTTTGTTGGGTATCAATAGACTTCATCACCGATCTCCCCCCTTCCCAGAACAACACTGTCATCATGGTAGTGGTAGATCGGCTTACTAAAGCCCTAAGGCTTATTCCTCTGCCAGACCTGCCATCAGCCTTGAAAACTGTCGAACTAGTGTTCAAACAAGTGTTCCGGTACTATGCCATACCTGAGGACATAGTAAGTGACCAGGGTGTCCAGTTCACATCTCAGGTATGGAGGAACGTTATGGAAAAGTTGGGGGTCTCAGTGAATTTGACATAAGGCTACCATCCCCAAGCCAGTGGTCAGGTGGGAAGAGCCAACCAAGAGATCGGAAGTTTCTTAAGAACCTTCTGTGCTGACAATCAAGTGGCCTGGGCACGATTCCTCCCTTGGGCCGAATACACCCAAAACTCACTCAAGCACTCCGCTACAGATCTCATTACATTTCGATGTGTCTTGGGGTACCAACCGCCCCTATGCCAATGGAACGCTAACCCCTGCTCCCCTGCTGGAACAGACAGCCCAAATTAACAAAAGGTTTGCTGATAAGAGGTGGGGAGAGATGCCCAGATTCGAGCCAGGTGACAGAGTATAGCTATCTATGAGAAACTTAATAACATTATTACTTGTTAACATACAATAAGAAAATCACAATAACAGCTTCCTTCTACACTATATGGGCAAAAGTTTGTGGACACCTGATGATCACACCCATATGTGGGCCTTCCCCACACTATTGCCACAAAATTGTAAGCATACAATTTTCAGGTAGAGTGGATTAACCAGGAGCCTGGCGGATTCCTGCAATGTTACTGCCATGACTGGCAAGCCGAGTGGGCCAAATTTATTCTCTGGGCTGAGTATGCACAAAACTCAAACACTTCCACAGGCCTAACTCCATATCAGTGCATTTTAGGATATCTAGTACCTCTATTCCCATGGAATGCAACTCACACAGAAGCTCCTGCTGTGGATGACCCGCAAAGCTGAACAAGTGTCAGAGAGGGCACATAGATTGCTATGCCAGACCACTGGATTCCACAAGGCTTAAGCAGACTGACACAGAGGAAATATTGTGGTATTCCAGCCCAGTGAAAAGGTCTGGTTCTCCATGAGAGATCTTTGTCTGCATCTGCTCAGCAAAAATCTAAATGCTAAATTCATTGGTCCATGTGTGAGAGTCCAAGAACCATTAGCCTGAGAAGGGATACATGAGTGTGTGGACCCTCACTCACCTGAACACTAGCTCACCTGTTTCCTATTCCTACAGTTCCAATCATTCTTTCTGTTTAAAACATTCACACCTAAGTGTTGTTTGCAAGGTTTTGTGTTTCTTGCAACTTTAATTCATGTTTGATTCTCTGGTTCATGTTTGATCCAGTTTTGCCTGCACTGTTCTGTTTGTTTGATTGATCAACATCTGCCTCTTTTCTGACAAAACCTTCACCTAGCAAGTCCACTTCATAACAGTTGCATTTCACCCCAGAGAAACTGACATGGGATTCAGGGGTAAATTATAACAAACTAATTTGTGTTTACATTTCAAAACTGCTATGTTTCAACTTAGTGAAACACAGGCTTACCAGTGAATGAGGGACAGATAAAAAAAATGACTGAAATATTTCATAAATCAGGCAGGTTGATTTGCACCTCCTGTGATCCGTAGTAAACAATTTGAAAATGTAGAGTGAAAAGAGAAAAAAGAGAAAAGACTACATTTTGCTAACATAACAATGTAGCTCATTTTGCTGGTGTTTACATTCTTCTACACTTCTCATCATATTCTCATTATAAACTAATGCTGCATGTTTCATATAGGCCTACTGTTTTTAGCAAGCCACCTTTTGAAATATTACTAAGTCTTTACACTATTGGGGGGCTGTAACCACTGTGTGTGTGTGTGTGTGTGAGAGAGAGAGAGAGAGAGAGAGAGAGAGAGAGAGAGAAATGGAGCTACTATAATCAGTACTGATATTTGTGTTGTCTTCTAGGGAAGGTTAGCTATCCAGTAAGGGAATTCTGCACTGATAAAGGTCAGCCATGCTGAGGTGAGAGCTGTGTCTCAGTGTATGAATGCGTACATTTGAGTATGTACGGTCACTGATTCTTGGCTGTGACTGCAACTCTTGAGAACTGGATGCTCTGTGAGACTTTCGCACAAGGACACATGGACACCCACATGCACACACATAGAGACGCAGGTGCAGGGTACGATCTTTCCTGTTCATGTGTGCCAAACTGAATTATTGCCTTTAGAGAGAATAGTGCAAAAGCGCTTACCGCCTCCTCACTTCCCTGCGGTTCGCATTCACAACACCAGGTTTGCTGTTGTTATTATTGTCAGTGAAATATTTTTTAAAAATAAACATAGGTATTGCATTTATGCACCTAATATTAATGGTAAACTGGTAAAAAGTTTATTTACAACCTTGATCAAGCTAATACGGAAAATTAATTGGTACTCTGTATTGACATCCAGTCACTCAGCTTAAAATAGAAGCTGTTAGACAGCAAGTAGAATGTGCCATTGAAATTAATTCCCATTCAGACTCAAAAAAAAACCACATGAATGCAAGTTGAGACCCTCTGTGATTTGTTTGAGAAGCTAATAAAAATTATCTGGGGATTGATCTAGCAAGTTGTTCCTGCATAAAATACCACCAGTACTTTAAATCATAACTTAATTTTTAAGATAAGGTCAGTTTCAGATATCTGCAATGCAGTTTTTTTCTACTTATAATTCTACTAGTGGTAATTCTGGGTCAACATATCCATAACGCAATTTTTACAAGTCATAATTCATAGTGAACCTATCTGTTACAGCTTGGAGCAGATAACTGGACCCAAATGCACAACTCAGTACACAGCTGGTGGTTCAAAAGGCTTTACTGAAGTTTAAGGTCCCACAGGTCCAAAAGATCTCAAATATTCAGGCAGATTAGGAACTTCGATTCTAGATCTAGCTCTTGAACCTAAGAATTTACTCCAAAAGAAATATTACTTTGTGCTACAGCAAGAGGAAGCTACATTTAAAAGGAGTAAATTCTAACTAAATTGTTATGTTCATGCTGTCTTTAGGCTTCATATTCACACATACTAGCCTAAGCACACTGTAAATATAAGCTAGCAGACTTATACACATATTACTTGTTTGAATGGGGCGGATATAAATGCTATTTGGTGATGACATGTTGACCACTCAAGCACCTTGCTGTATAATTCACGATTGCCATGACTTATTTGTTGCACAATGCTGATTAAAGGTTCAATCAACCTCAGATTCAGTACAGCCTCAAAAATAATGTCCTTTTTTTTTTTAATTGTCCAAGAAGTCCATTCATTTTTAGCGTTAAAACTCTCCTTCTTGTAGTCTGAAGAACAGATAACGCTTCCATTTTCTCCTGCTGAAGAGCACAGAACTGTGGCGAAGGGTGTTGTTAACTTTCTGAGTAGTAAGAATTACATTGCAGATTACAACTAGAACTGAAATTATGAGTAGTAATAATATAAATCTGGCTAATCAAAAATCATTTTCAGCTAGTGCAAACAGCATAGTAGAAGTCTACATGATATCTACAAAGCAGTTTCGACTAGTAAAATACAATTCTCACTAGTAAAAAATTTTAATTTTGACTAGTTAAAACTGAATTACGGACGCCTTGAATTCAAGTTCTAATTAGTAAAAAACTGTATTTTACTTGTAATAAATGCATTTTGTAATAAAAATTTAATTACTACTTGTACTTACACTTGTATTATTAAAAGATAAAACTGCTTTCCATACCATGGAACGCGTAGACCCACTTCTGGGGTGTATTATATTGGGGCGTGAGCACGGTAAAGTAAAGCACACCTCTCGGGTATAAATGTGATCGAAGCTGGTGTTGCAGAGACTTGTGTCTGCTTGTGATCGAGAGACAGGTAAAGGACGCACCTCTCACGCGTCTCTTAACAGAAAAACAGTGGTAGGGTTCGAAAAGCGCCTTTGCAGGTAGGTTACTGTAAGGACTGTTGTTTCATTTACCCGGTTAGAAGCATAATGAACAATTTAAAGGTAGTGGTAGCCTATTAGTAGTAGCCTACTACTAGTAATTAATTTCTTATTTTTAATATTCGCCGTAGGTTTAATTTTATTCAGTGCGAGAGCTTTTAATAGGCCTAGCTAAAGATAGCATATTTGTCGGTTAAAATGTAAATAAAAATAGTTTTCATTTCCAAATTATATTAAATTACATGCAAAGAACGTTAAAGTTGTTCAGTTTTGCTTCAGTCCTGTTTTACGGCACTAAGCATTAAAGCTCATGACAAGTACTTACCTGGGCAGATGAATAACCGAACTTTTCAGTAATTTTGCATTTACATTTACAGATCACCGAGTATCCCCCTAAATGAAGCGGTACGTGCTTTTTGCGTTGGTGGCGGTGCTCAGCACTTTCATCCCACGTAACCAATGCAAAGCAATAGGCAGCTCTGAGGATGAGCGCGCTGGCTCTAGACTAACGGCACGGCAGCGACCCGTTCTACCAATCCTCATGCAACTGGGAGAAGACTACTTCATCAGGTTGGATGACCCAAAGCAGAGTCTGCGCGCTTCTGAACAAAGCTCTCTGCCACGAGCAACCGCCGTTAACCGGGCGCTCCAGCTGCAGCTCATACAGAGGCTGTTGCAGGAAGAGGTCGATGAGCTTGGTAACGTTTTAACGGACAGCTTCATCCAGCTGGCGGACTCGGCTGAGAGGAAGCGTCGGGGCGACGAACCGCCAATCTCCCTCGATCTGACATTTCACCTGCTGCGCGAGGTGCTGGAGATGGCACGGGCTGAACAATTAGCTCAGCAGGCAAGCAGCAACCGAAAAATGATGGATTTTTTTGGGAAGTAAAAGCAGCATGTTATTCCCTCAAACTTCTAAATTATAATGTCCTACCGATTTGTCAGTCTAACATCGTTTCATACTGTTCTCTCGTTCATTGTGTTAATTTTGTATTCAACTGTGATGCGGTGTATTACTGCAGTGATTATGAAGTTATGTTGTAAAATAAACAGAGAAATGTATATTCATATTCTTTTATTTAACACTCACCCCTTACTGAGCAGTTATCACATTTAATTACTGTGAATTTAACATCTTTGGAATTATTCTGTGTTGACCAATACATTGTCCCACTGCTGGAGTCTAAAATGGAGTCTGGAGTCAGAATATATTTTATCTTAATGGAATATCTGCTTTACATATATGTCATGTGCATATAACCTGTCCCTTTAGAAAAAAACACAAAAAGTCACAAAGGAACTTGTCATGTTGTCTATGCTGATTAGCTGGTAAACAAGCATGATATGGGAGAAACTTTAAGTTTACTTGGGTGTATTGAGCCAGGAAAAGGAGAAAACATGGCGTGGAAGACCATCTGAGCTTTGAGTGGTAATTCCTGCACTGGGGTTGGTGGACCCCTGAGAGAGAGAGAGATAGAGAGAGAGAAGATGATGAAGCATTCAAAATAGGTATGTAGCTATATCTAATATAATATTCCTATATCTAATATAATATTCCTATAAAAATTTTTCAGTAATAACATAAAAAGTTAGGGGAGTATTTACAGTCAGGTCCAGAAGTATTTGGACAATGACAGAGTTTTTGTGATTTTGCCTTTATACACCACCACAATGGATTT
>CM075023.1:8120787-8139895 GCA_037576675.1 Pangasius sanitwongsei
AGAGCATGCTTTTCACTTACTGAAGACAAGACTGAAGGCAGAAAGACCCACAAACAAGCAGCAACTGAAGATGGCTGGAGTGAAGGCCTGGCAAAGTATCTCCAGGGAGGAAACTCAGAATTTGAGTTTTGAGAACATGGGCTCCTGACTTCAGGCAGTCATTGACTGCAAGGATTTTCATCCAAGTATTAAAATTATGGTTATATTTACAATTATGTCACTGTGCCCAAATACCTTTGAACCCCTAATAATGGAGATACATTGCTGAAAATGGCTGTAATTCCGAATCCCAAAATCACAAAAACTCATTGTCCAAATACTTCCGGAACTATATATATATACATATATATATATATACACACACAGTCAGATCCATAAGTATTTGGACATTGACACTATTTTTCCTAATTTTGCCTCTGTACACCACCACAATGGATTTGAAATGATGCAATCAAGATGTGATTGAAGTGTAGACTTTCTGCTGTAATTCAGAGTGTTTAACAAAAATATTAACATTAACCATTTAGGAATTACAGTAATTTTTTACACAGTACCTCCATTTTCACAGACTCAAAAGTAACTGGACAGACCAACATAATTATTAATATAGCTGCAAGCAGCATTAATGGCGCAAAGTATGGTGATGATTTTACACATCAAGTTTCAGTGCAGTAGTAGTGTTGCTAAGATAAAACATTATGCAGCGCTTTTGTCAATGTTGATGATGCATTATATGATATGTATTATTGATATTTAAGATATATAAAAAAGTTTTTTTTTTTGGCTAACAGTCTAGAAGGACTCCTAAAAAGATGGTTTTTGACATTACGCAAAACGGCGGACAGACAAAATGGCCTATTGTGGAAAAATGTATGTCTCTGGTTTCTGTAGGACCTCAGGAATCGAAAGAGGTGAGATTCATGCCCAATGGATGAAATTCAGAAAAGCTATAAGCATGTATATTTACAATGGCACATATAAACTTTCATCACAATACATCAAAGAGTTGCACAGATACAGCCTCAGATCCTTGTGTTTCTCTGAAAAACTGCATTATATAAAACAATTAACATGCATGTAAAACGTGAAAGCACCACCTGGTAACCAATTTTTTTAATTTTTTTTTTATTTTGCACAAACCTCTCAACCCAAAAGGCAAATATGTCCAAAGTGTTTTGTTTTGATCAGCCTTTGGTAACCCTGTCTAAAAACTGCTGAAATGTGATTGGCCATGTTTTTAAGATGAACTGTCCACATGGACAATGATGGACATGGACATAGATGCTGCATGCCAGTTTTTAAGCCAGTGAGACTGACAGTTCAGTTTGGTCTATCAACACAAAATCCATAACTTATTGCTGGCATGGACTGAAGATGATCAGAGTCGAATTTGGCGAAAATCGAACTACTGGTCCGAAAAGCAAAAATATGCTTTTTGCATATCTCATGAGCACTAGGCGGCGCTGTTCCGAAACTGTGCAGGTTCCCTGTCATAAGTCATGATGGTTATGACATATACTAAGTCTGGTCTGAATACCCTAAAGCGTTACGGAGCCACACGTCCATTTTGGCATTGTCTAATTCATGTTATTTGATAACAGTTTGACTAGTCAACTTGAATTTGAAAGAGTTTGAAAAAGTAGGTTTTCAAAGCATTTCAAAATGACAGCAAGTTTGACCGACCACGGCATAACTGGTATCATGACCCAAGGAATCTATCATTTTTTGAAATTCTGTTACAATTTTGACAACAATCCCACATACACAATGACACATACAGATTTTCATAACGACGCCTTATGACCTACCTCCTCAAGAGTGTTCCTGACTTGGCTAGAAATTGTGAGGGGTTTTTCTTCACCAAGTAAAGAATTCTGTGATCATCTGCTTTGATCATCAGTTGTCCTCTGTGGTCTTCCAGGCCTTTCGGTGCTGCTGAGCTCACCAGTGTATTTCTTCTTTTTAAGAATGTACCCAATTGTTGATTTGGCCACTCCTAAAGTTTCTGCTATCTCTCTCATAGGTCTGTTTTGTTTTTTTTCAGCCTAATGATTGCCTCCTCCACTTGCATTGACACCTCTTTGGACCGCATAGTGAGAGTTCCCATGAACAGCTACCAAATGAAAATTCAATACTTGGAATCAACTCCAGACCTTTTATATCCTTCATTTGACATGAAATAAGGAGGAAACAGGCCACACCTGGCCATGAATCTGCTTATCAGTCAATTGTCCAATTACTTTTGAACCTGTGAAAATAATAATTCCTAAACGGTTAATGCTGAAATGCTGAAATATTTTTGTTAAACCCCTTGAATTAAAGCTGAAAGTCTACACTTCAATCATATCTTTATTGCATCATTTCAAATCCACTGTGTTGGTGCACAAAGGCAAAATTACGAAAATTGTGTGACTATCCAAATATATAGCGGTATAAAATAGTGAAGGAAAAAGAGACGCTACAAAAATTCCCACAAACTTAAAAATCTGTACCAAAAATTGACCAACAGCCAATAGTGACATCCACAGCCTTACTTGATATCTTGTATTCTCATATAAACTCAGTGTCACTATTGTAAATAAGATATAGGCCAACATTTACAGCATATCCTTGTGAAGTATCATCGTCAATACTGAAAGAACTTAAGTTACTTTATGCCTACATGTGCTTTGCTGACTGGTGATCAGTGGAGATCAGTTTAATTGGTGTTCTGAAAATTCAACTGAAAATGATGCCGGAGAATCAAGTGTTGTGTAGTGTTGTATTGGTTTACCTCTGTGGCTATATTTTCTGGTGCGCTGGGGGCTGTGCTTGGAGTAGGTGTGACTGAGGATGTATTCTGTGATATACTGGTGGTGGTTGTTTGGGCAGGAGTGGAAGTGGTTGGTGGTGTGTTCTGTGCTGAACTGGAGTCCAGTGTCTGGGCAGAGCTTGGACCAGTAATCAGTTGAGATGCACTGTCTACAACTGGTGGGGAGTCTGGAGACTCCTGAGTCCGGCCACTGACACGTGCATCATTAACCACTTCATCTTCATGATCCTCCTCCTCATCGTGATTATCACCAGCTTCATCATCATCTGCAGACCACAAAGTGTTACATCTAAATATAACCAAAATTCAACACACATTAGGGCTTTTCACACTGCACTTAACTTTGGGTTCTAGAACTTTGTTCTAAACCCTGCTAATAACCCTGGGTAGAGGAATGTTACAGGACTCAGGACTCCATCAGTGGACAGTGGATAGATTTTAACCAACCAGACTTTTTGCGAAAACTGTGATAAATTTACTGGTTGCACAATTGCACTATTTGTCCTTATAGTACACAATAATAGAAGGGATTTATTTATAATTGCACTCTCTGTTGCACCCAGATGAGGATGGGTTCCCGTTTGAGCCTGGTACCTCTCAAGGTTTCTTCCTCATATTGTCTCAGGGAGTTTTTCTTTGCCACCGTCGCCTCTGGCTTGCTCATTAGGGATAAATTCACATATTTAAAATATATATTTTTTAATCCATTTATTTTTGTAAAGCTGCTTTGGGACAATGTCCATTGTTAAAAGCACTATACAAATAAAATTGAATTGAATTGAATGTTTCTAAATTACACTTGTAATTTAGAATTTAGCACTGCTTTTGCCGTCATTTAAAACGGCTGTGCACTGTATTTATCCAATCATGGTTGTTGACACTGCAAATATACAAATAAGAACGTTAACCCAGGGTTTAGGAATGTACAGTGTGAAATGTCAGATTATGAATAATTGTTAATGCCGGGTAAAGTATGAGCAATATGAAATGTGAAACAAGTAATAACCCAGGATTCTGTTTACCCAGGGTTCCATTCCATAAACATCCAAAAGCTCGCCCATCATGGTATCATCATGGTATCTTAGTACACAGTGGAAGCACCATAAGTGTCAGACAAAAGGGCAAGAAGAACACACACATACACACACAAACACACACGGTTTCCATCAGCTGAAGACAAAATTCTACCAATCATTGGGTTTTAATGAGACTTTCTTGATGCATAATATTGTTTTGTTCATTCAGTAAACTTACCTCTAATGGTCTTTATACTGGATGTGCAATTATATGCATTTGGCAAGTTTCAGTTTGGTTTAACTGTTCTGGAAATTTTTGCAGTCAGGGACCACTAACTATAAAATAAATTCCATAAACCCCTTTAGCACACTATGTAACAATTTTTTTTATTTCCTAATTGCTTATACCACAAAAGTATAGAAAATGGCTATTATTCCCCTCAAACTTTGCTTTTGTTACTAGGACATTGGTATTTTGAAAATTACCTATTTTCATTGAGAAAATGGGAGAATATGCATCTTTTTGTTCACATAAAATCAGGAAAAAAAACCAAGCAAATTTCAAAATTTTTTCCTGAACTCAAAGAGGATTACAACAACATCAAGACATTGCTGGATGTCTTGAAGTATGATGAATACAGCTGGAAGGTCATAGGAGACTTCAAAAATGGTGGCATTCCAAATGGGTCTCAGCTCTAGATAAGGAGTCGGCCGCCTTCAAGTACCTTCAAGACTTCTTTCCTAAGCTGTCTGAGCCAAAAGTCAAAGCCAGTGTCTTCGTTGGACCACAGATAAAGATCCTGGAGTGCAAGGAATTCCCCAAGAAGCTCACTAAGAAGGAGAAAGCAGCTTGGAACAGCTTGTTGCAGTGGTTCGGGGTTTCCTGGGCAATCACAAAACCAAAAACTATGTGGAGCTGGCTAAGACTCTGGTGAAGAACTACGGCACAATGGGCTTCAGGATGTCTCTCAAAGTCCATATCCTTGATGCTCATCTTGATAAGTTCAAGAAGAAAATGGGAGTGTACTCAGAAGAGCAAGGTGAGCACTTCCACCAGGACAATATCCTCCGCTACCAAGGACAATATAACGAGAACATAATGGGAGACTACAATTGGGTGCTGCTTTGTGAAAGTGCTGTCCAGTATAATCATAAATCTCGAAAAACTACTCACTTCTAAATCTTTTGCGGTCATTTTTGTATAACTACTCACGTCTAAATCTTTTGCGGTCATTTTTGTATAACTACTCACGTCTAAATCTTTTGCGGTCATTTTTGTATAACTACTCACGTCTAAATCTTTTGTGGTCATTTTTTGTATAACTTTGTATAAATACATGTTAATTCTCAATGAAAATAGGTAAATTTTAAAATACCAATGCAATAGTCACAAAAGCATGGTTTGAGGGGATTAAAAGCCATTTCCTATACTTCTGAGGCTTCAGCAAGTATTAAGAACATTAAGAAAATAACATTTACTACCCAGGAACAAAAATTATTACATAGTGTTTTTGTGTACAATAATATTCTATGGCTTCTTGTTGGCATCTGTGATGGAGCCATAGAGCTATTAATTCTTGAAATGTCCACCAACAGAACACATTAGGTCCAAGTTGACGTTACTTAAAGGCCTACTTGGTTATTGTGGTTATTTGTTATTAAAACCATTCAATTTAAGTAACCAGTCAAACTGGATCATAAATATAAGAAGCCATTAATAAATATAATAACTTATATTTGTGTATATTTGTGTGGATTGGGATTTTCACCAGTGTAATAAAATCTTTTTAAAAATGACAGACCCCCTGCCTGTGTTGCCACAGACCCCACTTTGAGAAAAAAACAAACTAAGTTTGCAAAAAACATTGAAAAAAAACTAATTTATGTATTGTTTCCTCATCCTATTTTGCATGTGAAGTAATTCTCATTTTTTACTTTATAAATTACCTGTTACAGGCATAACAGGATGTTATATGAAGAACTTGGCAACCTTGTTTGCAGGACAAAGACCAAGTTCATTAACATGATAGCAATAAGAGACGCACTATTCATTTTTTCAGTGATTTAGTCCAGAATCCTTACTGAGTTTTTTCTACCAATTTTCTACCATATTTCTGTACAAACAAAAGAAATATGCTTTCATTTATTGAGCCTCTCTATATAGCCCATGTAGTCTGCGCACTGTGCACAGGGCAGAATATCTCTACTGGGCCCGTAACCATAGATTTTGAATCTTAAGAGTAACCTTGTAATCAACAGTTGACAGTCAACAATACACAATCATCCAGCATACAGCGGAGCAGATCTTTGTTCAGCTGTGTTTGAGGTAATATCATTAACCAGGGTTTCTAGGTTTCAGCAAAAAATTCCAGACCAACTACATCTCAAAAACCACACAAAAGATCTATGGTAAACCAAAGAACTGGGCACTGGAGAAGGGAGACACATTTTTCTTTTTCACAAACTTTGTCAATTTTGGTCATTTTGTAGAAACATATTAAATTTAATTCTGATTATTTGCTATAAAACATGATATTGGTTGCCACAAGGTATTTTTAAACAAGCCCACCCTGGCAACCCTCTCATTAACTGTCCTCTCCTCTAGCACACCCCAAACTCTCATAGATTCCGATAGAGTCCAGTGAATTTTTCTGACCTTCTGTAGTATAAAAACCCCCCAAACTAAAGTAAATCTAATAAAATATTATTTAAAAAATAATAGTTATCTAGTAAATTTATTAATAAAATTAATAATAAACTATAATAAATCAGACCAGTTCTTGATTTGGGAAAGACATTTTGTTTTGAAACATATTTAGCTGCTTACTCAGTCACATTAGATGATTAGAATGATTAGATTAGAACATAGAAAGCTGTCCAGAATGTTCACAGGATGTCTGGTTCAGGAGGTGAATAAAATTGTGCGAATTGCTATTTGTTGTTATAAATTGTGAATAAAAAAATAATTTATTTTCCCAGCAGCAATGTTTTCTTCAGTTTTTCCCAGTGTTTCAAGGGCATAGAGGTAGGGTTTCACACTTAAAAAAAGCTCTGATTTAAATCTAAATATGGAAACAGATATATACATATTTTGAGCAACAAACAAATGCAGATACATATACACATAATGGCATTGCTTTAAAACCCTAGTTTAGAAGTGCTCTACAATGATTCTAAATTATTATAATAATAAATTATTAACTGAAAAATAATTATTCAGGGAAGAGATCTAGAAGACAGTGATACCATCATCAAAAATATGATAAAGGTATCCAGAAATTCTCCAGGTATCCAACAACTTTTATTTTTGCACTTTAACTAATGTAAAGTGGATTACCTTTTTACAGTTTCACAGACTTGTAAACACACATAGTTACCTCTGGTGAAGTCAATGTTAAGGATGGCTCTCCTCTCATGCTCAAAACTGACAGTAAAATGATCCATATTTTCATAGCCACGCTCCAGCTTCTCCAAGTAAGATGTGTTCCTGCCCTCTGCTAACCTGAGAGAAACAGATACATTGTAAAGGAGTGAAATTATGTAAAACTATGTTAAATCCTTCTGTGTTTACTCACTTCTGTAGGAGAGGCTTTGCATTCTGTTTGAAAGGACAAGAGAGACAGACAGCATTTAGGTCAATAAGGAGTTTTATTCTGGAAGTTTAGAGAAAATTATGCAACTGCAATTGAAAGAGTAAAAGCTCCAGCTCCAGAGGGAAAATAATGGGTTAGATTTAGTTTTAGCTTTTTTTTTTAAGCTATAGTAATGAATAGTAGTAAATCGAAAACCACATTTTACAAGAGTGTTTCTGTGACCTGCAGGAAGATGGCCATCTCTGGCTCCTCCATGGTTTGGATTCCTGTCTCTACCAGCTTTGCACTCTTGTCCAGGTGCTCTGTGTACCTGTGCAAATAAGGGTGCCAATAATTCTGAAGCTGATTGACTGTGTGTGTGTGTGTGTGTGTTTGTGTGTGTGTGTGTGTATGTACCTGCACTGTAGACCTTTGATGTAATCAAGTTTCTCCTGCTGTTCAGAGCTGATTTTCAGTGTCAGCTCTCCTTTCCTATCTTCCAGCAATGCATACAGGTGATCAAATGACTCGCACACATGTGATTTCTGCTTGCGCCCATTCTCCTATGCACATGATATATGTGATAGACAGAAATGTCACACAAGTATTGGAATGGCAAGGCCAGTTCATTTGTTTGTGCTATACACCAAAGACATTTGGATTTGAGTTCAAAAGATGGATATGAGACAAGAGTTTATAATTTCAGCCTTTTTTTTTTTTTGGTATCCAGATATGTTAAACAACATAAAACATAGAACCTTTTATTTTTTAGGTGAGCAAAGTATAAGAACAGATAAGTCTTGAAGTAAATTCAAATAAATAACACTTAATATTCTGTTGAATATCCCTTGCTTGCAATAACTGCATCAAGCTTTGACAACACCAAATTGTTGGCTTCTTCTTTTGTGATGTTTTTCCAGGCTTTTACCGTAGCCTCTTTCAGTTGTTGTTTGTTTCGGAGGGGTTCTCCCTTCAGTCTTCTCTTCAGGAGGTGAAATGCATGCTCAGTTGGGTTAAGGTCTGGTGATTGACTTGGCCAGTCTAAAACCTTCCACTTTTTCCCCCTTATAAAGTCCTTTGTTGATATGCAGTATGTTTTGGATCATTGTCTTGCTCCTTCTGATTAATTTAGATGCATTTCTCTGTAAACTGGCAGACAAAATGCTCCTGTAAACATCTGAATTCATTCTGCTACTAGCATCATGAGTTACATCATCAATAAAGATTAGTGAGCCCATTCCAGAAGCAGCCATGCAAGCCCAAGCCATGACACTACCTCCACCATGCTTGACTGATGAACTTCTATGGTTTGGACCATGAACAGATCCTTTCTTTCTCCCCACTTTGGCCTTTCCATCACTTTGGTAGAGGTTAATCTTGGTTCCAGAACTTTTGTGACTCAACTCTGTATTTCTTTGCAAATTCTTATCTGCCCTTCTGATTCTTACTGCTCATGAGTGGTTTGCATCTTGTGGTATGGCCTCTATATTTCTGACCTTGAAGTCTTCTTCGAATGGTGGATTGTGATAACTTCACCCCTGCCCTGTGAGGGTTGTTGGTGATGTCACTAACCTTTGTTTTTATTTTTCTTCACCACTCTCACAATGTTTCTATCATCAACTGTTGTTGTTTTCCTTGGCTGACCTGTTCCATGTCTGGTTGTTAGTATACCAGTGGTTTCTTTCTTTTTCAGGACATTCCAAATTGTTATATTGGCTTTGCCCAATGCTTGTGCAATGATTTTCCCTCTTTTCTCAGCTTCAAAATGGCTTGCTTTTCTTCCAGAGACAGCTCTCTGGTCTTCATGTTGGTTTATCCTTCTTAACAACAAATGCAGTCTTCACAGGTGAAACAGAGTAGCAATAAACACGCATCAGTCACATGTTCCAATATTTTTGATCACTTGAAAAAATGGGTGGGTTCAAACAAAAGATGCCTTGTTCTAAATTGTTTAACACATCTAGATGTAACTATGAAAAAATGAAAGCTGAAATTCTGATCTGTCATCTCATATTCATCTTTTGACCTTAAACCCAAATGTCTTCAATGTATAGTGAAAACAATAGAATTGGCTTTACTGTTCCAATACTTTCAGAGAGGAAAGTAGCTGAATGAACACTCACAATTATACAGATTTTATTCTGTGAAGTGGAATTACTAGTTAGTGTTGCATTAAAAGTCAGACTAAGAACTAACTGATAATTGCTGCCTGTGCAGACAATAAGTTCATTATACTATATTACCTAATCTTGATATGTCATACATTTTTAATATACAGTATATAATCTATACAGAATTCAGTCAGGGGAAATTTATGTAAATATATACAAAAAATAAAGAATGATCTCATATTAAATAGAGAATCTGCCTCTCACAAATTTAAGGAAATGTAAGCAACAATGACCCGATAAAGGTCTGGCCCATCTATTAAGCCATTTAGGCAACTACCTTGGGCCCTGGCATATGGTATAATATTGTTAATTATTCTATTTTAATGATCTTTTATTGCTATGTCCACCCTGAGTATTGAAAATGATCATGTATAAGAATAATACTAATAATAATAACTAATAAAAATAATGATGAAGCAGAGATTTGGGGCTTAATAGTTTTGCCAGTCATTGGAGTATAGAGGAGGGTAGACATTTTCTACACTGACCAATGTATCTAAGACATAAGCTTAAACATTACCCCTACAAGAAGAAGAAGAAGAAGAAGAAGAAGAAGAAGAAGAAAAAGAAGAAGCATGAGTGAAGACTATGCTAAACTTCTCAATATTCCTTGTGTTATTTCTATTGCTATCTAGTTAGCTTGTTGGTTTTATGATTTCTTCTAGGATGCCGCACCAACAACAACACCAGTCAATTCTGATTTCATATATTTTTGCTTGAAGATAAGTGATTTACTGTGTTGATTAACTCAAACAATTAATGACAGTAAAAGTTACAAAGCTAGAGTGAAGTTATTTTTGTGGATTCCACAGCTAGTTACATGCAAATTAAGCTGTTATCTTACATTATGGGTTAACATGCTATTTGATACCTCGAAGCTTGGAGTCTTTGGCAAAGCTGGATTTTTTTTAATAAGTTGATAATTATATTCAGCTTTGGCTATTACTGGTCATTTATGCATACATTGAATTGCTAGTGTACTCTTCTAGGGGAACACATTATATGTGCATGGTTTATATAAAATCTTTAATGTTAACCTTAACTGAAGAAAGGAATAAACTATTTCTCATTTTCCACTGATAGGCATATTTTTCTGCTGGGAAAGGTTTTGCTAGGGTCCTACAGAACCATGGACCATATCTAATATGACTGTATCTAATATGTCTTAAACATATTTGTAAAGCATGTAAAACAGACAGAGACAGACAGACACACACACCTCCACTGTTCTGCAGCTCTCCTCCAGCAGGCTGATGATGGCCTGAATTCTGTCATTATTTCCCACTAGCATAGCGACACCCTCTGACAACTCTGTCTACAAAAACATTACACACATTACATACATACAAAAAAGAGAAAGAAATTCAATTCAATTCTCATTTAATTCTCACATGGCCAAAGTGTTTCTCTTCTCTTACAGAAGAATACTGGTGATAGTGTAGCCTATCAGCTACTATAAGCAAAGCAGTGGTATGCAGGCTAAATGTAAGTTTGGGCAGAAGAAACTTTTTTCATTTTGAGTCCAAAATCTCAGTCTGCTAACAGCCTGAGATACTGGCTACCATCCTTAGCAAACTAAGGATAAGACGTTTGCTGAATATTATCCCTTAATCTCTCAGTAAATATTATATGTAATACAATGATTACAGTGTTAATAACAATCAGCTATGATGCAGATAAAATACAAGTAACAACCATGGATAGTAATATGTGTTGGATAGGGACACGATGCATCGCTATGCAAACTTGTGACAATGTGCATCATACACATCTGTGATTCACATCGTCTATATAAACAATGTATTTATTATGAGCTAATGCAATTGCAGTTTGAACACCAGAGGTCCCAATCTGCATAACCCATACAGTTAAAATATATAGATAGCTGTGGATCACAATGGCTGACACACTTTACTTTATATAACTTTTTGTTTTCAAACAACACCAGCCCCTACAGTGCCCGAGAAAGAGGCTGCAGAAATCCGGCATTGTGGCTAACTTTGGCGCTCTATTTCCAGTTAAAATGATGCCTCAGATACTGCTATGGCACTCATTATATTTCAATTGATCATTTTCCCTGGGTCAGAGACTTTGTTTATTCAATCAAATTTCTAAAAAAAAAAATTTTTATTACAAATTTATTTATTTATTTATATAAATATGGGGAGAGTGGTGAGTTGGGGAGAAGTTGGAGAGAAGAAATTAAAAATGGACAATATAGCTGTGAGTTACTTACATTTTTTAACCACTGTTTATTTTAAGAAATAAGGAGGAAATAAGCAGCGTTATTTATATAGCATGTGACCATATTGACAGCAGCCACAAATAAATCAGTGCACAACACTGCAGAGTAACCTGCTTTGTTCAGGATATTTTATAGTCTATATTTTAATACATATATGACAGGTTAGAGTGGGCCAAAAACTGCATTTACATATACACATACAGATCGATCAGTACCAGTTACATTTTACTAACATACAATATTTGTGTTGTACCATACTGCAACAACACATGCATTCAAAGCATACTTAAAACATGTAAAGCACAAACATGGCTTTTTTCAGACTCAGTTGTCAGAAAAGCTCTCTGTTTACCAGGGCCAACTTTCTCAGCCTGTTAAGATAGATATATGAATTCATTCATTTTCAGTGGAAGATGAATAAATGAATGAATTCATGTTGCTTTGGCTGTTCTAATACTCAGTTGTTGACTTTATTATATACAGGCTATATGGCTTGGTTGATGCAATCCAAACTATTAATTAGTCAATGTTATTTATAATACTGCTTACAGAAAACTTTCCATTAAAAAATTCCATTAAAAACTAAATATTTGAATTAACTAATAAGGAGACTATGCCACTGCTAATTGCAGTACATTTTAGATTTCACAAGCGCAACCAAAATGATGGAGAGATGATAGCGGCATACTGTATGTGGCTGAGCTCAAAATACTGTCTGAATATTGGCAAATTGGAACTGGCTTAGATCATGCACTATGCAATCATTTAGTCTGCAGAATCCAATGATTCAGCTATTCAGACATCTAGTTCATTCCACCACCTAGGTGCCAGAAGAGATAAGAGCCTTGATGCATGCCTTCCTTGTACCCTGAGAGATGGTGGGTCCAGTCGAGCAGTGCTAGAGGATCGGAGGGAGCATGGTGCAGTGCAGGGTGTGATAAGTGCTTTAAGGTAGGGGGATGCTGGCCCATTTTTGGCTCTTTAGGCAAAGAGCAACACAAGCATCAGTGTTTTAAATCTGATACAGTAAGCCAGTAGAGGGAGTGTAGTAATGGGGTGCTGTGGTAGAACTTTGGAAGGTTGAAAACAAGTCTTGCAGCTGCATTCTGGATCAGTTGCAGAGGTTGAATGGTGCTCAGAGGCAGGTGTGACAGGAGCAAGTTGCAGTAGTCCAGTCTTGAATTGACAAGGGACTGAACAAGCTCCTGAGTGGCCTCTGTGGATAGAAAGACACAAATCCTTCTGATGTTGTAAAGGAGAAATTGGCTTAACTAGAGCACCATAAAAAGCTTGAATGTGCTGTCAAACACAACATCAGCTACAGAGGCGATCTTGAAGCAGATACTGAAGGAAGCTGAACCTGTTTATCAATGAGGTTGGCACATTTAAAATACATCAAAAGGAAAATTCAGTTTAAGGAAGGCTCTGTTCCAAAGTTTCACAAAGCGTGCCACGTCCCCTTCCTCTTGACTGGAGGCTGACGGAGTCCTATCCAAGGTTGACTAGAGTTCTTGAGCAACTTCAGTTGTTCCTCTGGTCAAGAACATTGGCACAGACTGTAGGGTAATTTTGAAGACACCATAAATCCAGTGGTGCAAACTAAACAATACCTATTAGCTACAGACATTTGAGAACCTGGCAGTGGGGCAGCGTTTTTCAAAGGTGGACCTAGCAAAGGCATATCTTCAGATGGAATAAAGGAGGGTTCCAATGTGTTTTTGACAATAACCATGATCAGTGGTTGTGCTGCTTGTACTGTTACAACAGACTTGTGTTGTCAGACTTGTGTTGCCCAACCTGGCAAATGCACTGCATCTACTTAATTAACTGCTTCAAGCTTTATATAAATGAGCATAAATGTTCAAGACAGCAACAATGCTCGTAACCTCAGACACTGTCTTGACCCACAGTTTGGGAGAGATTGGCCTGTGATGCTTCCCCTTATGGCACCGAGGCCATGATGCCTCACATTATAATGGATGGCAGTGAGTGACCAACAGCTTTTGCATCAGGCTCATTAAGCAAAGCTGAGAAGACCTATGTACAAATTGACAGAGATGCATTGAGCCTAGTGTGGGGTGTAAAAATGTTCAATCAGTATCTGTTTGGCAGGAAATTCACACACATTACTGACCATCAACTTCTGGTTTCCATCTACCATCCAAAAAAAGGAATCCCTGATTCTGACCAGTCTCTCCACCCCTGCTGCTGAGAAGCACCCCCATAGTATGATGCTGCCACCACCATACATCTCCGTAGGGATGGTATTAACCAGTTGATGTGCAGTACCTGGTTTTCGCCAGACATAGGGCATGTTGTTTAGCCCAAAATTTTAATCAGACTAAAGAAATCTTTTTCATTTTGCTCTTAGAGTCTTATAAATGCCTGTCATGTGCCTTTTTTTTATTTAATTTTTTTTTTAGATTTTTCCAAATTGTAGAATTAGAATTTTTTTTTTAGAATTGTACCACTCTGCTGGCAAAAGCAGAGTACTTACACCAGAATAGTGGCAATAGTCAACATGGTGAGGGCTACAATTTTTCTCAATTACATACACACTAAAACTGAAACAATCAACAAGATATCTATTTAATCTTCAGTTCTATTCTTAAAAGAATGACACAGTTTTCAGAGCTACAAACACTGATTGTGTTTTCACTCTTGTAACAGATCAGTTGCACTATTTGAGCAGAACTTTACACATAGTATAACTTAATACACGTCATCACAACCTGAACTCAATTAATAAACACAGCTCTCCAGGTATACACACTAAGCAGCAAAATGGCTCACACAACAATCAGAACTTCAGGATGTATAAACAGATAGACATGTGTATTCTTTTTCAAAAATTGACCAAAACTATGACATGAAGTTCTAAGTGCTAAGAAGACATATCAGGGGCAGAAGAACAGCTATATCAAATGAATTTGGGCCACTGTGATTGACCATGTCCTTGTCCCTGGATTCATAATGAGAGAAACTGAGCAATGAGTCCAACCCATCTTCTTCACAGTTGCTTCTATAGAGAACAGGTTATTTACTGAATTCTGCTTTTTGCAGGAAATGTACATTACTATATAAAAATTTTCAGTTCTGGACAGTTGTACACAATTGTAACACAGTAGTGTTTTACTGTGCTCTAATTTATATATTATACTGTTCCTGTACTGTTGCTGTTTATACTGCATGTAATGGTCTCTAATACTGTAGTTCATTATACTACATGAAGAAACAGTAAGAGAACTATACATTTTTAACCTCAAGTGAATATACTTACTGTGTCACATAATCTTACAGACCTGAATGATTTGTAGTACTAGTTTATTAAAAAAAAAAAAAGACTGACTAAAACCACTGATACAGTAACAGTACTCATCATTCTATATTTTTGCAGATTTGATTAGCAGCTTCATAATGAAGGCTGACAACAACTGTCAGATGAACAGGATATTTTACTCAAATTTGAATTAAATGAGCTACATAAATCTGAGCACTGCAAAAAGCACACATTACCTAAGCATTATCACTACTACCACCTTTAAAGTTTACTTTAAAGTAAATGCAGCCACATCAGCCTTCATAAAGACTAAACTGGCAAAACCCAAGATGAATAATTAACTATGTTGTGTGTGCGCGCACACTATACACCTGACTGAGAAACACAAAGAGGGTAAACCAAGAAAGTTTTACCAGAACACTTGATTTTTCAAAACACTTCTTAATACAATAGTTTTAGACCTTAAAGCTCACACAAATCAAGAAATATCAAAAACAACCCATCCATAACGCTCAAAATTAAATCAGTTTAAAGTTCTGTGAACATATATGAAAATCAAGTTAAAAACCATGCCCCCACTTTCGTATGTCATCAGTTCAAGTAAACATTACTACTTTTTCTAGATTTGTGAGCACTAGCAAAATACTTTAGCCCAGTAAAGTAAGTAAAATATACACTTTGGGTCTTAGCCACATATTTACATGAATTAATTTATTACAGATGTTAAAGCATTTAAGTAATTTAAATAATTTACTTTTTGTGTAAAAATCACAGATTTGTTTTTGTCATGTTTACTGAACCTCTGAATCATTTTTTAATGCATTCCCCGTTGCCTTGGGAGAGTAAACATCTTGTGTGATGTGGATGAGGTCATGTGGCTCCCAGGCCAGTGATGGACAGATTTTTTTTTATACTATATTCCCTTATTTTAAATTATTGAGTTGTATTTACATGTATATTTGTTCTGCAATTGACTATACATTTCATATAGTATAAATTTACGGAAAGAATAATGTGAAACTTGCAGCATTTAATATACCTGTATAATTCCACATTGTATTCTGAGGTACTGAGGAATGCTGTAGTATAATGATGTTCAACACATCTATAGTTATCCTGATTAGCAAATCATTCATGATTCACTGCAGTAAGAGGTTTTTGGAGTAGTGTTCAGAATTTATCCTGCTAGTGTGCTGTGAATAGTCTGTGTTTTGGCTTGCTTGTGTGCCATCTGAGTGAAATGATTTGGGGTTTAATATCAGCTTGTTTAGGCAATGCTTATTGGCATGTGTTGAAACAACTGAGAAAATGTAATAAAGCTTTTAGACTTTGAGAGTACTGTTGTCTTTCAGAATATCTCTTCTGAAAGTCTCTCTGTGACAGGGTTATATTCGGTGTACTGAAGAGGTGCACACTGTCTCTAGTTCCGTTCAAAAGGAAAATTCAGAGAGTGAGGAATCTTGTATCAATGTTTGACTGTACCTCATCTTATTCATTACAGACTGTATAATTGTATGGAGACATATCTTTCTGACAATGTGTGAGTTTTCTTTTCATTACCGTAACCAGGATTGCTTTTCTTTTCCTTCATTTATAACTTTTTTCTTCTCTATTTTGTGTGGGACCTATTTACATTTGTGTTGTCAGTAGTCTGTACACTATATAAATTGTCTGTCTAGCTTTGATTTAAAAAATTACTTAGTATTTATGGGATCGATGTTTATCCAATGATCAGAGGGTACTATCCATTTGGTGAGAGTGATCAAGTGACTGATTGACTTTGTATGCTTTGACAGATGTGGTTGATGGTTTGCGCATTTTAGGTTATTGTGGTATATTAAATTATCTGGTATAGTGTTAAAGAAATGTTTTTACTGTGTTTGGAATTACATTTAAAGTATTTAGATGTAGAACAAACAGTTTCCAGCATTTACATCCACTTTTCTGGCATGATGACGAATGAAAATGAGTTGTGAATGCCTGTCCCACATTCATCTCCTCCTCAGACACCCAACTCTGCCCCTTTCAGCACACGAGCTCTTTAAGACATTAATTGTGCCCGTCACTGCAAACAGTCAGTCCAGCAGAGGGCAGCACTGATACATATTTTGGTAAAAGCCTGTATTCGATTGATGCACTTTTTCACAATAAAGTAGTGAGAAAGTGACATTTAATATGGCACAAATATTAAACGCGGTTGAGGATGTCTTACCTTCTGGCTCTCGTAGACAGTACTGAGTGGAGCAACTTCACAGTTCTGATGAGCACCAAACACTTTGCACAAGGAGCAAGTGGGAATAGAACAGGACACACAATAGATATTAATCTTCTCATCTTCGTGTACCTCGCACGTCATTACAGCTGGTTTCTGCTGTGGCTCTGCTGTACTGTTTTTACTGAGAGAGAGAGAGAGAGAGCGAGAGAGAGAGAGAGAGAGAGAGAGAGAGACTGATACAATATTATGTTCACGCACTCTTTATTGAAACATTTATTGAAATATTTCTGATGTTCTGATTTCTGATATTTCATCACCGTACGTTTTGAGAAGAGGTTTTCATGAAGACCTCAAGATTTGAAAGTGATAAGTTAGTTTATTTACACCAGGGGTTCTTCTCTCTGGTCTATTCTAGTGGACTGCAAAATATTAGATCCTTTACATCTAAAGCACTAATTGTTAATGAAACTATAACTGATCAGGAATTTAATGTACTTTATTCAGCAGAAACTTGGATTCAACCAAATGAGTATAGCTTTAAATGAAGTTAGCCCTCTCGGATACAGCTATATACACCACCCTCATCTACCGAATCGTTTCCACTAATTAGTATTTACAGCCCACCAGGGCCTTATTCTGAATTTCTACAGGAAATTGCAGACTTCTTCTAGCATCTCTTTGTTTCGCTAGAAAAAGCGTTTGTGTAAATTCAGTTATTATTTTGTCTTGTTGACTATATGTATGCATCTGCTATATGAAACACCTTATTCAGGGAAGTACTAACTAAAATAAAACAAAATGCAATTTTTATGATTCCTTTTATTTTTTTTACTTATTAATATTCTGCAGATTCTGCAAGGCATATGTAAACTTATGACCTCAACTGTATATATACCGATCAGCCATAACATTAAAACCATCTGCCTACTATTGTGTAGGTCCCCCTTGAGCAGAACACAGCTCTGACCCAATGAGGCATGGACTGCACAAGACCTCTGAAGGTGTGCTGTGGTATCTGGCACCAAGATGTTAGCAGCAGATCCTTTAGGTCCTGTAGTTGCGAGGTGGGACCTCCATGGATCAGACTTGTTTGTCCAGCACATCCCACAGATGCTCGATCGGATTGAGATCATCTTGAACTGTTTGTCATGTTCCTCAAACCATTACTGAACAATTTTTGTAGTGTGACAGGGTGCATTATCCTGCTGAAAGAGGCCACTGTCATTAGAGAATACTGTTGCCATGAAGGGGTGTACTTGGTCTGCAACAATGTTTAGGAAGGTGGTACGTGTCTAAGTAACATCCACATGCCAGGACCCAAGGTATCCCAGCAGGACGTTGCCCAGAGCATCACACTGCCTCCACCAGCTTGCCTTCTTCCCATAGTGCATCCTGGTGCCATGTCTTCCCCAGGTAAGCAACGCACACATATCCGGCCATCCACATGATGTAAACAAAAACGTCATTCATCAGACCAGGCCACCTTCTTCCATTGCTCCATGGCCCACTTCTGATGCTCATGTGCCCATTGTAGGAGTTTTCGGCAGGCGATGGGTCAGCATGGGCACTCTGACTGGTCTGCATCTACGCAGCCCCATACACAGCAAGCTGAGATGCACTGTGTCATCTTTCTATCATAGCCAGCATGAACTTTTTCAGCAATTTGTGCTACAGTAGCTCTTCTGTGGGATTGGACCAGACAGACTAGACTTTGCTCCCAAAATGCATCAACGAGCCTTGGGCACCCATGTTATTCACTTCACCTGTATACTATATATATATATATATATATATATA
>CM075023.1:8163318-8173406 GCA_037576675.1 Pangasius sanitwongsei
AACTTTCTTCCAGTCGATGTCAGGAACTGGTAGATGGCTACAAGAAACGTCTCATTGAGGTTATTTCAGCCAAAGGGGGAAACACTGGCTATTAGGGCATAGGGTGTCCTAACTTTTTCCTCAGTTGAAATGTTCATTTTTGTTGATTTCTTTTGTTTAATAAGTGAAAAGTGCAATTACATCACTTTCATCTACAGGTACAAATTAAAACAAGACCAGAAATTGACATGTTGGCATTTCTTAATAAAGAACTAAATATTTAAAGGGGTGTCCTATTTTTTTTTGTGTGTGTGTGTATATATGTGTATATATATATACACACACACACACACACACACACACACACACACACACACACACACACACAGTCATGTGAAAAAAAAATAGGACACCCCATTAAATATTTAGTGTGTGTATCTCCTGACTCACTATCACCTCAAAATCCACTGCTGATCCAGGAACCATTAAACACCTGAAACCATTCCTGTTATTCTATTGATTACTGACTCTATTGATTTCCTGTTTACTCTCAATCAGCTCAGTGTATTTAAACCAGTTCATTTACAGTCTTTGAGAGGTTTTGCCATTTTTTCAACAATAATGCAGTTCTGAGCATGGTTTTCTCTGTAGTGATGTAGTGACTTTGAAGTTTGCTCCTACTCTTGATTTTTTTTATTCTGTTTATCCTGCATTGTTCTGTTCATCTGATTGATTGACCACTAACAGATAGTGACCATGTCTTTGTCTTTTGATTTGGATTGTTAATTAAATAAAGCTTGCACTTACATCTATCTGCCTCTGCATTGACAGTGATTACTTACAAGAGACTGTATGATGAACATTGACATTTATTTTTATCCACAAAATAGACCAATGTTATCTACTGGAAGGTAAGCAGAGACTATCATAAAAATAAGCTAATAATAATTAAAAATATCAACATATGCATGCTTATAATAGCATACAAAACATGGAACAAAGCCCTATATTTTCTAGTTTTTCTCTTTTCTCCTTATATAGAACAGAAAATGTAAAGCTCAAAAAAGAGAGCATAGATCAATAGCTCAACACAATTTTACTGTGTGTCACAGTAGACAAACATAAAATTCACAGCTCATATGCCCACCCCTCACAGAATACACTTGACCCATTAACCCCCAAGAACAGAGGAGGCAAAATCTGCCTCACACACCTGGCACTGGCAATTCTGAGTGTTGACTGCTCATTCTGGCACTTTTCATCCATGATCTTTATTTTTGTCTTGGGCTCCAGTTTCTTTCTTTTTCTCTGCTCTTCATTCTTTTCAAATGTCTGTTCTACAGGAGAGTTGGTAAGGATGGCATTTGCCCTTATGTTTCTCATCTTGGAAACTCCGTTTCTTGGTCCAGTTTTGGGAAGGACTTAAATGCAATAGGGCTGAATTGATTGAAATGAGGGGATTGTAGTGAAAGAACCACAATGAGCTGGTTGGCACTGGCCTGTGGGTGACAAAACAAGGAATAAACTCGTATTCTCAGCTAAACCCTGCCGTAATATTTTCAAGCATTGCATCCAATGGCAAGGCTTTGATAACAAGGCTAGGGAGGTCATAAATGGTTGCCCTGACACCCATGTGGTTCTTCATCCAGTCAAAGTATGTCTTTGCTTTTGCCTTGACGGGCCAGAATACACTTCTGTCCAATGGCTGGGGCTTGTGGGAACAATAAGGTGGTCAGCAACACAATACCATGCTCCTTCCAGAAATTCAATGCAGGCACTGACAGATGAGAAGCATAATTATCCAATAACCTTGGACTCCAGCGATTGCTTTGTGTGGTGGGCAAAATGGTGCAGGAAAACTAAAAACTCCTCATGCATCCCTCCAGAGCTATTTGCCACACCAACTGTACCGGAGTGTCCATTACTGAAAATACATGGATGAAATTTCTTTCAAAGTAAGATGAACAAATGTGAAATATAATTCCCCTGCTTACTGACTACCAAAGAAATAGTCACTAGGCTGCAATCTCACACAAAGTGAGCTCTTCCAAAGCCTTTTGGGAGCAATTATCTTCTCCAGAGCTTGGACAGTCATAACCTTAGTTTCTTCCCTGTTCCATAGATCTTTAGCCTCAAAGTCATATTTGTCACTGTTCTGTACTGAAAACCAGTCTGTAGTGGGAGTAACCTTGAGTGGGGGACTCCTCTGTGTTACATAGCAATGGAGCGTTGCATGGCAGATACAGTATGAACTTCCTGCTTACTGCTCTGTAAGTCTGATATTTGCTAATGTTTCATTCTGTGAGTGAAAGGTTTTGAAAACATTTGTTTTACTTTATATGAAGAGGAAAATTTTAACTACTGATGGTCTAGTTGTAACACTGCGTTACTACTAACCCATATGGACATTGAACTTAATTTTAAACTTTATTTTCAAAAGCTTTAAAATTGGGCTCCTGAGTGGCACAATAGAGATTCATTCACCATATTGTAAGGAGAGTGTAGTTTTAAATCCCAACAATGCCACACTGAGAAAAATGCTGTACTCTACTTTCTGTGTACTAATTTCATACTCCTTCCATTGTTCCATCCTTTCTTACTTACTGACTTGTGCTTTACTATAACCAATTAACTCACACTCTAGAACACCATATTCTTACTCATCACCAGTTGATGTCTACACTTTAATTATCTTCCCATTCATGTTGATGATGGCTCAGTGGATTTTGGAGCATCTCATTGTGAATCCCAATTTGTGTTGTTACCCAGTTAGAAAGTTTTTTAGTTAAAGAGATAACAAGACATACTAGATAAGTAGTATGTGTTTGGTGTGTGGTGTGTTTCTGTGTGTTTGTACTTCAAACTCAATTATATTGCCCTCAGTTTGTTAGATAATAATAATAATAATAATAATAATAATAATAATAATAATAATAATAATAATAATAATAATAACTTTATTTATATAGCACCTTTCACAGATTTAAACTGCAGCTCAAAGTGCAAAAATCTGAGAAATAATGAAACAAAAGGTAGTCAAAAAATAAATAAAATAGTAAAATCGGCAAAAATGCAATAAATAGCAGTGACATAAAGAAGAAAACGATAATAATAGAACATCTTAAAATATCATAAAAAGTTACAAACAGAATAAAAGTAAAAGAATTAAAATAATATAAAAGTACCGTAAAAGTAAGGCAAATGTCACATTCCCCATGGACAATTCATCCCCAGATCACCAGAGGGCACCCTCACCCAAATTTTTTTGAATTACTTCCTTTGTTGCCTGCCCCACGTCCTTGCTTGTTTGTGAACACCTGTCTTGTGTTCCCCTAATTAGTTACTCTATTTAAGTTTTGTGTTTTCCTTCCTTAGTTGCCAACTATTATGCTGTATTTTTTTTTTTACCATTATGGTGTATTTTTTACTATTATGTTGTATTTGCACTGTGAGCAGTGTTTGTTTTCATGTCCTTGTTTTAGTTGTTTAACTATTAAAGACACTGCACTGCATCCAACACCCTGGATATTTTGGCACAAATAACAAAAGCTAGTTAAAAGCTAACTCTTTAAGTTTCATACATGGAATATGGAGAACGCTAGCACTTGATGAGCTTAAGGAACGATTTGGAACAGTTTATTAGATAATCAGAGATGTATCAGACATGTATGAGGGTGCTATACCATGAAGCATTTTAAAAACTAGTAATAAAATTTTATAAGCAATCCTAAAGGAAACCGGCAACCAGTCAAGTGATGCCAAAATGGTCTATTTTGATCTCATTTTTTAGTATTAATATTAAAAATTTGCTGCTGCATTTTGCACAAGTTGTATTTTGTTGTAGTAAGAAATGCTGTGGGAAGAGCAATTACAATAGTCAAGATGAGAAAAACCAAAAGCAGGGATCAATCTGGTATCTTGTAACCAGAGATAAGGTCTCACCTGTGGTATATTTCTTAGATTAAATAATGAAGTTTTATTAATGTTATTAAGGTGTGGTTTAAAAAAAATAAATCCAAGAGTAGACCAAAATAGGACCAGGTTTCCAAGTCTGTTATATACCATTTTCCTCTTAGGTTCTCTACCAATTACAAGAATTTCTGTTTTAATTTAGTTTTAAAAGTTGCTTCTCATTCCGCTCACAATGCTGGACAGACATGTTATCAGCTTATCAATATTTGTTGCATCATCTGTAACTACAGAGGTGTATAACTCCATGATGCTTCTTAATCTTTGACCCAATAGCAACATATACAAACATAAAAGTGGGCCAAGTACAGAGCTTTGTGGTGCACCACACAGAATATCATCCTTATCTGATTGCTTATTGTCTTCCAGTTAAATAGTTAGGGGGGCAGTCGTGGCCTAATGGTCCGAGAGTCAGACTTGTAACCCGAAGGTGAACCCGAAGGTTGTGGGTTCAAGTCTCGGGTCCGGCAGGGATTGTAAGTGGGGGGAGTGAATGACCAGCGCTCTCTGCCACCCTCAATACCACGACTGAGGTGAGACCCTTGAGCAAGGCACTGATCCCCCAACTGCTCCGGGTGTGTGTGTTCACTACTGTGTGTGTGCACTTGGATGGGTTAAATGCAGAGCACAAATTCCGAGTATGGGTCATCATACTTGGCCACACTTCACTTCACTTCACTTCACTTCAAATAGTTGGAACCAATTTCACACAGTGCCACAGAGGCCAACCCAGTTCTCATGCTGTTTATGAAGTATTCTGTGGTATCAAATGTAGAAGTTAAATCCAAAAGTACAAGTATTGAAACATCTCCTGCATCAGCATTTATTCTCAGATCATTTACTACATTCATTAATTCTGTTTCAATGCTATGACTCGAACTGAAGACTATAATTTTTCATGAATATGGATTTTATTTAAGAATTCCTTTAGCTGTAAGAAGGCTAGTTTTCAAGCATTTTAGTCAGAAGAGGAAGATTAGGTGGTTTGTAATTGCTAAAAATAAAAGATTACAGATGGTCTGTAATTGCTAAAAAAAACTCTTTCTTCCATAAAGGTTGAAGAAGGTTGTCAAATTAATTTTTAAAAATGCTGCTGGAATCAGATTTAATTACAGGTTGACGATTTGCATGATAATTTTTCAAAGTTCTGTCTCACTAATGTTTTTGAAATTATCCATAGCCTTTTGTTGAAATAGAATCCATTATAGGTTTATAACTAGTGAGAATTGAAAAAATTAGTCATATGCAGTGTGAAATAAAAAGCTTGACCTCCACAATACGGTAAATATAAATAATAGCTCAGTTTCTGGAAAGATTCAATTTTGTTATTTTGGTGCTGAACTTTGGTTGTTAATAAATGTCATAATTTACAGTCAATGCCAAACCATATTACTTCCAGCTTCTGCATGCTGCATTCAAGAAAACAAAGTAAACCTAGAGAACACTAGAAAAAAAGAATCAAAACAAGACAGTCACAAGGAGAACCCTTTTACTATTAGGCTTAGGTTATAGATTAGATTATATGCCTAAACCTCCCACCACAACTTGGCTTATGACAATATGAACCATTCCTTCCAGGTGTACAGAATGGGGATGAAATTGCATCTAAAGCCAATGCTTTTAAAGTCAGAAATGATCCAATCAAGAGATGCAGTTGAGGCCAAAGGTTTACATACACCTAGGCTAAAGATATTAAACCTCAGTTTTTTCACAATTTCACACATTTACTTTTTTTGGCAAGTAGATTATGGGCATACTTTGTTCACATCAGAGGTCATTTTAAAACAATCATTTAGAGACAGAATTATTTCTGATTTTATTCACTATTTCAGAATTCCAGTGGGTAAAACGTTTACATACACCAAGTTGACTGTCTCTTTGAACAGTCTGAAAGATTCCAGAAATTTATATAATGACTATTAGATGCCAATTTTCATAATTAGGAGTTAATTGGGAAAACACATATGACTATAAAAGGGCCTACCTTGGAGACAGTGCCTTTTTGCCATTGATACCATGGGAAAATCCAAGGAACTCGGCCAGAATCTCAGAAAAAAATTCACAAGTTCAGTTCCTCCTTAGGAACTGAATCCAAAGAATCGTATGCAAATATCAAAAACTTTGGACTACACAGACACTGCATCCTTCAGGAAAGAGGCACTAATTAACTCCCAGGAATGAAAGAACTAAGGTTCAACAACACTACAAAGTTGTAACAAAATGTCTTAAAGACAACAATGTGAAAGTATTGGAGTGACCATCACAAAGCCCTGTTTAGTTAAAGTTCTGACCTGAACTTGTGGATTGAACTGAAAAAGCATGTTTGAACAAGAAGGCCCACAAACCTGACTACACCAGTCCTGTCAGGAGGAATGAGCAGAAATTCTGGCAAAGTACTGCGGGAAGCTTGTGGAAGGCTACCACAAGCCTTTGATTCTCAGGCAATTAAAAGGCAATGACACCAAGTACAAATAAAGTGTATGTAAGCTTTATGTCCCACTGAAAATCTGATGTAGTGAATAAAAATAAATGTCTCTTACCTATTATTTTGAAATGATGACTATTAGAATTAAAGTAGATACCCTAACTGACAACACAGGAAATGTATGGTAACATGAAATGTATGGAGTTGTGAAAAATTAAGTTTGGATTTCTTTAGCCTGGGTGTGTTTAAAATTTTGGCCTCAACTTTATAGTATATAGTCATGCTTTTGTTACATTTTTCATTACATTTATTGGAGTTTCTCTTTAAAGATATATATTATATATATATATATATATATATATATATATATATATATATATATATATATATATATATAGTATATTGGGACAGTTACCTTCATTTATTTTCATTTATTTTCTGATAAAACAAAACTTGTGTCACTAAGCCAAAAGTTAAGTCAAGACTAATATTTATGATGCATATATGTATAAGATGTACTACTGTAACAAAATAAGCATAAGGTTAGTTCAAATCATGCACATATGTTTATAACCTGGTTTGGTAATTTGGGACAGCATGATTCAGGTCAATTGTCTTTAAATACAGTAAGTGCAGAGAGGAAAAGTGAATTGACATAATGGATGTATGAATGCACTGTGTTTATATAATTATAGAGATTGGTGCTGATGTTTATTTTTATGGTGTTAATGCAAGAAATGAATTAAAACTTACCTTTTAGTGATAGTTTTACTGTCACTTTTTACTTAAGCTGTTCATGCTAAATTTCAAATATTATTTATGGTTATGAATTTTGAATAGATTTACTTAACCTGTTATTGTTGGTAGTTCTGTAAGAAATTAACTATAAAACATTACTTAGGCCTACATCTCAATAATTATGCTACAAATAAATAACATTTTAAACGTGTCATTGAGAATGAAAGTAAAGGCCTAAACCAATGAAAATATGTGTCCCAAATGATCAAATATATTGTCCCAAATTACATATCATAAAATATTTTTCATTCAAAAGTTTTTTTGTGTGGCAAAAAATTAAGGGGTGGGCATGTATGAAATTGTAGTTAGTAAGCCCTGGCAACTGTCAGCGCTAGGCGCGGCAACAATGCGCATGCGCATTATGGAAAGCGAGCGGCTGATTTGAGAGTGAGACGCTGGTGCCCTCTGTTGGACCAGAAAAAGCATGCAGTTCGCCTGCACTCGGATTCAGGTGGCTCTAATTCAAATTTCCACAGATGGAACATTCTTTATTTGGTCATTTAAACAGGCATAATTTTACCCAAAAACTACAAAAAAATTACTGGTGCACCCAAAAATGGGGAGCTCAGTGTGTGATTGAGAGACTGTGTAAGGGCTTAACATGTCATTTTTAACTGGGATCCTGAGGTGAAGTTACGTGACACCGCTATGTTGCCTCTGTCCTGCTGAATCTTTTTGCTAGGAAGAGTTATTAATACTTAGTCAAGTATTTGCATTAACTTTATCTATAGCAAACTAAAGTTGTATTGTTTTAGTCGCATGAGAAAATGAGAGGACAGCCTGAGGTATTAGCCTGATACAGCACATGTACTGTCCACACTGATTAGAGTTCACTCTAAAGTAATTTAACTCCTTTATTGCCATCCGCTGTCCTTTCAGACACATGTAGACTACTACTTTAACTAGTAACGAATTGAACATTTCAGATTATAAAGGTTGGTATTCAGTTTGGCTATATGTGGATGTTGACATATACTGCATGTAAAAAATACTGACATATATTGCATGTAGCATTGCATGACAACAGAGAGAAGGCAGGACAGAAACAGTCGGAAATTCTTTTTATTGCTTTATCACTCCATCGCTGCACTGCCTTTCTTTCCTGAAAGAAATGGTCTATTAATCATCCAGTATGAGCAGGTGTTAGGCCTATATTAATAGGTCAAATAATATGACAAGTCCGATTGTGTGGCTTTACGTTTCAAGATCCCACCTCCCTTTGGTTTTTTCACTGGTTTCGAAAGGGATTGCGGGGAGATGTGTATCACCGAACAGCTCGTTGTACCTTGAAATTTTGTTTTTACACGAGGCAGATCTTTCATTCGTTTTTGTCTCGCACGAGGCTGGGAGTTGCGGCCGCCTGTAGCTCGTCGAGTATATTTGTGTTCGTAACTTGTCACTTCCAGCTGCGGATCGGACAGTGGATTTGCCTACACGCGACCGAGTTACAGACAACGGCACCATCGTTTTCCATGTTGAGTTTTCTTTTAACATATCCACTCAAGAGATTTGTTTGATGTTGTAATGTCTCAGACCTCGAACGGACGGAATATGAAATACAACGAATATATTCGACACTAACATAAGGAATACATGCGCATACTAACAGAAGGAAGCGAATAGGCTAAGTGATGTTTTGGTACGCGGCCTGGTTTTCAGCAATCGGGTGGAAACTAAGGACTGAATTATGGGACAGAGCCAAGCACGGGACGAGTCAAATAGGCCGCCAGTTCAATCGACGTTTTATGAAACGGATCTAAATAAACTTTTACGCTACGACTTGTAACACTTTAAATGGAGCATGACACTTTTGCTGCGTTTTTCGTAGATTAATTTGACATTCATTCGTCGTATCGCCTGACCCATCAATGGAAGTATGTTACCAGCTGCCGGTGCTACCGCTGGACCGGCCAGTACCGAAACACGTCCTCGGCCGGCGTGGTGCCATCTGCATCAACTCGAGCTCGGGTTTGTTCGGTGGTTCTCTTCCCCGCCAACTCTCAAAGGTATGTCTGTTCGCCCGGCACCGTGTGCCAGTACATGCTTAAAGTCATAGCACACGGCTCTACCACACCGTGTACAACACCTTTCTGTTGTTATATTGACACATTCAAAGACATTAACACATTAGAATAACCTTTCGCTCCGGCCATTGTAGAAATTATATTCCTTTGGGAGAATGTCATGTGCTTCTGAGTCCAGATTTTGAGTTATGCTTCTGATACTATCAAAGTACTACAGTCAGGGTGCTGGACATGAATCTCGTAATGTGTTAGTTACAGCAGTGGAGCTATCCTCTTCTCCCTGAGTGCACACTGTTCTGTTTAGAGGTTCCCCTTTTCAGAACGCAGGGAGGCCTTAATTGTTAGCTTCAGGAGTAGATCTGAGTTTTAACGCAGGAAGAACATTAGTCAGTGCTAAAGTCCCATCAATGCTTCTTTGTGATGAGTGCTGAATAGTGGCTTAGAGCAGTAGAGTGCAATAAATAATTGTTCTGAGGTCAGCCTGAAAGCACAGTGTAAGGACAAAAGAGAATGGTATACTTGCATGTGCACAGTGCAAAATATATGCACACATGGGTTAATGGAGCGCTGACAGAAATGTAAAAGCAGAAAGCCCAGATGTTTTTTTGTTTGTTTGTTTTAAAACAATATTTAACTCAGAAAACATGGTCTTATCAAATTCCCCACGTGTTCTCTCACATTTCCTATGTAATACTGACACATGGAACAGTGTCAGACGAGATATGGAACTGTCTAAATCGCAGCACTGCATTAGGTTGTTAAATAGACCACTTTTAAGCACTTTCTAAGAGAAAGTGGTTAAAATGAATGGAGACGCATACACCGATCAGCCATAACATTATGACCACTGACAGGTGAAGTGAATAATATTGATTATCTCGTTACAATAGCAC
>CM075023.1:8188045-8213776 GCA_037576675.1 Pangasius sanitwongsei
CTGTAAAGCTGCTTTGTGACAATGTCCATTGTTAAAAGCGCTATACAAATAAAACTGAATTGAATTGAATTGAATTCTTCTTAAACTGCGTGTGCTTGTGTACTTTATAGCGCTGCTTAGGCGTAATTTATAATTTTGTACTTTATATCAAAAGTTGATGCTGCAGGTGCATTCTGCTTTAATACTGAACTCTAAGATGAGCATTATTTTTTTCCTGTTTTACTTTAGCTCAGTCTCGTAGACACACCGGAAAGGGCCTCAGGTACACTCTTCGCCATCGCCGTTATTTCCAACTGTCGACCCTTGCAGCTGAGCTTACCCGTTTTTTTGAATACCTGTTAACTCCAACCGCCCTAGAAACCTCATTTCTACCACCACACATTGTGCATCAGAGTCCAACTTCTGATAAGAGCACACAAACAGTGCCTTATGCTCATGCTGTGCCACATGTGGCAACATGTGACCTGGGCATTCAAACTGTCACCCAGCAGGTGTACCACGATGATAACAATGTCTACTCTGATGTTCTCCAGATTCCTGAGTCTACCCTATCCTGCCCTACTTCTCCTGAATACCACTCTCCTACAGACTATTCTCCTATTTCGCTTATTCCACCTGTTGACTTCTCTCCTTCGCCTTATGAGTCTCTATGCGTCATTATTGACTGAGACATCTTGCTATAATGGTTCATATATTTTTATTATGTTTAATAAACTACCTATGCCCTTAAGCCTAATGTTTGAGCGTGATTATTACATGATTAGTAATCAGGTGAGTTGGAACAAGCATGATGGGAACTGGAGTCTGGAACTGGAGAACTAGGATGAGTGGTGTTATGGGTGTTGTAGTTGGATGCCAATTCCGGCGTTGCCGTGACACAAGCCATATTTAAATTAATAGGTTACATGTTATTTTGGTCTTTTTCGCTGTTATTTTTTGGTCTTTGACATGTAGGACTATTGTAGGAATTCTGGAATGAAAAAATTAGAAAAATTTCCCCTGTCCATCTACCTCCACTAAACAAACTAGTGTTATGTCTCAAATTGCATTTACTACTTATGTACTATTCTAGACTGTTACTGAGTAGTAACACTAACCAGTTTTCCCATTACAGATTCTGTTTGAATTTTAAGAAGACTCTCATACCTTAAAACCTACCAAAAGGTCTGTTCTAAGTACCAGCCTTCTGGATTTTCTAGATTTTATAGTAAATACTTTTTAATGTAAGGTCAGAGTTTTCGATCTGGGAGATGTAGCTAATGACGGTCACGACCACAGCGGAAAGACAGAGCTTGTCAGTTTAACATCATGGTGCATGTTACTAACATAATAAAATGTTCAAATGTTACAGTGGTCCTAAATTATATCTCTGGCATTTAAAAAAAATGCAGGGTGGTCAAAGCATGGGGTGGCAGAAAATTCATAATGTCCATTTGGGGTTGTTTTCACAAAAAGTTTGGGAACTCCTGCCTTAACCCCAAAACAAAATGATTTTCCTTGTGGAAGTGTAAGCTCTTTGATCATCGTCCACATGGACAGATGAAGATGCACATGGAGGTGTCAGGCATGCATAAACTTTTTTTTGTTGTGTGTAGCAAGATATAATGTTGACAGGTATAATGTTGACAAGTAAACTTAGTAAAAACTTTACTGTACATAAGATTTATGTACAATAAGTATTTTTAGCTTTTTGGTGCTTTTATATGTATATAAAATAGTGTATATGGTGCATTGTATATCGTGTATGCTTTGTATTACAGATGTTCAATTGAGAGTTCAAACAGGTTACACATCGGAGCAATCAGAAAGAGATGAGTGGAAAGACAGACAACACGCAAACCTCTGCATGGACTTCAGACCTCTGCATTGTGAGGACATACACAAACATAGTCTTTAGTGTCTTTTAATGTAGTTTTTATTTTTTAGATTGTTTTCCATTTCTGTTAGAAATGCCAACTAGTTTCAGTTACTTTTCATGAGGCATATTTTGGGGGAAAAAATAGAAAAAAGAAAAAAAAAGAAAAAGGTAATGTTTCAGTTGTAGGATGGCCATTGAATTTAAGGATTATCTTTAGGCTTGAATTTTTTTAAAAATTTTAGGCTTAATGCATACTGGCTAAGAAAACAATATATTTCTGAGGAGTTTTTCACTATTGCAGTTACAGTTTGCATACCCTGGCAGAAATTGTGAATTCTTGGCATTGATTTTGTAAAGATGACTGATCATGCAAAAAAACTGTCTTTTATTTAAGGGTAGTGATCATATGAAGCCATTTATTATCACCTAGTTGTTTGGCTCCTTTTTAAATCATAATGATGACAGAAATTACCCAAATGGCCCTGATCAAAAGTTTACATACCCTTGAATGTTTGGCCTTGTTACAGACACACAAGATGACACACACAGGTTTAAAGGGCAATTAAAGGTTAATTTCCCTCACCTGTGGCTTTTTAAATTGCAGTTAGTGTCTGTGTATAAATAGTCAATGAGCTCTCACATGGATGCACTGAGCAGGCTAGATACTGAGCCATGGGGAGCAGAAAAGAACTGTCAAAATACCTGTGTGACAAGGTAGTGGAACTTTATAAAGATGAAAAAGGATATAAAAAGATATCCAAAGTCTTGAAAATGCCAGTCAGGACTGTTCAATCACGTATTAAGAAGTGGAAAATTCGGGTGATACCAAGCCAAGGTCAGGTAGACCAAGAAAGATTTCAGCCACAACTGCCAGAAGAATTGTTCAGGATACAAAGAAAAACCCACAGGTAACCTCAGGAGAAATACAGGCTGCCCTGGAAAACGATGGTGTGGTTGTTTCAAGGAGCACAATATGACAATACTTGAACAAAAATGAGATGCATGGTCGAGTTGCCAGAAAGAAGCCTTTACTGCGCCAATGCCACAAAAAAGCCCGGTTACAATATGCCCGACAACACCTTGACACGCCTCACAGCTTCTGGCGCACTGTAATTTGGATTGAGGAGACCAAAATAGAGCTTTATGGTCACAACCATAAGCACTATGTTTGGAGAGGGGTCAACAAGGCCTATAGTGAAAACCATCCCCACTGTGGAGCATGGTGGTGGCTCACTGATGTTTTGGGGGTGTGTGAGCTCTAAAGGGGAATCTTGTGAAAATTGATGGCAAGATGAATGCAGCATGTTATCAGAAAATACTGGTAGAGAATTTGCATTCTTCTGCATGAAAGGTGCGTATGGGACGCTCTTGGACTTTCCAGCATGACAATGACCCTAAGCACAAGGCCAAGCTGGCCCTCCAGTGGTTACAGCAGAAAAAGGTGAAGGTTCTGGAGTGGCCATCACAGTCTCCTGACCTTAATATCATTGAGCCGCTCTGGGGAGATCTCAAACGTGCGGTTCATGCAAGACGACCATGACCTGGAGGCATTTTGCCAAGACGAATGGAAAGATAAGTTTTTACAGAAAGAAAAGTTTTTACATACTGAATTACTAACTAATGGATCCACATTATTGAAATATGCATGGGAATCTGTACAGTGGGTAGTGGCATACACCTATAACAGGGACCAGCAAATTGATAAACACAGAAAAAGAAGAGCCTGGTATTCTATCACATTTTGTCTCTTGCTCTTACATTTATTTCCAGCCTTTGTACTAGGATTCACAAGTAATAGTATCTGCACTCTGCCATTTTGCATTCATTTTGTATTTTGAATAGTTATTTATGCATCTCTTGGCTTTATAAAATAGTATTAATCCTTAAGTGCCTAAAATAAGTTTTAATAGTCTTTAACATTCCATGTCTCAGATGCTTCTAGAAGCAAACTGTGGTCCAGCAAAAATGAGGATTGCCCACTCCTATTGTTATGTATCTGTGTGTTTTTGTGTATTTGCTAGATGTAGGTATTTGATGGAATTTTGTGGTGTTATTTAAAAGCTCATCAGTGCTCTGGCATTATTTTAAAAAGTATTATTTAAAAATATTTTAGAATGTACTGACAGTGATGTAAAATATTCCTGGTAAAGTCAAATGAGAGAACATATTGAAGCAATTCTTAGCCAAAATATATGGATATGATCACTGAAGATATCACTGAAAGTATTAATAAGAAATAGGCCTGAAATCTAAGATAATTAAAAGTGGTGTGTGATGTTTGATTTAGGTGGTACTCACTGTATCAGATCTGTAAAAAGTAAACAAAAATTTTATTCCTCTTTGTAAACATGTTCTGGTGTTGTTTGCATGTTTATAAACAAGGTGTTTTGGTGTTTGTGCAGCGCGGACAGACACCGTGACATCAGAAGTGGAACTGCAGCCAGTTAGAAGTACTCTGAGCATTCACAAGAACTTGCACGCTTCATATTACCACCGAAATGACACACATGATGCACACCCCACACTAGACCAGGAGTACATTAAACAAGCTAAGGTAAGAGAAAAAAGAGAGCTTAGTATGCTCTATTGTCAGGCACAAACATAACTTAATGGTTGCCATTTTATTGGGCAAAATGAATATGCTTATGGGGCAGAATGGGATATAAATAAAGTAGTAGTGTTTAGTAGATAAGCACTGAAGGGTAAGGTATACACCAATCAGCCATAACATTAAAACCACTGACAAGTGGTGTGAATAACATTGATTATCTCATTACAGTGGCACCTGTCAAGGGTTGGGATATATTAGGCAGCAAGTGAACAGTCAGTTCTCAAAGGTTATGTGTTGGAAGCAGGAAAAATGAGCAAGCGTAAGTATCTAAGTGACTTTGAGTAGGGCCAAATTGTGATGGCTAGACAACTGGGTCAGAGCATCTCCAAAACGTTAGATTAGGACAATGGTGAACCTGCATCAGGGTCATGGGCACCCAAGGCTCATTGATGCACGTGGGGAGTGAAGGCTAGCCCATTTGGTCGGATCCCACAGAAGAGCTACTATAGCACAAATTGCTGAAAAAGTTAAAGCTGGCTATGATAGAAAGGTATCAGGACACACAGTGGGCTGCATAGTCGCAGGTCGGTCAGAGTGCTGCCCCCTGTTCACCACCAAAAGCGCTTACAATGGGCATGTGAGCATCAGAACTTGACCATGGAGCAATGGAAGTGGCCTGGTCTGATGAATCATGCTTTCTTTTACATCATGTGGATGGCTGGGTGCGTGTGCATCGCTTACCCTGGGGAGAGATGGTACCAGGATGCACTATAGGAAGAAGGGAAGCCGATGGAGGCAGTGTGATGCTCTGGGCAATGTTCTGCTGGGAAACCTTGGCATTCATGTGGATGTTACTTTGACACATACACCCCTTCATGGCAGTAGTATTCCCTAATGGCAGTGGCCTCTTTGAGCAGGATAATGTACCCTGCCACACTGCAAAAATTGTTCAGGAAGAGTTCAAGGTGTTGACTTGGCCTCCATCTGTGGGATGTGCTGGACAAACAAGTCTGATCCATGGAGGCCCCACCTCACAACTTACAGGACTTAAAGGATATGCTGCTAATGTCTTGGTGCCAGATACCACAGCACACCTTCAGAGGTGTTGTGGAGTCCATGCCTCGAAGGGGTCAGAGCTGGGTTGGTGGCACAAGAGAAACCTACACAATATTAGGCAGGTGGTTTTAATGTTATGGCTGATCAGTGTATGTATTTAAGTATGTTCCCAATTCAAATTTCTACTTAATTTTTTTTTTTTCTGTCTTGTATACATAACATAAGTTAAATGATTCCCTGCATCAGTTTCACCATTTTGGGCATAAAATGGTTTCCCCTACCCAGTTATTTCGCTGTTGAGGTGCTATCGATTTATTCATGCCATAAGATTACTAGTAACAAGCAGCACTATACTTACTATACTATAGGGACAGAACAGGAATAGTGTACATACTGTATGTTTAAGTATTACAGTACATTATTAGAGCACAAGACTTTATATACGGGTCATACAGGACAATTGTATCTTTTTCTGTGTCAGCAACTCCATTGTGGTTGGCCGCATTTGACTCACAGTTAAGGCCATATAGCAGCCTGTGTAAAATCAGGCTAAATATGGTCAAAAAGAGTAGGTACAGAGCCTGAAGCCTGCACATGTATGAAGGATTACTCAGGGAGAGATAAGCTCTCCCTGCAGTTTTTTTTTCACTAATCACCTGCCCCTTCTGGTCAAAACATGCTAATTGTTTAGTTCCCCTGTTTTTTTATGCCTCCTCCGCTAGGTGGTGAAGGCATTATGTTTTCCGTCCATCCGTCCGCAAGAATTGATTGAATGTTTATAGGATTTATATGGTATTATCATTGTAACTAGCTGGTTGAACTGATTAGATTTTGGAATTGATCCATACAGAGTCAATTTCACAGCAAGGTCAAATGTCTGAAATAGATTTTCTTCAATAGCTTCTTTCATGTCATACAGAGATGTTACTTACACATTCATGTTCAGGAACTCGAGGCCTGTTTTTGGCTACAATTTACACTTTTTTTTCATTTACACTTTTTTCTCTGCCTGAGATTCTCGTTAGCGCATTATCTTTAGAATGACTGGTTGAATGTTTGTATGGATTTATATGGAATAACAGTGTGGTTAAATTCTCAAATCTGACTGGTCAGAAGGTCTGCATTATTATTGTATAACTGCATGGCTCGGACAGTAGTGATGGCTGTAACATGAACATGTACAATGGACACTCCACATAAACTAAGACTAATAATAAATGGATTTTAACAAAGAAAAACATACTTGTTGATGTGGTAAAGTTTTTTATTAGTAGACATTTATTAACATTTATGGAAGGAGTCTTTTGTGTCAGCACTTTCTAACAGTCACAGCGTTTTACAAAGTTTCCCAGTACAGGAATGTCTTCAGGACAGAGGAGTTTATGCTTTCTAGTTTATCAATAAAATGACAAGCTGCAGTTTCTGTGAGAGAGAGAGAGAGAGAGAGAAAGAGAGAGAGAGAAAGAGGAAAGGAGAAGCTGGTGAGGGAACATCACTATCACTATAATGTAAATGATAACAGGAACCGGTTGTCTCTCGGATGTTCACACAATATTAAAATGCCCTATGTGTCAGTCATTAATAATCATCATCATAATCATAAATTAAACAATGTAATTGTTGGCAAATCGCTATGGTATAAACGGAATAACACTCTGCAGACCATGTTATACAAAAATAATCCACTTTAGGATGGTAATGACCATCCCAGAGTGGATTATTTTCATATGACTACACAGTCTGCCATGTGTTATTCCTTACTTATCATTGTAACCAGCAGATTGGATTGGATTTGGAACTGATTTGGATTTTGGAACTGATCCAACAGGGATCAAGGTCACAGCAAGGTAAAATGACTGAAATAGTTTTTCATTAATAGCTTCTTCCTTGTCTGAAGTATATTTTAAGGGTAGGACTAGACAAGGCAGCGGAGGCATCCCTGTTCTACTTAGGGTTTTTTTGGGTCCACGAAGGGTAGCACTACAACAGCATATAAAAATAGAATTTTTTATGAGTCAATTAATAAAATTAATGATGGAAATATTTTTTTCCCATCTGCATCATACCAACTTATCATGTTTTATTGCATACTTTGATGAAGGTTATATATTTCTCAAAATATTATATGTGAAATCTATGAGTGAAATCTCATTTTATATCATTATGAAAATGTCATAATGTGCTTTCGCACATGCTAATAAAATAGTATGATTTGCCAAACACATGAGCACCTTGTGTCTTATTTTTGAACCTGCAGTATAATAATGCTTTTTTTATTTTGTCATAGGCTTTTAAAAATACTTTTGCAGTTCATACCTAACACTGATCCTGTTGAAGAATGTTTTTTGAGTGTCATTTTCATGAGTGTCATTTTGGAATCTCTCTCTTGTGGTAGTGTATGCTGCAGAAGGTTGGAAGCTGGAACTTTGATATCTTCTTCTTTGATCAACTCTCTAATGGTGAGACACCTGCTGGTAACTATAAGTAACTTTAGCAAGTATGGAAGGTACATACTGTATGTAACCATAGTGCTATTAGTGAGTGGAGAACTGCCATAGCAGTTTCCTTTAGAACTTGTGGAGTATCATGTTTGGTCATTTCCTTACCAAGTTGAGAATAAGAATACATTGCAACATTGAGTGAGTGACAGTTCTGAGTTGATAAGAGAGGTCAGATGAAAATGGCCAGATTGGTTTGAGCTGCCAGGAAGAATACTGTAACTCATATAATCCCTCTTTACAACCATGGTGAACAGAAAAGCATCTCAGCATGCACAAAACATTGAACCATGAGGTGGATGGGCTGCAACAGCAGAAGACCACATTGGGTTCCACTCCTGTCAGCCAAGAACAGGAATCTGAGGCTACCATGGGCACAAGTGCACCCAAACTGGACAGTTGAAGATTAGAAAAACAAAATCACCTGGTCTTTTTCCAGTCTTCGGCTGTCCAGTTTTAGTGAATCTGTGACCATGATAGCCTCAGATTCTTGTTCTTGGCTGCCAGGAGTGGAACCTTATGTGGTCTTCTGCTGTTGCAGCCCATCCACCTCAAGGTTTGATGTGTTGTGCATTCTGAAATGCTTTTCTGCTCACCACAGTTGTAAAGAGTGCTTATTTGAGTTACTATAGACTTCCTGTCAGCTCAGACTAGTCTGGTCATTCTCCTGTGATCTCACTCATCACCAAAGTGTTTCAGCCTGCAGAGCCTCCACACTCTAGATGTTTTTGTTTTTCACACCATTCTGTGTAAACTCTAGAGACTGTTGTGTGTGAAAATCCCAGGAGATCAGCAGTTTCTGAAATACTCATACCAGCCCATCTGGCACCAACAACCATGTGAGAGATAAAGTCACAAAGATCACATTTTCCCCCATTCTGCTGTTTGATGTGAACAATAACTGAAGCTCTTGACCTGTATCTGCATGATTTTATGCACTGTGCTGCTGCCCCATGATTGGCTGATAGATAAAAACTAGATAAAAGAGCAGGTGTACACATTCTATTAAAGTAGACGGTGAGTGTATATACACACAATCACGTCCGTTAAATGTTTGGACATTGACAAATTTATTGTTATTTTAGCTGTCTACTACAGTATATAGGAGTTGAAATTAAATAATTTATATGAGCTCAGAGACTGTTATCTTTAACTTGAGAGTATTTACATCCAAATCAGCTCAACCATGTAGGGATTGCAGAATTTTTTTATATGTGATCCCCCCTCATAAATTAAATTGTCATTTTTAATACTTGGTTGCAAATCCTGTACAGTAAATGACTGCCTGAAGTTTGCAACCCATAGACATTACCAGAGTCTGGATTTCATGGTGAAGCTCTGCCAGGCCTGTACTGCAGCTGTCTTCAGTTCCTGCTTGTTCTTGGGGCATTTTGCCCTTAGTTTTGCCTTCAGCAAATGAAAATGCATGCTCAACTGTATTCAGGTCAGGTGATTGACATGGCCATTGCAGAACATTCCCCTTCTTTCCTTAAAAACATCACAAATCATTGTGCTCACCAGTGCTTTTTTTCTTTTTTAATTATGTACCAAATTGTTGACAGAGACAGCTCTGTAGACCTCATATTGAGTTAACAAATGCAAATTCCATACTTGAAATCAACTTTTGACCTTTTATCTGCTTAATTGTAAGTTAAATAATGAAGGAATAGCACACATCTGGCCATGGAACAGCTGAGCAGCCAATTGTCCAATTACTTTTGGTTCCTTAAAAGTAAATACCATCAAATTTATTCTGAAAGTCATGCTTGTTATTTCATTTAAATGTTAATAATTTAGCTGGTAAACAGCTAAAATAACAATAACTTTGTCAATGTCCAAATATTTATAGACTTACACAGAAGCACTTCTTGCTTGCACAGCTGATAAAGGACATTTGTCCAAAATGTCCTGTTCCTCTGGAAACTTTGTATAATGCCCTGTGTATAATCCCTGCTGTATCATACACAAATTATTTAATTTAAATAAGTTACTAATTTTAATGACCAATTATTTATTAATGTTGCATCCACTAGTAAAATTATATTTTGTCTCAGTTTGTGAGTATGCTTTGGGATGTGTAGGAGTGGATAAAGATTCTTATTTGGCATATCTGTTGCCTGTAGTGATGTAAAAAAAAAATTTTCTTGAATAATTCTGTGGCTAGAAAATATATTATGTTAGTGTATTTTGTGTTTGGAAGACCAAAGTTTTAGACCTAAAATCCACTATAATTTCCTTTTGTTTCAGGAAAGAGTTTAGTGGATTTGACTTTTCACCTCTTCAGTGAATACAGTCTAATAAAGCTCTTCCGACTGGATGTGCTCAAACTGCGGCATTTTTTAGGCACGTACCATTCACATACATTAATTTGGTTTGCTAAATGTAGTTCATATTACAGAATTAGCTTTAGGAGACATGATATTTGATGTTTTCTTTTGTTACCATAGTCATGGTACAGGAAGCCTATCACAGTCAAAACCCCTATCACAACGCTCTCCATGCTGCTGATGTTACACAGGCTATGTACTGCTACCTGCAGGAACCACAGGTGTGTGTATGTATGTGTGTATAAATCGGTGACTAATGGAAAGGAGAAAGAGAAGAGGAAAAGTTATACATGATTCATACTTTTATCATTGTGACTATAAAATAGACTGATATACATATGAAAAAATGCTTCTATTGTACTAATGAAAATATATGTTTGTCTATGTGCATCTCTAGCTATTTGAGTCTCTGACATCCTGTGATATCCTTTTGGGTTTGCTGGCTGCAGCAACTCATGATTTGGATCATCCAGGTGTCAATCAAACCTTCCTTATTAAAAGCAGTCACCACTTGGCCTTGCTCTACCAAGTAAGATGCACCAATTCTATCTGCCTAAAGCCAAAGTATAAAAGTGGTTTGTCTTTAATTATATAGTACTATAGTATGTTTACTGTATTTGATTAAGTTGACTGTTGTCACCAGCATTACTGGGACTATATTGCGATAATTTGTGATTGTTTGGCATTTCTACTCATCCAAAATAAACCTGTTCTCTGTTTGTGTTTTAACATGTCTGCTGTAGAACTCGTCTGTTCTGGAGAACCACCACTGGAAATTTGCTGTCAGCTTGATGAGAGAGTCAGGTCTTCTATCCCATTTATCAAATGCAGACAGGTGCAAAAACACACACACAAACACACCCCTCTGCTTGATCCTGTAAAGAATAAAAGGCTTGAAATTACAGTCCTGTGTATGAATAAATAAAAAAATGGGTTTTGTGCTTACACTCAATTGCCGGCTGATTAAGTGCCACAGTGGGTAACATTGCCGCCTCACAACTTCAGGGTTCAATCCTGAGCTTGGGTTGTTCTCCCCAAGTTCTCCCCGTGATCGTGTGGGTGTCCTCCGGGTTCTCTGTTTTTCTCCCAGAGTCCAAAAACATACAGATAGGCAGATTGGCTATGGTAGATTGCCCCAGGTGTGAATGACTGTGTGAACGAGTGTGTGAACGTGTGTGTGCATGGTGCCCTGCAATGGACTAGTGTCCCATCCATGCTGAGTTCTTCCGCCTTGCACTCAGTGTTGCTGGGATAGACTCTAGGATCCACTGCAATCCTGATCAGGATAAAGAGATTACTGAATACAAGTAGTTTTTGTTTGTGTGCAGATAACCAAATTTCAGTGGTGGTTCTCCAGCACAGATGAGTTCTGCAGTGGACATGTTAAAGCTCACTGTGAGCTGCAGATTTTTTGAAAACCATGATTATTTTCTGCTTCACTGTTCTCAAAACATGAATGACTAACCAAAAAGTCCTTACTGACTGTAGTCCATCTGTTGCTATGCACAGTTTGCCCCCTTATCAGTCCATCAGTACAACTGGCCCACCACAAAACCACCACTGATGTGTTGTTCATTAAGTAAATGTTTTAATCATTTGCAAATTGCTGTGGTATAAGCGGAATAACACAATCCAGACTCTGTGGTTTTAGGAAAATAATGCACTTCAGTAAAATATTGTCCTTTAGTGGCACTCTGCTTCACAGCTTACCAAATCACACCCCTCAAGTGTGCATTATTTTCGAATAACCGCACTGTCTGTCATGTCTTATTCCTTACATAATATATAATAGATATTGTAATCTTTGCATTTTGGTACTGTGGACAGTGCACATAATTTTAAAACACGAATGAGAAGGATAGACTTCCCCTTTGTGTGAGAGAATTGGGCACTTGCAGTTAGTAATCTCTGATCTTCTATGGGTTTTGAATAAATGTTAAGGAAAATAAAATATTTTGAAATTTAATAAAATTAAATTTCTGTGTCCGTGTGTGTAGGCAGAGCTTGGAGGAACGATTGGGTTCGCTCATTCTGGCAACTGACATCAGCAGACAGAACGAATACCTGAGTGAGTTCAGAGCTCACCTAGACCGAGCTGACTTGCACTTGAACAACAGTCAGGACAGGCACTTCATATTGCAGGTAGAAAACACACACACATACACTATAAACACATTTTACATATGAATAAGCAAGACATACACTACTTATTGACCAGACAAATTATACAGTGGTAATTATACCACCAATACTCAAATGAAATTTGCTTATAACTATAAGTTGGATATATTGTATATGTGGCCTTAAGCAGCTACTTCTAATGTGATATGGTCCAAATATGGTCCAGCTATCCGGCTACAGCTACCTGTAAGACACCTTTTTACCCTTCTGTTTGCTGCAGTATATACATAGCTTATACTGACAGGTCCTATTCTTGCAATAATTCATTTAAAAATGAAGAAACTAGTTATCAAAGTGTAGATGGTTTATGCTTATTAGTTTACAAAATTTACAAAATATAGGCAAAGCAAAACAAAGTTACTGCTTAATGTTCACAAAAATTTAACATTTTGGCATGGAATAATTGGGTTGGGGTTGAGAAGACTGCTTTTATTTACTTACATTTTTGGGATTCTTACTAGTATTTGTTAAGGTTAACATGTATATTCACATATATTCATATATATATATATGATACACATGAGCTGTTATATACTCTTTGTGCACACAAACACACATGCATCACACACGACTCATATCACACACACATCACATATGTACAGTCCCCTCTGAAAGTATTGGAACGGCAAGGCCAATTCTTTTGTTTTTGCTAGACACTGAAGACATTTTGGTTTGAAATCTAAAGATGGATATAAGATGATAGAATTTCAGCTTTCATTTACATCATTTATATTTACATCAAGATGTGCTAAACAACTTATAACATGCCTCTTTTTGTTTGAACCCACTCATTTTTCAAGTGATCAAAAAAATTGGAATATCTGACTGATAGGTGTTACTTGTTGCTCAGGTGTGCCCTGAACCATGTAAATTTGTTTAAACAATTAATAGCTCTGAAAGAGTACTCTTGGTTTGAGCCCTTGTTGTTAAAAAGGATAAACCAATATGAAGACCAGAGAGATGTCTATGGGAGAAAAGCAAGCCATTTTAAGGTGAAAAAAGAGGGAAAATCCATTGCACAAGCCATTAGCCATTGCACAAGCATTGGGCATAGCCAGTACAACAATTTGGAATGTTCTGAAAAAGAAAGAAACCGCTGGTTTACTAACAACCAGATATCAAACAGGTCTGCCAAGGAAAACAACAGCAGTTGATGACAGAAATGAGAGCTATAAAGAAAACCCCAAAAACAACAGTGACATTAGCAAAAACCTCCACAGGGCAGGGATGAAGGTATCAAAAAACACTGAAATATAGATGCCATACCACAAGATGCAAACCACTCATCAGCAGTAAGAATCGGAAGACCAGATTGGAATTTGCAAAGAAATACAGAGATGAGCCACATCTGTTCTGGAACCAAGATTAACCTCTACCAAAGTGATGGAAAGGCCAAAGTGTGGAGAAAGAAATGATCTGCTCATAAGCCAAGCACGGTGGATGTAGGTTTGTGGCTTGCGCTTACATGGTTGCTTCTGGAAAGGGCTCACTAATTTTTATTGATTATGTTAACTCATTAGGGTATCAGCAGAATGAATTCAGATGTCTACAGAAACAGTCTGTCTGGCAATTTACAAAGAAGTGCTTCCGATTTAATTGGGAGGAACATCTTCATGCAAGACAATGACCTAAAACACACTGCCAACACAACAAAGGACTGCATCAGGGGGAAAGTAGTAGGCTGGCCAAGTCAATCACCAGTCATTAACCCAATTTAGCAAGCATTTCACCTCCTGAAGAGGAGACTGAAGGGAGAAACTTCAGGAAAGAAGCTGCAATACAAGCCTGGAAAAGCATCACAAAAAAAGAATGCAACAGTTTGGTGATGTCAGTGAGCGGCCGGCTTGATGCAGTTATTGCAAGCAAGGGAGATGCAACCAAATATTAAGTGTTAGTCTTAAAGTAAATTAAAGTAAATATCAGTCCAATACTTCTACTCACCAAAACTTGGGTGGTCTGCCACCCAAGGTACCAAGGTGTTTAACACATCTAGATGTAAATATCAGGAAATGCAAGATGAAATTCAGATATATTTTATTTATTTTCTCTTTCACTTTTTGTTTTATTCAGATGGCTCTCAAATGTGCAGATATCTGTAACCCATGTAGGCCCTGGCACCTTAGCAAGCTGTGGAGCCACAAAATTACTGAAGAATTTTTTAGTCAAGGTACACTAACACCCCACTGCCTTGATCTGTCCATCTCTCAGTTTACATAAATTAGACTGACTATTCAGTGAGTCCTAAGAGATAAACTTCTATTGATTAATAAATAATTGGTTAATTATAATTGGTAATAATTGGATGTGCTGAAGAATTGGTTGGGGGAAGTGGGTTGGTTAAAGGAGCAGCATTCAGAACTAGACCTAGTTTGAACAAATAAACATAGAGACAGCAGTAAACTTTCTGTCATGAGAAACATGTGTGTAAAGCAATTGTGTTTGTTTTAAGGTGACATTGAGAGGAGAAGAAATCTGGACTTGAGCATTCTGTGTGACAGAAACACCTACTCTGTGGGCAAAATACAGATCGGTACTTCATAAAACCACAACTAAAAATACACATTGCATGCATGCTCACACACACACACACACACACACACACACACATACAAATACACAAACATACATTTCCATGCTCAACCACTCACTCCCACCTACCAAAGTATATAAACATTCTCTCTCTCTCTCTCCCTCTCTGTCTGTAGGGTTCATATCATTTTTGGTGGAGCCATTGTTTTCAGAGTGGGCTCGTTTCTCAGACACACCACTTTCCCATATTATGATAAGTCACATGACGTCAAACAAGTTCAACTGGTCCTGCCCACCACAAGAGAACATGGGAGAAACTACCCAAAGCACATCCTCCAAAACCCTACCTCAGGGCAGCCTGGGGTCATGACCTCTTGAACACACCAACACACATACACACACAGTCCACACATCAGAAATATTTCTAATATTTCTTGTTTAAATGTAATTTCTTTATTTAAGGAGCACTTTTCCTACATAAATGTAATACATATACATAGATAGCAATACATAGATACCTCACACTACCTGTTCTTCCAGTGCTTATCATCCTGATTAAGTTTAATTCATCTTGTTTTAAAACACTTTAAATCATTTAAAGGGAATAGAAACCAATTGATACACAGATACTTACAGTTGAACTGAACCAATATGTGCTTTCTTGGACTGATATGCCATTATGCTGTAGAGCTCACTAGTGAATGCAAGAATTTACATTCTCTCCTTATATGTGCCGTACTTCACTCATTCACTGGTATTTAGCCCTCCCTCTCCACAAACACGCATACATACGCACACACAGACACTGAATTAAGTTCACTGAAGGAATAGCATGTTTCTGTCTTTACACTGTGAGCAGACTGCACACAAACACCTGCACGATTAGCACTACTACTGGCTATGTTAACACACACAAATGCACACAAAAACCATTCACATTGAATTATGGTGTGTTTATTTTTAGGTTCTGGAAAGCCAGCCAGCACTGTGGAAAATACTACAGAGGTTGCACTCTCCATAGACACGGATCAGATGAAAGAACAGTGTTACATGCCCCAATAGGTTGTAATGGCTTTATAGTAGTTTATAAAGACAATGAGTTTTAAAGCCTTTATGACTGTTTTTAAAGACAATAAAAATGAAGTGAGTCAATATGCCGTGCAAAGACCTATAGGAGTGAACAGTTTGAGAATTTGTGATGTAAGCAGCAGTGATGTAATGTTGAGTGACCAAACCTTTTAGATGGAGAGACTTCTATTTCTTTCAGCAGACACTTGCCTTTAGCCTTTTGTGAGTGATTTGCAGAGAATTTTGCTTGTTTTAATATTGCTACATCCCAATTTCACTTTTACTTGATCTAAGCTTGGCTTAACTCTTCCAGTAGATGCCAGTTGAGAATGATACTCAAGGTTATGATTTTTCTTTTTAATTCTTAAAAAAAAGGGCAACATACTCTGAATTTACACACACACTCATATTTTCTGACATATTTTTGCATTTCTCTAACCTGGCTTGAGAATGTTGTTTACCATTTTTTGAATAGAATCTTTTAGAGAAGGGGAGCAGTTTATAACATTTTGCCAAACTGATTTTTATACATACCAATCACTGTAACACTTCTATTAATAAAAATATAAATTGACGGGGAAATCATTTTTGTGGTTGTAATGTTTTAACGTTTGTTGTTTACATTTAAACATTTTCCATCCCAATGTTCACAGCACTTGGTGTCTGCCTGTGTTATTTTGAATTTAGGTGGAACTTGTACACTGTGCAACTGTCACACAATTGTTTTAATTAGGATGATCTTTAGGATAACGTAACATTGCCCATTGTTGTTACACTTGATTCCCAATTTCCAGGGAATAAAGATTTAAATTTTATTCATCTTTAGAGTGACCTTAAATTAACGCACATTTTACAAAACACTATTTAACTAAAGTAGTACAATAACTCTAATAAATTAAACAGTAATCCTGTCCCATTCATTATTCACTATGAATAATAAAAAGTAATAATGTATAACTTGAATTTGAATCTGTTTTAAGCAAATGCTGCACTAATTTTAATACAAAAATCCTTTTACTTAGCCCAAATATAGGTTTTTTATTATTATTATTATTATTATTATTATTATTGTTGTTGTTCTTGTTCTTGTTGTAGTTGTGCCTGTGGCTGTTATTTTTGTTGTTCAATTCTGTATTGTACTCCTCTGCTGTAACTCAGACAACTTTTGTTATCTAACAAAAAGAATTATGTTTGATCATTCGGGCAGTCTGTTGGCCATGTCAGAACTTTACCAATTAAGCGTGCATGTTGATTGCTCGAATAAAATTGAGAGTTGATGATGATTATGTACCAGCAGTGGAGATGGGATACACCAAATGGAGCCCTTCTGCTTTGGTCCAATCAGATATTAACCCACTAGTCTGTCTCAATGACAGCAAGCTGTGGCGTGCCCAGCTTTTGAGTTGTGGAATATGTTATTTGATCCTTGATGCACAACAACTGTACAACATCTGTAATATCTTCATGCTTTCTTTATAATCCCATTGTAGTGTTGTAGATATTGGTCAAAATATCTACAACATGACAACAGCGATGCATTTGCAAAGCATTATGTCTAAATAAATGAGGTGTATGATTTAAGGTCAGGGTTGAGGAGGCAGTTGGGATAGCAGGGCTTATTTCAAGGTTGGCAGCTGTCATCCAGAGTTATCTATATGGCTGTGCCCCTAATTGCATGTTAACAGAGATAAACAAGCCATCCAGAGGTAAGGTAATGACCCTCCGTGCAGTACTGCTGTGCCATGCACACAGCTACATAAAATTTTCAACAAGAAGTTGGCATAGTTTGCATAAAAGAAAAACAAGTTTTTATGCCATTGGAAATACAGTATGACTCACCCCTGTAGATACTTCTAAAATCCCATTTTCAGCTGCCACAGGAATTCTTGGAAACAATAGTGCAGGTGTGAACACCAGGGAGTTTTTACAGACATTGTGGAACAGTATGTTTTTAAATAGCGCAGGAAACTCTGCTGGGAGTGATGAGTGGACCATCAGTCAATTTTGTTTGCCCAGTACATTTTTAGTTGATCTCAATTCTAGAGTTTTTAGCCACATTTGAAAGAGAAATTAGAGACAGATATGAATAATGAATTGGTCTGAATTTCTTAGACAAACCACAAAATTTACAAATAAACCATTTTTGTTTAACTCTACTTCATGCAATGTTGTCAGTGTTGTCTTAGACCTTTTGACATACTCCATGTTAGCTGCAACAAGCAGTGCCATTTGCTACTGTGCATTTTAAAGGGAAGTTGCTTACCACATATGGCAATTGAGGGGTGTTTTTTTAATGCAAATGAGTGTCCGTGCATGAGCAGAGAAATTAGAATGCGTGGGATTTAGACACTGGTATCTAAAGAGAGTTGTGCATAAGCCAATGCCCACAAACATCAATGAACTGAAGCAATGTTGTAATGTGTGTGTAAGTAGTGGCCAAAAGTGATATCCTTTATTCAAACATATCATTAAAGATTTATTAAAGATTTTGTATGCATATTGTGCTTGGAGTGTAAAACTAATGGACATGCTCCATGTTTCAATTGTTTCATTTGTCATGATGCAATGAAACATGCAGAATTGCACAGACATCATTTTTGGCCAAGCTGTCATACAAAGCTTGCACTCACTATTCCCAACCTGTAATTGCTACAGGTGCATCAATCACTATGTGGCAGGTGTTGGCTATATTATAGGTATAAAATGGTAGGTGAAAATGGCCAGGAGGAAAGAGCTGTCCTCTGCAAACAAGGAGGATATTGTCAAAATGGCTAAATCTGGTCAGTCGGCTTTGGATATTGCTCATGTGTGGAATTTGAATGGTTGCACTGTCCTCAGAATTATTGCAAAGTACAGTGAGACTGGTACCATGCGAAATGTAAAGTGCTATGGCCGGCCAAGGAAGTATAGTCAGCGTTTTGACAGGAGGATGAAAAACACCTCAATGTGTGACCGCTTCACCAAACAGCTTCTAAAGTCCTGGATGAGAAGTGCAATGATGAAGGACCTCCAATTTCATTTCGGACTGCAAGGCATAAAGAAACCATTTATTAGTTCTGCCAACTGCAAAAAAAACATCTTGCCTTTGCCAAAGAACATAAGGATTGGAGTGTGGAAGATTGGAGCCATGTTCTGTGGTCCAATGAGTCAATGAGATTTTGATATGAAATGCATATGTGGCACCATTAAGCATGGCAGGGGAGACATAATGGTATGGGGATGCATGTCTGTGCCAGGTTTTGAAAGGATCTGCAAAGTTGCTGGCACCTTGAAAATGGACCAATACTTGGACATCTTGCAAAATACAATGGTGCCAAGTATGGAGGATCTGTTTGGAGATCGAAAATGTATTTTCCAACACGATAACGATCCCAAACACACCACGTGCACAAGGAAGGCATTTCTTGCTGCCCAGCATTTTGAAGTCCTCAAGTGAAAACCTTTGGGAAATTCTAAATCTGAATTGTCTTCCAATGAAGCTCAGTTTTGGGAATAATTTAAGGAGGCTTGGCAAGAAATTAAGCATGACACATGCGCAAAGCTTAATGATTCAATGCCCAGGAGAATGGCTGCTGTAATCAAAAACAAGGGAGGACCAATGAAATATTAACAACTGATTATACTGTAGTCAATGTATGCTTTATTTCCTGTGAGCTTTTTATATGCTATTTATAGCTGATTATATAACAACATGAATGTGCAGATGTTCCTATTAAAGTGGATGGTGAGTGTAGTATACAATTATAGAAGAGAAATTATTTATAATTGCACTGTGCGAAATGAGGAAGGATTCCCTTTTTATTCTGGTTCCTCTCAAGGTTACTTCCTCATGTAGTCTCAGGGAGTTTTTCCTTGCCACCGATGCCTCTGGCTTTCTCATTAAGAATAAATTTACAAATTAAAAATTCATATCTGGAATTTATTTATTTATATAAAGCTACTTTGTGACAATGTTAATTGTTAAAAGAGCTATACAAATAAAATTAATTGAATTCATGATGGTAGTCAACTGTGCTTTCCTTGTCCTGTTTTACTTTGTAATGAGCTCTTGGCAAGTTTTAAAGGGAAGTTCTGAACCTTTTGCTCTTAGCATCCTTAGCATAGCTGGACGGGCATTATTTAGCATTGCATACATTTCAAGGTGGTTCATTCAACACCTGGATCTCTAAGAAATGTGTCTACTTAAGTTATGTAAAGCCAACCATTACAACAATTGAAAGCATCCGACAGAGACAGGAAATACTGCATCTATGACCGCACCATGTTGAGATGCAGGGATGTGGTTAATGTCCATCGTTTTCAGTTTAATATATATTTACTACAGGTAAAATGCATTATAACTATAGATAAATGAACAAAATCAAGAAAGATTGTGTTTACGATAAAGTGGTGATTCCTCCATCTCTCTTGTTTGTATTTTGCCCACTATTTGTAGGCTATTTTATACTGGTACATGCAAATTAAAGGTATTTTAATAAGGAACCACAGCAATGATAACTAACAAAATAACTAACTCATTCAAAATAGCAAAATAACTAACTCCTGCAAACTTAATTAAATGCTGAATGACAGCATAATATTACATTAACGGTAAACCAAAAAAAAATATTTTGAAGCATATAATCTCTTGCCTGGGTCTCAATTTGGTGATTTTGCACAAGAGCTGGCAGATATAAACCGCCTTTTTTATAATGGCTCCTGTTTATATGCATTGTTACATATGTTGTATTACTGTGAGGTGTCCATGCCAAGTGATAATATACCTGTCGTATCAGTGCCAGAATTGTCAAAGTAATCAGAATCTCGGATCTACCATTCATCAGCACAGCTATCAAACACCACCCCTGCTTCAAAAACTCAACAATTACAGTGACTTTAACAGCTTGGTGGAAATTTTGCAAAACTATAAATCCACCACTCCAACTAACTGAATACACCCCCACACCTAAAATCTACCTAATAGACAACACATTTAACATCCCCCATTAGTATCAGAACTTCTGAATATCTCAACACCAGCTAAAGTCCTATCCAAAATATATAAAATAATATCCAAATCCAATTCTTCAATTACCATACCATGTAAAAAAATGTGAAGATGACCTAGCAATCACACCCAGAGACCACACAGGTCATAGGATGTATTAAATGGGCTCCATGGAATCTAACATCTGCACGCAGTGCACACATATACAACAGATTAATACATACATACATGCTATATGGGACTGCAAACCAGTTAGCCACTTCTGGGTTCAACATCAATTAGGAAAACACAACAGTTCTTCTGACAGGGCTATCACAAAGAAAACAATAATAACAACCTGGAAATCAAAGAATAACATTAATATCACACTTTGGAAAAACCTAATAATTGACTAAAAGACAACACATTAGACATCCCCCCATTAGTATCAGAACTTCTGAATATCTCACCACCAACTAAAGTCCTATCCAAAATATATAAAATAATATCCAACTAATACTCTTTGCACACACACCCCATACCCCCCTCTACCTACAGTCCTGATAAGTACCATTTCCATGTCATGTCTACTGCCTTGTCTTGTCTATTGTTTTGTCTCATCTACTGTCCTGTCTCATCCTACACCCACCACTCACCCATACTAACCCTTAAATACAAATTACAACACATCTACACACCCGAGGGCTTCGAAGCGCTGCTGCTACTCGTTGCACAGGATGAGGAGTGCTTGGTGTTGGCTTGGTGGAGGATGCCAAGGGACATTATGATCTCGCTGAGTGGGGGAGGCTTCCATGGTGGTGTCTGAGTCTTCCCAGGGCACAACTCCAGTGTGTGAGGGTGCGGAGGAAGACTCGGGAGGCAGGTGAAATTTTAACTGAACACTCAACAACAAAAGGACAAATCAACAGAAAAGGGTCCATCACAGACTCGCACCTTTCCCTCTGCCAAGTTCACAGTTCAAGTTCATGCTCCGCAGTGTGTGTGTGCGTGTGTGTGTAGCATGCTCCTCCAGCTATGCCACTCTCTTTTTCGTTATGGCAGTCATTGAAAGCACAAAAAGACACAAATAAGTAGACTGGCGGTAACAAGACACAGGTGAGAATAATCAAAAATGTGAAGAATGAAACCATGGAGGGATTTTGCAGACTCACATAGGGAAAAATGCCACATTTTACATTTATGGCATTTTGGCAGATGTCCTCATCCAGAACAACTTACATTTATCTCATTTATACAACTGAGCAGTTGAGGTTTAAGGGCCCTGCTAAAGGGCCCACAAGTGGCAGTTTGGTGGTGCTGGTATTTGAACTCAAAACCTGGTCTTAACCATTGAGCTACCACTGCACAGTTTCCCTTGGTAGGTTTTGGATTGGTAGACTAGTACATGAATGTGCTTAATGTAGAACTGCAAAAAGCTAAGTCATGTTAAAATTTACTGGATGGCTGAGAGGTGGTCAGGGTGTTAGGTTCTGGCAAACGAAAAAATTTATCAGCTTCATACAAACTGATTCTATCAAGATCATCCTCAACCTGACAAGCTGGAGGAATGATCTGACTTGTAAGCATGTAAGTGGAGTCAAAGGACACCACACTAGTGTCAGTCTGTCCCTCTTAATCGATTTGGGCACTAGGCTGCACTAATGTGTCTTCACCAGTGCTAACAGACTTAGGAGGAGATGGATGCATTTGCTCATTCTCTAGTTCAACAGAAACAGCACCTGTACCAAAGCTTGAAGCATTCTCCTGAGCGAGGTGGCTCTCTATTGAGTGGGTTAGAGGTTAGAACCACTAGTTAGGTTAATAATCATCTGCTCAGCTGCAGTAAAATTAATCATGAGATACTAACAATGGCCTTTTATCTGTTATCTAAAAATGGTGGATTAGCACTACACTAGCAGTAAACTTACAACACTGTAGTGGAAAGAGCACATATATAAAATAATTTACCACTATACACGCCATTAAAGAAATGCGAACACTACTCTTTTTCTTTCATCAGCTTCTTATTTTACAGAACAAGTATTTACAGGATATGTTACTGCTTATTCTAGTAGCTAGATTCTCGTAGCAACATAGAAGTTGGTACAGACCTGCAGCTATGTATTCTAGTCTGGCAATAGAATAGCTTTAAATAAATGTTGAGTACGTTGGGTAAATTAGAGATAGAGGTGGGATTGGCCAGAGTTAAGGGTCAAAAAACATGACTGTTGTTCAAAAGGAAATCGTGGGTGGAAACACTCCCATACCCATTTTTTATTTCAGCTTTATTTCACTATGTCAGAGTTCCAGTGGCTCAAATGTTAGTTGACTGTTTCTTTAAACAATCTGGAAGATTCCAGAAATTTATGTAATAACTTTACAGAGTGCTCAGAGGATGTGCATACCACCTGGCAGATGTTCTCACTGACATCTTCAACATCTCCCTGAGCAACGCCGTTATTACAATGTGCTTCAGGCCACCATCATCACCCCCGTGCTTCTAGAGGCTCATCATGGGGCACATCAAAACCCTGCTGCCCCCCGTCACTGGGCCCCCTGCAATTCACATATCGTCCCATCCGCTCAACAGATGATGCCATTACCACCACCCTCCACCTGGCCCTCGCCCACCTGGACAAAAAGGACACGTACATTCAAACGCTGTTCATAGACTTCAGTTCAGCATTCAACACAATCATTATTCCTGACTGGAAAGCTGAACCTGCTGGGCCTGAACACCTCCCTCTGCAACTGGGAGACCTCAGTCAGTCCAGATCAGGAACAGCATCTCCAACACCAACACACTGAGCACTGGGGCCCCCCATGTCTGTGTGCTCAGTCCACTGCTGTTCACTCTGCTGACTCACAACTTTGTAACAATGCACAGCTTGAACCACATCATCAAGTTTGCCGATGACACAACCGTGGTGGGTCTCATCAGCAAGAACAGTGAGTCAGCATACATAGAGGAGGTGCAGCGGCTAATGGACTGGTACAGAGCCAACAACCTGTCTCTGAATATGGACAAAACTAAAGAGATGGTTGTTGCCTTCAGGAGAGCACAGAGTGACCACTCTCCACCGAACATCAATGGCACCTCTATGGAGATTGTCAAGAGCACCAAGTTCCTTGGTGTTCACCTGGTGGAGAACCTCACCTGGTACCTCGACAGCTCCATAACCAAGAAAGCCCAGCAAAGTCTCTAATTTCTGTAAAGGCTGAGGAAATCCCATTTCCCACCCCATCCTCACCATATTTTACAGAGGGACTATCGAGAGCATCCTGAGCAGCTGCATCACTGGTTTGGAAATTGCACCGTCTCGGATCACAAGACCCTGCATTGGATAGTGAGGACAGCTGAGAAGATCATCGGGGTATCTCTTCCCTCCATCATAAACATTTAAAAAAGCCTCAATACATCAGTCAGAAATTTAAAACTTGGTCATAACTGGGTCTTCCAGCAGGACAATAATCCTATGCATACCTCCAAAGTTGTAACAAAATGGCTTAAAGACAACAAAGTGAAAGTATTGTAGTGGCCATCACAAACCCTGACCTGAATCACATGGAAAATTTGTGGACTGAACTGAAAAGGATATCTAAGCAACTTATACCAATTCTGTCAGGAGGAATAGGCAAAATGTGAGAGAAAAATGTGAGAAGCTTGTGGAAGACTACCCAAAGAGTTTTGTTAAAGTTAAAGCAGTTAAAAACTTCTGACCCACTGAAAATCTGGTATAGTAAATAAAGCTATTGGTTTGAAATTAGTTGTTATGGAAATTAAGTGGATACGCTAATTGACTTAACACAGGAAAAGTATGCTAAATGAAATGTGTGAATTTGTGAAAAATTGAGTTTGAATGTCTAGCCTAGGTCTATGTAAACTTCTAGCCTCAACTGTATGCACTGGAAGTATATTAAATAACAAAAACAAAAATGTCTGAATGCCCATTTCCTCTCATTGTATTTGTCATCCTTCAGGTAGTTGAAATCGCAGTTAAAGTAAAAAAAAAAAAAAAAATACACATTTAATGTACAGCCTTATGTCCCTTTTTCGACTTTCTTGACATATTTCAACTGAATTTGTTGGCTCTTTTATTATTCTATTGTCTATTGTAAGTCTCTTACACACACACACACACACACACACTTATTTCCCACACTAAGAACCATATTCAGAGTTGGGTTATGCGTAACAGATTTAATACCTAAATTGCACACAAGTATTCAGACCTCAAATATAAGACTTAAACACTATCCATGTACATAAAGGGTGGAGTTTATATAAAACAGAAGCATGTATCAGTTACACACGGTTCTGAATATTGGCTTGAGTGAGGAGCAGTTTTCCACACCTCAAATCTGACAGATGTAACCACAATATCTCATACTAAAATGGATGTTTTGGGATGTAAATATACTAAAAACTATGAAAAGCCATTCAAAGCCAAATATTAAATGCATAAATTATTATAATTTATTATAATTAAACTATTAATTAATTGATAGTATCGTTCCTTTAATTTCACATGGAGGCCATCAAAGAGACACCGTCTTAAATCAGAGTCATTGCTTATCTTAAGAATCAAATTTTTTTACAGATAAAATTCTGAACAACATTTAATAATAATACATTTTATTTATAAAGCACTTTACATTTTAAAGAAAATCTCAAAGTGCTACAGAAAAGAGTCATA
>CM075023.1:8227075-8250409 GCA_037576675.1 Pangasius sanitwongsei
TTTCATTTGAAATCCATTGTGGTGGTGTATAGAGCCAAAAATGTTAGAATTGTGTCAGTGTCCCAATATTTATGGACCTGACTGTATGTATGGGTCATTATCAATATATGGTGCCTTTAGTGTCCTCAGTACAATCACTCAGTTTTCAAGAAAATATAGCAAAACATTTAATTTTTTAAACTATTATTCTGAATAGTTAAACATTAATGAATACACCACATAATCACCTTAAGATGCACCTGACAAATTTTATACAGTGCATCTTAAAGATCCCTTGTCAATGGTGCCTTTGTGTTTGAAGGAGAGAGGGAGAGCCTCCACTGATAAAAGGATGGATTCCATTTCTGGGGAAAGCTCTGGAATTCAGGAATGATTCCTATCAGTTCTTACAACAACTACAGAAGTGTCATGGAGATGTCTTCACTGTATTGATTGCAGGTACAACCACCAAAACAGCACAATAAACAAACAAACAAATAACTAAATACATGAATAAATACAAAAATAAATAGATAAGTTAAAAAAGTTTCACCTTTGTCCAAACTATGGGTTATGACATTTTTGTAATTGTTTTAATTTGTTGAGTGATGATTATGTCATTCAATTTTATCATATTTTGAGAAGAAAGATTAATTATTGCGGTTTATGGTGATATGAAATCGCGGGGTCCCTGAAGGACTAGTGGTTAGGCCACAGTGCTCTCACCGCTGCAGCCCGGGGTTGATTCCTGGCCAGGGAACCGTGTGCAACAGTGCGCTCTCAGTGCCCATCCCAAGCCCAGGTAAAATTGGGGAGGGTTGCATCAGGAAGGGCATCTGGTGTAAAAACTGTGCCAAATCAAATACACAGACCAATGATCCGCTGTGGTGACCCATAACTAAAGAGGAACAACAACATGGTGATATGAAACTGCGATAACCATTTCAGTTTATAATCATGCATTGGCTCATTTGGGATGGCCGTATGGGACTCCAGCACAAGGGAAAGATTCCATGTGCAGCTCTTGGGGAATTGTTGTGGGTTGAGATACCTCATCTCTTTCTAAAAGATTATAATAAGTTTATGAACCCTCAGAGAGATGCCATATTGCCATTCATTTGGGATAACAGATATTTTCAGTGTGGGTTGTGCTGAATTCTGTGCAACTAGGATAGAATCTAGTGCTGGACCTACAATCCCTGCTGGACCTGAGACCCGAACCCACGACCTTCGGGTTACAAGTCTATAATAGAGCCCTCAATATAATCTATAGCATTATTATAGCATAATGGCATCAATCATAATATGAATAAATAGCAATCAGATGAATACTACCTTCTAAGTCCATATAATCTTCTGTATTAAGTGTAAATTTAGCTGAAATGTAAGTTTAGCCATTGTAATGCATTGCTTTCTGAAATTTTATTAACCCGTCAATGGGCTCTAAGCAATATTCAATCATTCTCTAACTCAAATTTCTTTAATATTGTAAGCTGACAAGAACAGCAGCACAGCAGTAAACAATCAGCAAGCTTTCTTCAGAATCCTTCTCTTAATTTTGTGATTACTTATTTTGAACCGAACCAAAGAATCTAGTGCAAAGTTTTTCAGAATCTTATTCACAGAATCAGTCTGCTTACTGCATACTGCTGCTGCCCTCTGCTCACTTCTGGTGGACGTTTATGATCTTTATATGGATTTTGTTATAGGGCTTGGAGGAAGACTTCATTTGCTGTAACCAAATATTTATACACCAGCACAAGTCAGAAGAAATCTGAACTTCTGCTTGTGCAAGGTCGTATTACATGATTGCATTACTAAGTTAGCCAGCAAACACCTGAATAGGTATTCTCAAAAAATCAAAAATGTCTTGACTGATAATGTAATGGTCTGCTATAGCTAGTGATGTGTCATGATCAGTGACATTTGTATATTAGGGGAGGTGATTATCAGTATAGATTAAAATTAATCTTCTTAATGATGCAGACACAGAAGATTATTATATTAAAATGCAGGGATGCTTACTCTATGCATATTTGTAGTGCCTTGCTGATTTAACCATTATTTTAATAGATTTTAGAAAATAAAATGAAAAGTAATATTTTGTTAATTAGAAAGTAGAGTAAGATTTAATGAAACAATTTTTTAGCCATAGTTAGACAAAGAGAACAATCAAAAGATCAAAATATGAAGCAAACCTTCTCCGGTTTAGGAAAAAAAAGTCAAGCTGTTTGGGAGCCAAAAGAGTTAAATTTATTGGTGAGGTGAGCCAAATGATCTGAAAGGAATCGAAATTCCTGTCACTAACTGTAATGCTATAGCTTGCAACAGGTTATAATCACCCACACACACACAAAAAAATAGACATCAACCCACCATGCACCTTAGCCAACATTGTCATTACTTAGTTCAGCTATCTGCATTAACTTTAGATAGCAATCTAAAGGTGTGTTGTTTTGACCAGGTGGGAAATTCAATAGGTAGTCAAAACAAGTGCAATAAGTAATAGGCTAATACATGCATAAATACAGCACCTGTGCTGTCCACAGTAATGAATTCACCCTAATATAATTTCACTCCTTTATTAACCTCTTTCCAATTATCTTCCAGACAGATACAATTTTACTGAAATAAGCAAGACAAAAAAAATCAAAGACATACAAAAACTTGCACCCAGGGAGTACACCAAGTTACTATTAACTGTGACCAAAGTCACAAGTTCCTATGTATGAGGCAGAAGCAGATTTTCAAACAAAAACTGATTTTATTCAAATTAATTCAAATTAAAATATGAATAATAAAAAACATCATAGCAAAAAAAAAGTACTTTGAATTGAATGAACTTTTATTTTCTTTTTACTTAAGACAAAAGATTGCTCATAAAAATCAAGAATTAAAAGGGTATTACATCAATCTATGAAGGCCAACTTTGCTTAACACTAATCAAAACTTAAAACTAATCAAAACAAATAAACACAAAGGAGCAAGGCTAGAGCTTACCAGATGAAGAAAAGCTATCCAGTTGCGTGGTTGAGAATGATGCCATTAAGCCACCTGTACACACAGCAACCACAGATGAACTATCTAGTGAGGAAAAGAGCATGCATTGAGGAATTCCCACCACCAGGTCTACCAGCCTCCTCACCTGAGACCCCAGCTCCTACTAACAGAAATAACAAAAAGAACAATTATAACAGAAATAAGATACCAGTTGGCCATAAAAAAGACTAATCAAATTATACAATAGGGGGTAGAGCAATCTGAGAACAACAAGAAAAGAAAGTCCAATGTAATTCACCCAAAAAAGAGAGAATAAACATGAAAACACAAAAAAACAAAAGTAATCAAATGGCAGTCTACAAAACGATAGTCAAAACAAAAGACGTAGCTGGCAGCTTCATTCAAAAATAATCCTAGATTCTTATTTAATACTGTAGTAAACTTGACTAGGAAAAAAGACCGCAACAGAAACATGCACACAATCATTATATAGCAGTGATGACTTCATGAATTTTTTCAATGGTAAAATTGAAAATAATCAGGCAAAAATTCAGACTATTAATTTAAAAGCTAACTCTGTAGATAATAATATAATGATGTCAGATCAACAATTAGAATATTTTACTCCCCTTTGAGAGACCGAAATAATTTATCTAATTTCTTCATCAAAATCATCAATGTGTATACTAGATCCCTTGCATGTTTCTTCAAACAGGTAATTCCAGAAACAATCGAACCTCTTCTAAAAATAATCAATTCTTCCCATAGCACTGGCTATGTACCTAAATCTTTTAAACTAGTAGTTATCAAACCCCTGATTAAAAAAACCTGACCTCAGCCCCTTTCAACTGTCCAACTATAGACCAATATCAAACCTCCCGTTTATCTCCAAGATCCTAGAAAAGGTTGTAGCACAGCAGCTATGCCCATACCTACATAGGAATAATATTAATGAAATGTATCAGTCAAGATTTGGGCCTCATCATAGCACAGAGACAGCACTGGTTAAAGTGGTAAATGACTTACTTCTGGCCTCTGATCAGGGTTGTGTCTCCTTGCTTGTGCTGCTTGACCTTAGTGCAGCTTCTGATACCACTGATCATGCTATTCTCCTCGATAGACTAGAAAATGTTGTAGGCATTAAAGGAACGGCCCCCTCCTGGCTCAGGTCTTATTTGACTGATCATTATCAGTTTGTAGATATAAATGGTGACTTCTCTACTTAGGTAAAGTTTGGTGTTCCGCAAGGTTCTGTTTTAGGCCCGCTGCTCTTTTCTTTATATATGCTACCTCTGGCCAAAATTATTCGTAAACATGTTATTAGCTTCCACTGTTATTCTGATGACACGCAGTTGTATGTTTCAGCAAAGCCAGATGACAGACACCAGCTTAATAAAGTTGAAGAATGTGTAAAGAACATTAGACACTGGATGCTTATTAACTTTCTTTTACTTAATTGTGACAAGACAAAAGTGCTTGTACTAGGACTCCACGGCCTGAAGATCATTGGGATTGCTGGGGATGGTGCCACTTGGGGCCGTGGAGATGGCTTGGGAATCTCATATGGGGTGTTGTAGTGTGATGGCTTTGGGGCTGTGGTTGCTGCAAGCAGCTTTGTACTCAGGACTCCATCAGTGGACAGGTTAGCAAACCAAACTTCATTTGAAAACTGTGATGAATTTACTGGTTGCACAATTGCACTATTTGTCCGATTTAGTTATAATTGCACTATTTGTTAGCACCCAGATGAGGATGGGTTCCCTTCTGAGTCTGGTTCCTCTCAAGGTTTCTTCCTCATTCTCCCTTATTTTGGTTTAATTTAATTTGAATGTATTTATTTCTGTAAAGCTGCTTTGTGGCAACGTCCATTGTTAAAATTGCTATAAAAATAAAATTGAATTGAATCGAGTCAGTTTGATAAATTCAGACCAAAACTGAATCAGGACCGCATAAAAAATACATATAAAGAATGCAGCAGTGACCGCTGACAATCAGTCATGAGCAAAACTCCCAAAGAGGCAAAACAGCAGCCTAGGCTGAAGCAGGACTTAGACCACAATGCCAATAAGCACAAAAAATTAATGTTGAAACTTGTAAACAGGGAAATTAGCAACTGATAATATTAACATAACAAAAAAATTTAACAAATTACATACAACATAAGACTACATGCCAAAGAACTGGATGCATACCAGAAAACTTAGCCCTAGCATTAATGTTGTTCCAAAAACTAGGACTTATGGGGACAATCTAGGCTTCACGTTTTGATGCTTGCAAGCTGAACGAGCTTAAACTGTCATCCAACAGCCACAATCTTTAACAGGGTAGAAAATCAGTACATAAACAGGACAGGCATAAAGTGAAAAGAATTGAAAAAAATAGAGACTGCACTAGTGTTAGCCAAAGAAACACCACAAGAATGAGCAGGTGCTCAAAAGCTTAGAGCACAGTGAGTTACCAGCAACTTATATACACAGTTCCAGACTGGCTATTAATTACTGCCTGAATTGGGAACATGCCTTAAATTGGCAGGTGCCAATATTCATTCTGCTACAGTTGCATATGGAGAGTCAGCATTACTGAACAGTTTGAGAGAGAGACAGAAAGAGAGAGAGAAACACTGCCTTAGCAGTGTTTTAGTAATTGATTAATTAATATTAATCAATTTAAACCTTTGACATATTTCATGTTCCCTACAAGGTAACATTGCATATTTGCTGATGGAAAGAGAGGTGATATGCTGTACAAGTATACACACACGTACACACAAAAGTGACTGTGCCCTTTTGCACTCATCTGGAGAAGTATTTTTATTTCCCCATTCATTGTTTGCACGTCATACATTCCAGCTAAGTGCTGAGCCCGTATAAGAGTTAAACTCCATAATCACCCTTGATAAGAAACTAGATTATATCAGTGCACTGTAGAACATTAACAGCAGATCCTTTAAGTCCTATAAGTTGCGAGGTGGGGCCTCCATTTATCGGACTTTTTTGTCCACCACTTCCCACAGATGCTCGATCAGATTGAGACCTGGGGAAGTTGGAGGCCAAGTCAACACCTTGAACTCTTTGTCATGTTCCTCAAACCATTCCTGAACAATTTTTGCAGTGTGGCAGGGTGTATTATCCTTCTGAAAGAGGCCACTGCCTTTAGGTAATACCGTTGCCATGAAGGGATGTACTTGGTCTGCAACAGTGTTTAGGTAGGTGGTACTTGGCAAAGTAACATCGACATGAATGCCAGGACCCAAGGTTTCCCAGCAGAACATTTCCTCCGCCAGCTTACCTTCTTTCCATAATGCATCCTGGTGCCATCTCTTCTTCAGGTAAGCGACACACGTGCACCCCGCTGTCCACATGATGTAAAAGAAAACGTGATTCATCAGATGAGGTCACCTTCTTCCATTGCTCCATGGTCCAGTTCTGATGCTCACATGCCCATTGTAGTCGCTTTCGGTGGTGGACACGGGTACTCTGACCAGTCTGCGGCTACGCAGCAACCTACGCAGCCAGCTGTGATGCACTGTGTATTCTGATATCTTTCTATCATTGCCAGCATTAACTTTTTCAGCAATTTGTGCTACAGTAGCTCTTCTGTGGGATTGGACCAGATGGGCTAGCCTTCTCTCCCCATGCACATCAGTGAGATGCTCACATCTTTACACTTGCCCATTTTTCCTGCTTCCAACACATCAACTACGAGAACTGACTGTTCACTTGCTGCCCAATATATCCCACCCCTTGATAGGTGCCATTGTAATGAGATAATCAATGTTATTCACTTCACCTGTCAGTAATTTTAATGTTATGGCTGATCGGTGTACATGAAAGGCTGAAATCATGTCAAACACAACCAGCAAACCAAGTAAATCTTATGTCAAAAAAGCATGCAAAGCATGTTTTTCCAGCATGTTTTTTATGCTTTTTCATTATTATCTTTTTAATGGAAATGATCAGCTATATAAAAAAAATAGCAAAGTTTTTTTTACAGCAGTTTCATTTTATTATGTGCTTTATATGCATAAATTTAATGGACACTTAGCTCACAAATTATCTCACAGTCCATGCTAATGTTGAAGAATTTTTAAAATCTTTGGATTTAGTCATAACATAGTCTTAATGATTAAAGCAACTTCTTACATACAACTGTACAGTATCCATGTGAGATTATTCTCTGAAGCTTGAGTGAGACTTGGGCACAAACTGATTTTTGGAAGTGAAACCATTTACAGCAGCAGCGCTGTAAACACACCTCGGAAATCATGCAAGAACGATGCAAAGACAGCAAAATGTCCCAGTTTGCCAAACCTCTATGCCTGTGAACCCACCTGATCTGTGCCTTTACCTAAGAAAAACAAAATGCCTGACTGAAAAAATAGGTTTTCAACCTAGACGTAAAGCCTGAGACTGGGTCTGAGTCCTGAACACTAATTGGAAAGCTGTTCTATAGTTGGGGGCGTTGTAGAGAAAAAAAGTCTCTACCCCTTGCTGTAGTCTTGATTGTACTAGTTACTGTCAAACAGCCTGCACCTTGTATTTAAAGTGAAGCAAGCATGGTGGATCACAATAGACCAAGAGTTTGCTCATGTACTGTGGGGTGAGACCAATCAGCCTAGAGAACATGAATGCATGTATCTAGTTTTTCTGCATCATGTACATTATATTACTTAGCACAGCTATACCATATGGCCAAAAGTACAGTCATGGGAAAAAGAACCTACACCCTCCTTCAATTCTATGTTTTTATTTATCAGGGCCTAAATAACAATTGGCCTTCAGCAACTTCTATAAACAAACAAATAACATCAGGTGACCACAGAAAACATGGCAGATTTCAATATCAATTATCAATAGCCATTTTTTCCCCAAAAAGTAAACCATTAAGGGAGAAATTAGCAGCCAGGTGTTACTAATGAAATACACAAGATTAGTAATTCATTAGTGTGACTACCTCTATAAAAGCAGAATTTTTTTTGACAGTTTGGTGTTCTGGGGCACTCGAGGTTGTGTCTAAATCATGCCAAGAAGAAAGGCCGTGTTGTCAGAGAAGCAATTGTTGCTGCTCACCAATCTGGGAAGAGTTATACGGCCATCTCCAAACAATTTGAAATTCACCATTCTACAGTGATAATGATTCTTTAGAAATTACGAGCCTTCAAGCAGTTGCTAATCTTTCCAGGAGTGAGCATCCCAGCAAATTCAGTCCAAGGTCAGACCGTTTAATGCTCAGCAATACAAAGAAAAATCCAAGAGCCACATCGTGTGACCTACAGGCCTCTGCAAGCACATTAAATGTTTATGTTCATGACAGCACAATCACAAAAAGACTGAACAAGTATGGCTTTCATGGAAGGGTGGCTAGGAAAAAGAATATGACTGCACGACTTTTACAAAATTGCATCTGATCAAACCACAAATTGTTCTGGTACAATATCCTTTGGACTGATGAGATTAAGGTGATGTTTGGTCATCATGCACAGCGCCATGTTTGGCAAAAACCATACAGGGTATCACAACAAACACCTCATACCAACTGTCAAGCATGGTGATAGAGGGGTGATGATTTGGGCTTGTTTTGCAGCCATGGGACCTGGGAAACTTGCAGTCCTTGAGATAACGATGAACTCTATTTTATACTAGAATATTCTTGAAACAAAAGTGAGGCAAGCTGTCCAGCAGCTGAAATTGGCTCACTCAAAAGGACAAAGATCCCAAGCACACCAGCAAAGGGATGTCTGAATGGCTAAGAAGAAAAAAATCAAGCTGTTGGAATGGCCAAGTCAAAGTCCAGACCTAAACCCTAATGAGATGCTCTGGTGGGATCTTAGGAGAGCTGTGTGAATGGTGGAGAGCATCTAGTTGGTTTGTTAAGAATCCAATCTTTGTTTAGACAGTGTTCAATTGGGCTTAAACCCTGATTTGCATGGAAGTGGTACAATGCATTAAAAGTTATAAAGGGTGAAGAACAGTTAAAGTACAGGCTGTTTTATTTTGTCTCTATAGCCCTTTTCAACGTTGTCAAATTTGTACCAAATTTATAGACGCTAGCTATTCTCTGCATAGATATTATTTGATTTAGAGGCTTCACATATTGTTTAGGACATAATTTGCAGGGCACAGGGATGATGATCTCAAAGCTAAGACATCTCCCTCATAGCCCTGGAGTTTGGCCTTCCTGTCATATCACACAGAATGCTGGTTGCTAAGTATCATACAACAATAACTAAAATTACAGTGCTGGTCATTATATAAGAAAATGAAATTTAAAAATGTGTTTGTTTGCATGTGTATGTGTCCTGTTGTAGGTAAATACATGACATTTGTGATGAACCCGCTCCTGTACCCAGCTGTCATTAAGCAGGGGAAGCAGCTGGATTTCCATGAATTTTCAGATGCAGCAGCTTCCACAACTTTTGGCTACCCTGCTGTACGCACTGGAAGGTTCCCTGGCTTGAGTGACAAAATCCAGAGATCATTCCTGCTGCTTCAGGGCTTCGCTCTTAACTCTCTCACTCTCACAATGATGGGAAACTTACAGCTGGTCTTACAACAAGACTTCTTGTCAAGCCATGAGGTTGGAAGTGAGTGTGATTGGCGGGAGGAGGGTCTATATGAGTTCTGTGAACGTGTGATGTTTGAGGCAACATTTCTAACACTGTATGGACGACCCACACACACAAACTCGGATGTTCACACACACTTTCACAGAGAGAAGTGGATAGATGCACTGCGGGATAACTTTAGGAAGTTTGATGCAGTGTTTCCTCTGCTGATCGCCCGAATACCCATTGGTCTGCTGGGAAGAACTAAATCTATTCGGGAGCAACTAATCAGGTTTTTCCATCCTCAAAGAATGGCAGAATGGACCAGTCCATCAGAGTTCATACAGGCACGTAAGGATCTTTTCCAAGAGTACGACACACTCAAAGACCTGGACAAAGCAGGTAAAATATAGACATGCTTCAAGTGGAGTAATAAGAAAGAAAAAAATGTTTTCAACAAAAGAATCTGGTAAATCAAATAGTTAATGTTAAAAGAAACATGAGTGGCCCAGACAGCATTTAGTTCCCTTTAGTTTTACAGTTGGGTTTAACCGTTATTACAGAACCTTGCAAAACTTTCTCCCTCTCTAGCTCACCACTTTGGAATTCTGTGGGCATCAGTGGGGAACACTATCCCAGCATGCTTCTGGTGTCTATACCACCTCCTCTCCAGCCCACAGGCATTTTCAGTTGTGCGAGAGGAGATTATGGGCTTGTTTGGAGAAAAGGAGCCTGAGTCTATTCTTAGTCGTGACATACTGACTCGAGAGCAACTTGAGAAACTGATTTACCTCGGTAACTTATACTGACACATACATGTGCCCACACACACAAGGGTTAAAACAGTCAACCTAAATGATGAAGAATGCAGAAAGGCTTTGCAGAAAACTGCTAAATCATACCCCTTTTTTTTATTGCGTTCTCTCTCTCCCCCTCTGTACCTGTTTCTTTTTTTCTCTTGGTTCCTTTCTCCCCTGTAGAGAGTGCTATTAATGAGAGTCTCCGTCTTTCTTCTATCTCAATGAATATCCGGGTGGTTAAGGAGGATTTCTGCCTGCGTCTGAACCCGCACTCCTCAGTTTGTGTGCGTAAAGGAGACATTGTTGCTCTTTACCCCCAGAGCACCCACTTGGACCCTGACATCTACCCAAACCCACAGGTAACTATATAGGCAAACCAGTTTAGCTGTGGAGACAATGCTAAAAGCAAAGGGGAACAGTAATAAGAATATTGGTCGGACTCTGATTAGCTATGATAATAAGCTTGTAAAATTCTAAAACTGAAGTTGAATGAACGTTCTTATAGATTTTTACATGGTGATGTGTGTGTTTGATCCTGCAGCAGTACCAGTTTGACCGGTTTGTGGATAATGGGAAGGTGAAGACAGAATTTTACAAAGGCAGTCAGAAGGTTCGTTACTACCACATGCCATTTGGATCAGGGGCTACCATATGTCCTGGACGATTTTTTGCCATTAATGAGCTAAAGCAATTTTTGTGTATAACATTGCTGATGTGTGACATGCAGCTCAATGCCAGTCAGCAGCATCCAACAATGGACAAAAGTCGAGCAGGTCTGGGCATAATGCCTCCTGCAAATCTTATCTCCTTTAGATACAGAGTTAAAAAAAACATGTAGAGCATGTAGAGACAGGGGCTGTAGAAATGGCAGTAGAGGTAGTGGGACACTGATAGCAATCATTACTCTTCCATTTCCATGATAAGACCAAAAGTAACTTAGATGCTGTTGAGTAAAGGACAGAAATGCTTGATCTAGAGCAGTGGTTCTCTGCTTCAGACCCAAATTTTACATTTGACATTGCAATGTTGCTGTAATTACACACCACAAGGTGCAAGTATTTTGTGAAACAAAGTTTGTTGTTGGTACGCGTTGAGTGTAAAAACACTCAATGATTTGCATTTACTGCAGCAAAGACAAACAATGAAACTAAAGGCATTTTTATGAGACCCTAAAGTCTATTTTTTTTTCTTTTTACGTTCATGGCATTTGGCAGATGCCCTTATCCAGAGTGACTTACATTCATCTCATTTATACAACTGAGTAGTTGAGGGTTAAGGGCCTTGCTCAAGGGCCCAGCAGTGGCAGCATGGCAGTGCTGGGGTTTGAACTTATAACCTTCCAATTAGTAGACCAATGTCTTAACCACTGACCTAACACTGCCACGCTTAACATTTTTATCAAATAATCTCAAGAACCTATGCTCTGACATTAGAAAAGGATGTTTCCAGGCTAACAAACTATTTAAATGTATGCACTATTAGGTAATAACATTTGTTCTATTGATTATAAAAAAAAAAAAAATTTTTATTCTGTTTTGTTTAATCACATTTTATTGGTACCAGCTGCTGTGATGAGAAACAGGATTAGCCATTTGGGATGATGCATTTTTTCTGTTTCAGAAGCCTAGCCAGATAGCTACACTATAAACACAGAGTTATAGAGCTGAGAGCCAGTGAAGTAGCCTGCTGGAGTTCACTGCAAAAGAAAAGCAGACAAGGATTTATAATATAAGGTGTAATTTCCCCCAATCATTAATGTTATTTTAATAATTTTCAGTGCACAGAAACTGGAGTACACATATATAGTATATACAGCAGTTTATGGTAACTGACCATTGGATGGGGAAAAAAGGCTGCTGTACTTTGGTTTTAGTTAAGCACTATGAGATGTGTCCGCACGCTCTGTACAATGGTGGTCGCTATGCTATGGATCTGGTGTAAATTCTGTATAGTGTGAAAATGTTGAGCAGTAGTGTACTACGGGCCATTTTAGTATTATTTTTACCAATGTCACGTAGGCCAAATCCGCCCCTGCATCCTCGTTTCATTTTGCCTTTTGTTTGACACATTTGGCCTGAACCAATGTAAGCATGTCCCAAATTACCAAACATATTATTTAAATTGTCTTTGAAAAAAATCAGTCTTGAAAAAAGGGTAAGCATTATATAAATATGGATTATTAATTATATAAATATTATATAAATATGGAAAATTAATTTCATACCTTCCTTAATTAGTTAATCCATTACATAATTCTTTAATATTAGTTAATCCTTCATTATACTCTGTAGTCACATATTTATGCTGGTAGCTAGAAGTATAGCATATCTTATCGACTTGTGTGTAAGGATGTAGGGAGATGTTTTTGAAGGCCTGACTTAAGGCATAAAGGGAGTCCTACTCTGTCAGGACTGATTTAGGGCACCTGCACTGAAGGGAATTGAAGTTGCAGTTGTGTCCTCTTATCTATGCATGATGGATGGGATAGGCCTGGATCCTAAAACGACATGAAGTAATTCTCATGTTCTTGCTGTTATATTAGACTTTTACTGTATATGTACTTCCATTCCTAATTATATAGTCATTTAGGTTCATTCAGGGATCCTTATGAGAATAAACATTTTATTCTGGAGTCAGCTGTCTCTTTGTGAGTTTAACTTGATATTTTTCTTTAGAATGTAATATTTCTACCACACTAGAAACTCTAGATGAAAGATATTGTCTTAATGAGGACACAATTTACTTATAATTGCTTTCACCTGTGAAATATTAAAACAACTCAGAATTTCTCAACAAAAACCACATCAGTTGAACTGTCACTGAAAAGACTTCAGTCCTTCAGTCTGAAGGAAAGGAGTGAAAATGAAGACTAATGAGCAGTCTAAGGATGTTAAAGATAAGGTAATAGAATTTCATAACTTAGGAATAGGGTGTAAAATTATACCTAAGAGGTTGGACAGCCGAGTAAGCACTGCTGGATCAACAGTGAGTAAGAGGAAGCTGCATCACACCATTCAAGCACTACCTAGACAAGGCCCTTCACAAAAACGACAGAAACTGGGAAACTGGTGAGGGAAGCCACACCACACCATCCCTATAGTAAAACAGGGAGGTGGCAGCATCATGCTCTGGGGACACTTTCATCCTAACTACCAAAATCAAAATTGAATTGAGAATGCTTCAGTCTACTAAAAACAAACCTGGGAGAAACTTCACCTTTCAACAGGACAGTGGTCCCAGATACAAAGCCAAGGCAATGCAGAAGTGATTAAAAACAAAACAAACAAAAAAAAGGTGAATGTTCTACAGTGGCCAAGTCAAAGTCCAGATCTTAATCCCACTGAGAATCTGTGGAACTGTTTGAAAATTGCAGAAAATCTGCCAGGTGGAATAGGTGAAAATCACTCCGGAACAGTGTGCAAAACTGGTAGGAACTTACCCCCAACAGGCTGCAACAAAAGATGGTTCTATTAAGTACTAGCCTAAGGAGTTGAATACTTATGGGGGCAACATTGGCAGTACTGCTGACAAATAATGAATTTTGACTTTGACTTTTTACTTTAAGAGCACACTGGTTTTAAATAAAATTACTGGCTGGAACAATCTGTGTACGTATAATCTGTAATCCATGCAGATCTGATGACTTTTAAGAGGGTTGAGCACGTTTCAATTTCACTTCCGAGGTAAGTAAATGCACCACGTGTCTGATTTCACCAATGGGAAGTGCATCCACGACGTCTAAGTGGAGCAGTTCAGTAGTCGGCGCGATGTACACATGGAGTTTTAATGACGTGTAATTAGCAGTAGAGTTGAAAAGGCGCTTTCTTTCTCTTACATATCGCTGAGTGGCTCCTGTTCAGGTTAGTAGCTTGGTGGTCTTATATTACACTGGTCTATCTATCTATCTATCTATCTATCTATCTATATATATATATTTTTTTTAAAGAGTGCGATGGAAAGCACCGACCAGGCCGCATCCGGGGGAACTACGCGTAATGTTGTTTTGCTAACCTCGCGTTTTGTTTCACACACCGTTTAACTTTGGGGAAACAGAGAGTTTAAAAGTGCAGTATATTTGTATTATTGCTAATATTTAAACGGAGCTGCAGGACGTGTCATACATAGTGAAAATGTCCTGTCCTCGGTGACATTGCTAAGATGAGGCACTCCAGAGATGCTCGACATATAGCGTTTATTGTCCAGCCCCTATTAACGTTTATGAATACAATCCGCTTTTATATTCGTATCGAACACGTGATTCAGCTCAGTAGCCGACCGTCATTCGCATTTAATGAATTAAAAAATAATCATAAATGCAGTGTTTGGTTAAAATGGCTTTTGACGATTCATGATGTAATCGTTTACGTCACTCAGACACTATTAAGTAGGAAGTAAATCTTTTTTTTTTTCTTTTTTTAAATTGTTTAGGGGGTGTATATGTAATGCTGTTGTGGATACAGACAGTTTGCCGAAGTGTACTTCAGTAATAAGTATATCGGTAGTAAAAAATTGCAGTGTAGTACACACAGTTTCGAGAGAAATGGGTCGTTTCTGATAAAAGTCATGCAAGTAAAAAGCTATAACCAGTTGATATATGATATTAGATGTTAATACATGGCTTTCATTTCATGAGATCTCTAAGACCTGAGAATATAAATGAGTTGGTTTTTTCCATTGAGCATCTACAGTAATTGTTTTATTCTGGTCAGGGTTGTGGTAGTTCCAGAGCTTATCCGGAACCACTGGACATGAGGCGGGAATATGCCTGTCTATCACAGGGCACCATGCACATGTAAAATCACACACTTGTTTATGCTGAGGGATAACTAAGTGTATGCCACCAAAATGAAAAGCATGGCTTTATCAAGTTACAACTTCTAATTGCTTGCTAATGTTTGCAGCAAAGATCACTGTTCCACAGATGGCAATGTGGATACGGTTCCTGATTGTGATGGCTCTGCTGCTGTTCAAGGTCTGCTTGTTGGGTGCAAATGGCAACTGTGGCCCTCTTATTGTGGAGACGGACAGTCTTTTAGCAGAGAGAACACAGCAGCAGCATCTGCGTGCACTTTTCCTGAAGTACGGTGAGAATGGGACTATCTCATTGTCTGGTCTGCGAAGGCTGCTTGAGGGGTTGGGACTAGACCGCATCAGGAGAGTAACAGTGCAACACCATGGAAACAAACATGAACACCCACACTTGCATACACACTCACTAACACATGCACACAAACATGCCACACACACACATTCTGTTGGTAGCAAGAAGGATGGTGATGTTTCAAGTGTGGAGAAGAGTGACTCAACCTCCAGTGTGCATCCTGACTCTATTTCCATGAAGAAGAGCCAATCGGATATTCACCACAATCTCTACATGAAGAGAGATTCCGATGCCACTGCCGTCCTGACCACACCGTCCTATGTCACCAAATCACGCCGGGCAGAACGCAGTGCAGACTACAACGTCATGGACTCAGACTCTTCCCAGCCCAATGCAACACACTCAAACGACACATACCACAGTGAGAACACAGCCACACACAACCTGGATGACCACATTCACCATGATGAGGATGAGCATAGTTCATTAAGCTATAACTTCACTCATGAGGTAAATACCAAAGATATTATTTAAAAATATTTCTTTGCAGCATTTCAATCAACTAATACTACTACGGAACTTCTAAATACGTTCAACCAGGAATATTGTGCTTCTGCTGTTCCTAACGTTGACCACAAATGAATGATTACAAATTGAAATATTACTCACATGGAAACAAGGTATGTCATGTGGCCAACAGTGTAGTGTAATGTGAAGACTTCCTTTAGAGGAAGTGTTCTGTTGTGACATGCTCTGCTATTCCCATCAAATGTGTTTTCAGTCTATATGAAGTGACAGTGCACCACAGCATGCTTCATAACACAGTTCAACTAATTGATAATTAAATTCTTCCCAAGACAGAATTTATATTGATTTTTATTGATTTAGTTGATTAGTTGTTGAAGCCTCACAGCATACTATACTTCAGTACAGCCAAGAGGCACAAACATAGGTTATTAAAACATTCAAAGGGGTGTAACACTACACTTCGGTTGCATCCACCACATGTTTGTACTCACAGTCATAGGAAGTGCTGAAATTCAGAAGCCTGTGTCAAGAGCCAGTGCAAATCTTAGGGTCACTGATATCACATGTAATAGCTTCTTGCTTTCTGCTCACTCTCTTTCTCAGTGCCAGAATGCCACCATGATTCTGCAGATGCATGGCATGTCCCAAGAAACGACTCTCTCTGTTAATGACTTCAGCTTCCTTTGTCCTGCCCTCCTTGTGCAGATTGATTTTAAGTCCTGCCTTCTGCATGCTGACAATCAATCAGGTTAGAGCATGGTCAGTGATTTACATAGAAATTGTCTTATGCTCAATAATGATATGCAATATATAATCAGTCGATATAGCTGTGAAAATTCTTTGCGACATTTTTAGAATACAAAGATCACTTTCACCATCACCACCATCAACATGATAAAGCTATTGGAAAAAGCCAGAAGAATCCTTCCATTCATATGGGTAAGTATGTGAAATGTATACATGCAGATACACTATGCATGCAGAGTGTGCTTCTATGCCCTGTTGACTGAGTGAGAAAGGAATATGTGCATATGCATATGTCTCATTTGTAGTCAGGTCCATAAATATTTGAACATAGTATACGGGAGTTTAATTAAATAAGGAATATGAAAAGTGTAGACTATCAGATTTAATTCAAAGGTCTATACATTCAACCTGTGTGAACAGTGTAGGAATCGCAGCACTTTTTTATATGCAGTAAAGTTAACAAAAATCAACTTCTACCAGAATGATGGGAAAAGAAGAATATGGAAAAGGGAAGGAACTGATCATGATCCAAAGGACACCACCTCATCTTATGCAGTAAGTTTGTATGGCTGCCAGTGGAACAGGTTTCCTTGTATTTACTGGTGTGACTCCTGACAAAAGCAGGATGAGCAATGATCTAAAGCATACTTTGAAAGCAACCTAAGACTTTTTTTAAGGCAAAAAGTGGAATGTTCTGCAATGGCTAAGTCAATCACCTGACCTGAATCCAATTGAGCATGCATGTAATTGTTGAATGGAAAACTCCCCAAAAGCAAGCAGAAACTGAGGACAGCTGCAGTAAAGGCCTGGCAGAACATCACCAAGGAAGAAACCCAGCATCTGGTGATGTCTGTGGGTTCCAAGCTTCAGGCAGTCATTGACCTCAAAGGATCTGCGGCCATGTTTTAAAAATGGCAATTTAATTTATGATTGTTTGTCCAATTACGTTTGGTCTCTTAAAATGGAGGGATCACATATAAAAACTGCTATAATTCCTACACTGTTTACTTGATTTGGATGTAAATACACTTGAATTAAAACTGAAAGTCTTCATTTAAATTTAACCTCAACATAATGTGGTAGACAGCTAAAATAACAACTTTGTTAATGTCCAAATATTTATGGGTCTGACTGTAGGTAGAACACCTTTGCAAGTATAGCCTGTGTTTATTCTATATGTACACTTACTGGCCACTTTATCGTAAACACCTGATTATTCATGCAGTTATCCAATCATCCAATCATGTTGCAGCAGTGCTTCACATCAATCGGAATAGGTATAATAAAAAAAAGGATCTTATTGACGTTAATCATGGCATGGTTGTTGCTGCCAGACACTTCTGTTTTTGAGCTGCTTGAAGGAAGCAGTAGGTAGCTGCAACTGCTAACATAATACTGCCTAAATAAAGAATTAAAACAAACAAAAAAGGACTATTTTTAGTAGGTTTTTCATTTTGTACACTCACGATCCACTTTTTTTCACCATCCACTATTAGCAACACCTGCTCATTTATGCTTTTATCCAATTAGCCAATCAAGTGGCACCAGCACAATGCATAAAACCATGCAGATACAGGCCCAGAGCTTCAGTTAATATTCACATCAAACATGAGAATGGGGAAAAAGTGTCAAAAAAGTCTGTGACTTTAACTGTGGCATGATTGTTGGTTCCAGACTGGCTGGTTTGGGTATTTCAGAAACTGCTGAGTTTCTCCTGTGAATTTCACACACAACAGTCTCTAGAGATTACACAGAATGGTGCATAAAACATCCTGTGAGTGGAGGGTCTGCAGGATGAAACACCTTGTTGATGAGAGGTCAGAGGAGAATGACCAGACTGGTTTCTGCTGACAGGAAGTCTATAGTGACACTAATAAGCACTACTTAACTGTGGTGAGCAGAAAAGCATCTCTAGACCGCAAATCATATCAAATCTTGAGATAGATGCACTATAAAAGCAGAAGACCACATCCATTTCCACTCCTGTCAGCCATGAACAAGAATCTGAGGCTATCATGTGCAAAGTCTCAGCAAAACTGGACAGTTGAAGACTGGAAAAAGACCAGGTGATTTTATTTATTTATTTTTCTTTTTCTAATCTTCAACTGTGCACCGTGCGCATCAGTGAACTTTGGGTGCCCTGACCCTATTGCCAGTTCACCAGTTGTCCTTCCTTGGACCAGTTTTGGTAGGTACTAACCACTGCATATTGGGAACACCCCTCAACACCTGCTGTTTGAGATGCTCCGACCCAGTCATCTAACCATCACAACTTGGCCCTTGTCAGAGTTGTGCAGATCCTTACGCTTGCCCATTTTTCTTGCTTCCAACACATCAACTTAGATCTGACTTGCTCACTTGCTGCCTAATATATTCCACAGCTTGATGGGTGCCACTGTAATGAGAATGTTATTCGCTTCACCCGTCGAATGGTTTTAACTACGGTAAATAAATAACAATGCTACGGGCAGTGAATATGTGCAGTAGCTATTGAGTAGATAACAATATGAAGAGTAAGCTAGAATTTACATTTTCTGAAGAAAATGAGTGGTGCTTGCCCTTGCAAAATTCGACAATGACATGCAGCTGCACATACCAGTCAGTAGCGGGACCTAGGTGTGTAAGTGTTTGTTGAAGCGTAACTAATTTGACCTATATCAGTAGCCGTAATCATCATCTTTAACTTGAGTTTTTAATATAATAGGCTTTATGGTAGTCCGTTAATGTGCACATGACATCAGTAGAATATCCATAATGCAATTTTCCATCATGTCTGTACCAGTAGCTTTGTGATTCCACATATGTTGCAGTAGTGGTTACAGTCAGTTTTGTGGCTGTGTATGGTCCACATGTAAGGGTCCATGTGACCCATAATACAGTTTTGCACATTGAGTCGAGGGTATTGTCATAATAATCCAATTCTCTTCATTGAGCCAATCATTTTGATGCATGACATGGCTGCAGTAGTTTGATTATTACACTTAGTTTATGGCCTATTAGATCCTGCTACTGATTTCTCTATGAGTTGTGAGGGGGGGGAATTTGAGTGGGAATTTCACATGACATTCATTGCAGTATGATCCATGTCTGAGTCAAACGGTGTGGGACTAGGTAGGTGCTGAAGATTTCCTATGGTGATAGTAAATCTAAACAGTGTCTCTGTTTGTTTGCTCCTAATTTTTACGTTAGTGTGTATTGCGATTCCTGACGGGAAATTCCATGCTACTTGCATGTGGGATCAATTCCCAAATGGGATTTCCTGATTCTCTGGACCAAGCCGAACACTTGTTTTGGTTGTCCAAAATTTCCCATTACTGTGTATGGGGCCGGAATAACGCCATTTTCTAGACTTTTAAAGTGAAAATGCAATGTGTATATGCCACGCCTACTCTCTAAGACTTATAAGAAGATATGTGATACGAGCATGTCAGCTGAGCAACAGCCGAGCTGTGACACCTGTGTTTTATTGTAAGGGTCGAAACTGTGTTTTTTGCCACGTGTGCTATAACTATGGGCAGTTATAATAGTCAGGTCCTTGGAGGTGGTGGTTAGGCCATGGCACCCTCTCTGCAACAGCCCAAGTTTGATTCCCAGCCAGGGAACCAACCCCAGCAGCTGGGGTTACACAAGACCGTGCACTCCCAGTGCTGGTCCAAAGCCCTGATAAAATTGGGGATGGTTGTCGGGAAAGGCATCCGGTGTAAAAACTGTGCCAAATCAGTTTGACCAAATGCCAACCAATGATTCGCTGTGGCAAACCCTAACGGGAGCAGCCGGAAGAACACCACCATGGGCAGTTAGAATAGTGATGCTTGCATTGCATAGCAAGCACCACTAATTACACATTGTTATAATAAGAAAAACTTTAATAGGTATAAAAAAAAAATAATATATGCAAGCATTAGTCATAAATATATGTAAGAGATTTGTACATTGTATGTACAACAGTATCCATCCATGAATAATATACAGATATAAAGGTAACCTAGGATAAATACTATGAATCTACAATTATGTAGTATAAATATAATACAAAGTATACAGTGTAGAATAGAATTGCAGGATGTTTACAGGCATTAAGACATCAGAACATCAGTGACCTAACAGTGTGGTGTAGAGTTCAGCTGGGTAATGGTTATGGGAAGAAGCTGGTCCTCAGTCTGCTGGTTCTGGTACGAATGTTCCTATTTCTCCTCCTGGAAGGAAGGAACTTGAACAGTTTGGGACTGGGAAGAGTGTAGTCCCTGATGATGCAGACATCTCCTGTGGTGAAGATGTTCAATGTCTGGGAGTTTGCAGGGCTTTTCTTTCAGACACTGATGCTCCCAATAGTGCAGCAATAGAAACTTAAGATCTGGAGAGACAGATTAGCTTTCTTCAGTCTCCTCATGAAGTAAAGATGCTGTTGCACCTTTCTAACCTTTCTAGAATTGAAGTGTTATGGTGCCAGGACAGACCCTCTGTCTGCAGGATGATGTGGACACCCAGGAACTTGAAGCTGGAGACATGGTATATTTCAGTCCCATTGATTGTAGATGGGAGAGTGTCTGCCTGCTGCTTTTAAACTTTTGGAAGTCCAAAATGAGCTCTCTGGTCTTGGCATTGAGGGTGAGATTGTTGGCAGAACACCATGCTGCTATACTTTGGCTCTCCTCCCTGTAAGCCAACTCATCATTGCTGCTGATGTGACCTACCACCGTGATATCGTCCACATTCTTGATGATTATGTTGAAGTTATTCAGAGGCACACAGTCATGGGTGAACAGGGAGTAGAGCAGCGGACTTGGCACACAACCCTGTGGGACGCCAGAGTTCAGGATGAGGGTAACGGACTTGTGATTTCCCAACCTAACAGACTGAGGTCTGTTGGTTAGGGAGTCCAGAATCCAACTGCATTTGGAGGTGCTGATGCCCAGGTCATCGAGCTCGGTGATCAGTTTAGTGGGGATAACTGTGTAAAATGCAGAGATAAAGTCAATGAACAGAACCCTTGTGTACGTAGAGTTGTCCAGGTGGGTGAGAGCTGAATGTAGAGCAGTGGAAATGGCATTCCCTGCCGACCTGTTTGGGCAGTAATCAAACTGATGGGAGTTCAGTGTTAGTGGTATGCCCGCTATGACTCAACTAGTTTCTCAAAGCATTTCATTACAACGCTATTACTGCTACGCTGCAGTAGAATGCTTAGGCACCAATATGATGGAGATTGTGAGGGGATGGTAAAAAAGGTCACCATTTATAGTGTAGTACCTGCTGCCTCCATCAAACCGATTATAGAAGTGATTGAGCTCATCAGGGAGAAAGGCACTGCTGGAGAATCTCTGGGGTTGGTTTGTGGTCAGTGATGGTCTGGATGCCTTTCCACATATGTCTAGGGTCAAAGTTGTTGTGGAAGTGCGATGTGAAGGTTGTAAGAATGTTTAGCTTTCCTAATGCCCCTTTTCAGGTTGGCCCTGGTTGTGCTACAGGCCACTGTATCATTGGATCTAAATGAACTGTGTCTTGCTTTCAGTCGGAGGGCCTCAGATTTCACCCATGGCTTCTAATTAAGAAAGGTTTTCACATGTTTGAGGGTTATGACATTGTCTATACAAGTGTTCACATGAGCCAGGACAGATGAAGTGTTCAGTTCTGTGTGCGAGCCCAAGGTGGCCTGAAAGGCAAGCATACTCCAGTCAGTATCTTGAAAATGGTGTTTCAAGATATTGGAAACCTCCCAGCCATACTTTCACTGTCCTCACTGATGTTTTCGCACATTTGAAGAATAGCACATGCTTGGGTAGCATGAACAAAGAGAGGTGATCAGACTGACCCACATGGGGGAGGGAAATGGCCTTGTATGCCTCAGCAGTTCGTGTAAGCATGGTCCGATGTACTGTCCCCTCTGTTAGAGCAGGAGACATTCTGGTGGAATTTTTTGAAGTACAGTTCTCATGTTGGAGCGTTTTGAAATCTCTAGCAGCAATAAAGGATACATCCGGATGTGTAGACTGTTGCTAATAGTTGTGTGCAGTTCTTCCATAGCTAGTTTAGCGTTAGTATCTGGAGGAATGTAAGCTGCAGTCGCAACAATGGCTGAAAATTCTCTGGGTAAACAGAGGGGTCTGCACTTAATCATCAAATACTCTATATTAGCAGAGTAATGACTCAGTTACAGCAGAGTCTGTGCACCATGATTTGTTAACATAAATACACAGACCTCCTCCTTTGCTCTTACCAGAGTCTACTGCTGTTCTGTCTGCCCTGAAGGCCCAGTGACCCTCTAGCTCAATGGTGCTGCTAGAAATGTTGTTAAGCCATGTTTCCATAAAAATCATGATGTTGCATTCCGTAATCCTTTTATGCAATTTAATCTGTGCAGCAGTTTGTCCATTTTGTTCACCAGAGACCATACATTTGCAAGAAAAATGATTGGGAGAGATGGTTGATGTGGGTTTAGCTTTAGTCTAGCTCTAAGGCCGCCTCGCTTCCCTGCCTTTGTTTACAGTCTCGGCACCAACACTGGGCTTTCTCTGCCAGAAGAGCTAGATCAGCAGTCCATGGTGATCTGGCAATTTCCTATATACAGTGGGGATCGAAAGTTTGGGCACCCCAGGTAAAAATTTGTATTAATGTGCATAAAGAAGCCAAGGAAAGAT
>CM075023.1:8275985-8296710 GCA_037576675.1 Pangasius sanitwongsei
TAGAATGATCATGTCTTTATTAGTGGGCAAACCAACAAAATCAGCAAGGGATCAAATACTTTTTACTCTCACTGTAACTAAGAGCTGATGTCTAAATAAAATTCTCAAATTGTAGTGCTATGCAGTTATGATTTTTAAAAAGGTATTTAGTTGCAAGGCTACATTGACATTTCTTTTTTTCTTTTTTCTAAGTAAGCATTAGCCTATTAAACGTTTCAACCCCATTTAAGTCAGCTGCTAGTTAACCAGAACTGTGGTGTGTAATGTTTTTGTTAGCCTGTGTTATAAGTTGTGCATGTCCATGCAGGTCACACGTGCAGATGTGGAGGTGCAGCCGTATGCCTTCACCACTAAATCTCTGTTTGTGGGTCACATGGACTATAAGTACCTCCGCTGGCAGGTGAGTGTAATAACCTTTTACAGAGTTGCTCTAAACAAATACAGTCCTCTCAAAGTTTCGGAACAGCAAGGCCATTTCTTTTGTTTTTACAATTTACTGAGGACATTTGGGTTTGAGTTTGAAAGATGTATATGAGAGGATCGATCAGAATTTCACCTTTCATTTACTGATGTTTACATTTAGCTGTTTGAAACTACTTAGAACATGGCACTATTTGTTTCAACCCACCTATTTTCAAGTGATCAAAAATATTGGAACAGGTGTTTCTTGTTGCCCAGGTGTGTCCTGTTAGATTGACTGTTTAAACAATAAATAGCTCTGAATGTCTCCTCTTGGTTTGAGCTCTGAAAACTGCATTTGTTGTTAAAAAGGATAGGCCAACACAATGAACAGAAAGCTGTCAATGGGTGAAAGGCAAGATTTTTTGAAACTGAGAAAAGAGGGATAATCGATCAGAGCCGTTGTACATGTATTGGGCATAACCAATACAACAATTTGGAATGTCCTGAAAAAGAAAGAAATCGCAGGTGTATTAACAACCAGACATCGAACAGGTCAGCCAAGGAGTTGATGACATTGTGAGAGCTGTGAAGAAAAACCCAAAAACAATCATCAGTGACATCACCAACAACCTCCACAGGGCAGGAGTGTAGAAATATAGAGGCAAGATGCAAACCACTTATCAGCAGTAAAAACTGGAGCACCCATTTGGTATTTGAAATACAGAGATGAGCCACAAAAGTTCTGGAACCAAGATTAACCTTTACCGAAGTGATGGAAAAGCCAAAGTGTGGAGAAAGAAACGATCTGCTCATGATTCAATTCAATTCAATTCAGTTTTATTTGTATAGCGCTTTTAACAATGGACATTGTCACAAAGCAGCTTTACAGAAATAAATGGATTAACAAAAAATATATTATAAATATTTGAATTTATCACTGTGAATTTATCCCTAATAATCCAAAACATACAAGCTCCTCTATCAACCATGTTGGAGGTAGTGACATGGCTTGGGCTCACTAATCTTTATTGATGGTGTAACTCATGATGGTAGCGGCAGAATGAATTCAGAAGTCTACCGAAACATTCTGTCTGATTTACAGAGAAATGCATCCAATTTAATTGGGAGGAACTTCATCATGCAGCAAGATAATAACTTAAAACACGCTACCAACAAAAAAAGAGGACTTCATCAAGGGAAAACGTGTAATTTTTTAGACTGGCCAAGTCAATCACCAGACCTTAACCCAGTTGAGCATACATTTCATCTCCTGAAGAGGAGAATGAAGGGAGAAACCCCACAAAACAAACAACAATTTAAAGAAGCTGTGTTATAAGCCTGGAAAAGCATCACAAAAGAAGAATGCAATAAAAGTTTGGCGATGTCAATGGGTTGCCGACTTGATTCAGTTATTGCAAGCAAGGGATATGCAACCAAATATTAAGTGTTATTTACTTAAAACTATCTGTTCCAGTATTTTTGCTCACCTAAAAATTGGGTGGTCTGCCACCAGAGGTACTATGTTCAAAGTTGTTTAACACATCTAGATGTAAATATCAGGAAATGAAAGCTGAAATTCTGATCTGTTGTCTCATTCATCTTTGGTCTCAAACTCAAATGCCTTCAGTGTATAGCAAAAACAACTGAATTGGCCTTGCCGTTCCAATTTGTATGGTGAGACAGTACAAAACTCATACAGCCTTAATGTTGCTGTGCTAAACCTAAACTGTAGATTAAGGCTGGGCAACAAGGATTGCCTAAATCCTAACTTAATAATAATAATAATAATAATAATAATAATACTATAGAGACCTACAAATAAAGACCTAAACTTTAAAATGCAGTATTCTGAGTAGTTTTTGAGTTTGTATGTCAGAGATAATATTCCTCTTATACCACAGCCAACAATTACAATATTTAATTTATTAATGGATGATACATTGTGTATTTATGGAATGTCCATAAGACTAGAGTTTCTCAGTGACATGAGAAGCTGCTTTTTTGTCTTATTAAATTAAGTAGAGAAAAAACTAAATCATGGTGAGGAAACGACTGTTTATAGCTATTAAGACTTGGGCCCTGTTCACTCTTGGCATTAACATGAGTCCTGGGTGATCGGATCACAAGTAGGCAGCTGTTCACACCTGGAATTATGACTGTGTCTCCAGTGACCACTTGCGATCGGCTTTCATACGTCGTTTCCACTGGCGAAAGGCTGTCACGCACATATATTATGTCAGTCTTGCGCTGCATTTATTATCAGAATAATATCATTTATTATCAGGCAAAAATGTCCTGTGAATCATACCTTGTGTACCTGCACGGACTGTTTTTCAAACGTTTTAATCACTTAGACTGCTAACGAACTTTTAAATGAATGAGAGATGAGCTGACGAATGAAACTATGAAAAGCAGCTTCTTTTATCTCTGCATTTATAATGTCGCCTTCATCCATTAGCTTAACGGCAGAGAGCTCTTCCGTTTAGTGCGATTTTCAAACAGTCTCGCAACAATTACATATTTTCCAGCTAGGGTAATGACGTAATCAATTAGTTGTTCCTTCGTTGCGGTCCAGGACGCATGAGGGTGCATTTACGTTCACATTACAAATGTGATGTAGCCATATGCGTCCCAGACCACCTGGTTTGAGTGATCGGATCACACTTGTACTTAGCACTGTCCACTTGTGAGCCGATCACCCAGGACGCCTGTTAATGCCAGGTGTGAACAGGGCCTAAGTGACTTTTACACTCAAGACTCCTTCCATAAATGTGGAATATATAAAGAAAACTTTACTGTATCAATGAATATATGCTTTTCTTTGCTAAACAACAAGTTTTTATTCCTCTTAGATTAATGAATTAGCTGGTACTATAGGAACGATAGCTCATTAGAATGAGCGCATTAATATAAACCTATCATTTGCTCTAGTTGTAATTATTGTCAGGGCTGTACTCATTTAGAAAAGTAATCGACATCTTCAGATTCTAGAATTCAACCGCAGTGTTGCGTATATCATAATAGTCAATACACTTTTCTCAGATATCGTGATATCCTTTCCTTTTATATCCTTTTTATAACGTTTAAAAATTTTATTTAAATATTAGAAGCACACTAGAAGTTGCCGATGTTAAAATTTTGTACTTAATCTTTAAAATTGCTGAATTTTTACAAATTTCTAAATTTTTTGTCCTTTTTTTTTTTTATCAAAGTATCAAACAGTTTTTTAATGGAACACTAATATTTGGCTGGCAGTTTGTTAGTAAACCTGTGATGCATATTGTGTATCATGGAATGATATTGTGATATGATATTTTTGTTACATTGCCAAATTTATGGCTTCTGCTTCAAAATAAAGGATTTATTTTAAGGATAGAATTAAGATGGAGTAGAATAACTGTGTGTGTTTGTACAGGTAGTGGACACCCCTGGTATCCTGGACCATCCATTGGAAGAGCGGAACACAATTGAGATGCAGGCAATCACTGCGCTGGCCCACCTGCGGTCTGCCGTGCTCTATGTGATGGACACATCTGAACAGTGTGGACACACACTTTCACAGCAGCTTGAACTGTTTAACAACATCAGACCCCTCTTTGCAAACAAGGTATACTCAGACACCCATACATGCATGCACACGCAGTCTCTTATACTGACTGACATCAGAATAACCCTAACAAATAAAATGTTTTGGCACAATGTATTTTTTTTTCCAACTCAAAAAGATAGAAAGTAGTCTGAACAACACACATGCATTTAAAAAATGAAAAGCGCCCTAACCCATTGGGAATCATTGGGGGATGTTGCGGTGGTCCAGCTAGTGGTGCAGGGGCTGTTGGGAACATGAGTGGCATCCATGATTTCTGTTAAGCATCTGCATATTTTAAGCCAAAACCTGGTTGACTCTGCCAGACAGTTAAGACTTGGCCATAGATCTTTCAAAACCAACAGTAACCCCAAACATGTATTCGCTTTTAAAATCAAAATAAAGTTCTTAATTATCAAATGAGTTTTTTCTGGTCCCAACCCATCCCCAAGTCCTTTTTCAGTTACTGTAACTTTTTAGAGTAATTACCTCTTTCAGTTACTTTACCTTTAGTTTTAATGGGGGGTTACTTTATTAAGATTTTACTTGTACATGTGTAAACAGAGATGTAGTCTATTTCTAATGCATTATGTTCAGGATTTTCTGCCACTTTTTTCCTGTAGCTGGATATCAAATACTGTGCACTACAAGGCAACACCCATGAAACAGGGTTGTAATTTTATGTTTAAAATTAAAATAAAAAGTTTACCTTCAGCTGAATGTTGGTACTTGTTATAAATATGTTATTATTTTCAGCCATTATAATCAGCATTGTTAACATATGTTTAATGTGATGCAGTGGAATGAATGAGAAAGTGAGTGTGTGTGTGTGTTGGTGACCCTTGGTGACCCCTTTCAGGGATTTTTTCAGTCTACTACTTAAGAAAACTTTACATTTATGTTTATTCTCAAAATATCATTCATTCCAGTGATTCTAAAGTTAACTATTGACTTTTTTCGGTAATCTGTGTGCTTGTGTGTGCACTGTAGCCTCTGATTGTGGTGGCCAATAAGTGTGATGTGAAGAAGATCAGTGACCTGTCTGAGGAGAATCAGGTAAGTTGCTGTGGCGTACATTTTGACATCTATTTTATGTTCTAGTGACCATTTTACTCAGACCATTTTAAGTTGGACAGTACCAAGTAAATGTCCTGTCAACTAAGTGAAACGTAATCTCATTATGATTAAGACTTAATTGCCTACAGAATGCATCTTCAGACTACATCTACACACTTGCTTTTAGTAATTTGGTAATCACAAACCAAGAACAAGAAAAAGCAAACACTTTATTATCCAGTAAAGGCAAAGCTTTTATTTAAATAGCCACAAACCAATATTAAACTAAACCAGTCTGATTAGTTTATGTAAAAATAATTGCAAATCTGTGGTATCTAATCTAATTTAATCCTCTAATCTAATCCTCACTGCCAGTGAGGCAAGTCATCATTAGGCTGAAAAATCAAAACAAACCCATCAGAGAGATAGCAAAAACTTTAAGTGTTTCCATATTTTCGAGATGGTTTTCTCTGTGGTGGCATACTCCTCCAGTTCCATCAAATGTGCTGAAGTGGCAAAGCGCACCGCAGCATGATTCATAACACAGTCCAAATAAGCAGTAATAAAATTTGTTGCTATAGTCATTCTTGTTGATTACTTGCCCTATAATAAGAGAGTACTGTATTATTATATGCATTACATCTTCCCAGTGCAATACAACTGTCTCTAAGTATTAGTAAAGGAATATGTGCAAGTAGTCAAATTATAAGGCAAGATGGAGGTAGATGGACGATATTTTGTGTCTGGTAGCAGTACTGTCTAGTAACTGCTAGCTTTTTTCTGTATTTGTCTAGAAAATTTTTGCTGATCTCTTGTCTGAGGGGATCCCAGTGATTGAGACCAGCACTCTTACAGAGGAGGGGGTCATGCAAGTAAAGACTGAGGTAAGGTTACACAAAAATTGTTTGTTTGCCACACTGGAGACAACCTGTCAGGAGGCTACTGAGCCCATGATTACCACAAGAAGACCCACTCTATTATTGCGGTACTACATGTTTGAATGGTGTGTCAGATTATAGTTAGTTATAAGATTACAGTTAGCTCTAGTAAATAAAAAAAAAAATCACAAAAACATTACAGTGAACTGTAATGCAAAAAAAGTATTAAATTGTTACTGGTAACAAAATCTAGGTGCCAGCATTAATAAAGTTATCAAAAACTTTCTTGATTCTCATTAGTTTTGCAGTTGGAATAAACTGGTGAGGTCAAGTCTGTGGTGTGTGTTTGAATGTAGTTACAGTTTATCTGTTGTTCTGAAAAGGGTTTTTCCTTTGCAAGTAATGATAACGGTTGTGTTTCCAGGCATGTGATAGGCTGCTGGTCCACCGTGTGGACACAAAGATGAAGGGGAAGAAAGTACATGACATCCTGAACAGACTCCACCTTGCAGTGCCAACCAAGAGAGATGACAAGGTTCCCACATTCATACATGTTAAACCACATGGTTTAACATGGTTTATGATGTATAGGATACATCTAAAGTGGTCAACATGGGGTAAAAAAAAAAAAAAAAAAAAAGGGGTGTACATTAATGTATTAATGAATAACCTTGTACAGGGTAATTACATTATCATAATTTGCTTGAAGCTCTAACAAACAGAATTAAATAATTTTAATCAGTTTAATTAATCAATCACTTCTTATTGTATTTAGGAAAGACCACCGTTTATCCCTGAGGGAGCAGCTCTTCGCAGAAAGGCGATGGAGGTTGACACTCCTAAACGTAAACTGGAGAGAGACCTTGAAATAGAGCTTGGAGATGATTACACACTTGATTTGCAGAGTAAGTCACTCACATGTAGCCTGTTATTTATAGAGGTTTTTTTTTTTTTTTTTTTTAGTTCTTAATATACAAAAGCTTCTAACAATATATATTTAGAAATGGCCATAAAGGTATCCATCCAAAATCCCTTTTGGTACTGTATATGTGCTCATAGAATACTGGGACTTGATGAATGCTGATGAGAAGCATGATAAAATTCCTGAGATCTGGGAAGGACATAACATTGCTGACTACATTGATCCTGAAATCATGAAGGTGAGAGAGATAAACAGTAATAGTGTGTAATACTAGCTGCCTGGTAGGTACGGATCAGTGCAGGTAAGACTGTTTACAAATGCACTTGGTTTAGTAATGTGTTAATCATGTTCACCCTCTCACTAACCCCAGCGATTGGCTGAGCTGGAGAAGGAGGAAGAGCTCCGTGAACAGGCAGGTGAGTATGACTCTAATGAAGAGAGTGAGGATGAAGAGATGCAGGAAATTCGGCAGCTGGCCAGACAGATTCGAGAGAAGAGGAAACTGAAGATTCTAGAGTCAAAAGAGAAGGATGTGCAGGGACCCAGAATGCCCCGTACTGTCAAGAAGGTCAGTCTTCCCTACTGGTTGCTATAAACCACATTTTGGCAAGATTTAGATTAGAGCAAGAATCAGGCAGTCAAAATATGTGCTTTTCTTGTACAGTATTTAATTGGATATTTGGCTTGTTACACACACATTTTTCTTGTGTTCCACTTCATGACAAACCAGGATTTGGTATATTTGACTTGATTTACAGCCTGTGTTTGATGTGCACTGATTGTTGTCTGATGGGTATGTGATTTGCTTTGGGTGCTGTGTGCAGGTGGACAGAGCAGCATTGGAGAAAGACATGGAAGAACTTGGTTTGGACATGACGGACAAAGATAATGTAAGAAATCCACTTGCTTTTCTTAATGTTACTTTTACAGTTGCTATAAAAAGTCCACACCCCTATTAAAATTGCAAGTTTTTGTGATCTGGAAAAATTAAACATAAGATAAACATGTCAGATCATCTTCCACTTTAAAGGTGATATAGAAACCAACAAAATTCAAGTGAAAAACAAACAAACATTTTAGGGGGAAAAGGAAAATCTATAAAATATATTAAAAAATATATAACCTTATTGCATAAGTTTGCACACCCTTTTATAATGTGGCATGTGATTGGTTCGTTCTGAGCATAATCACATTCAAACTCATGTTCAAAAGTAATGATCATACACCTGACATCAATGTAGTAATGTATTAACCCCAAATAAAGATCAGCTGTTTCTGTAGTATTTTCTTGACATCATCTTAGTTTCATCCAACTGATGACATAATGGTTCACAAACAGCTTACGATTCATATATGGGCTCTCATTGTAGAAAGGTGTCAATCAGTAGCGGGGTACAAAAGGATTTCTAAATCCCTATAGGCTACGTAAACTGGTCACTCCCTGCATGTGACCGTAGTCTCTCGTATTCTTCACATGTCTGGGCTATGGGGTAGGGTGGCTAGACGGAAGCCCTTTCTCAGGAAATAAGTCATCCAAGCCTGCCTAAATCACCCCAAGCCATATGGCCAGATGTGTTATGGTCTGATGACACCAAGGTAGAACATTTTTTATTTTATTTATTTATTTATTTATTTTTTTAGTGAAGTGACTTGTGGCCAAGCATGGTGACCCATACTTGGTTAAATGCAGAGCACAAATTCCCATCCAAGTGCACACACACAGTAGTGAACACACACCCAGAGCAGTGGGTAGCCTTTTTTGCTGCGGCGCCCGGGGGGCAGTTGGGGGTTCGGTGCCTTGCTCAAGGGTCTCACCTCAGTCGTGGTATTGAGGGTGGAAGAGAGTGCTGGTCATTCATGCAAGTCCGACTCTCTAACCATTAGGCCACGACTGGCCCCAATTTTGGGCATAATTATAAAAGATATGTTCGTTGCGAAAACAAGACAGCTTATTATGTAAAGAACACTATACCCATGGTGAAGCATAGTGGAGGCAGCATCATGCTGTCGGGCTGCTTCTCTTCAGCTGGGACTGAGCTCTAGTCAAGATAGCGGGAATCATGTATGGCTCTAAATACCAATGTGTTTTGGCAAAAAACCTGCAGATGTCTGAAGCTGAAGATGAAAATTTACTTTCCAGTGAATTTCCATAACAACACAAAATCAACAAAAGAATGGCTTCAGAAGAAGATGATCAGCATTTTGGAATGGCCCAGTTAAAGCCCAGATCGAAATCCTATCAGAAACATGTGGAATAACTTGAAGAGGATTGTGCACACTTGCAATTTGATCTGGAGCATTTTTGCAAGGAAAAGTGGAGTAAAATTGCAAAATAAAGATGTGCTAAGATGGTAGACTCTTACTCAAACAGCCAGTGATGTATTACAAGAAAAGGTGATTTAACACCTTAACATTTAACAAAGTATTAGTTAAGGGCTGTGCATGCCTGTGCAACCTTTTTTTTTTTTTTTTTTTTTTTTAAGATTTCAGATGCTTTTGGTTGCTCTTGGTTTAATTTTTTATATCGCAAAAACCTGCAATTTTAACATGGGTCTGTAGACTTTTGATATCCATTGTTTTTAAATGTGTGGGATATTTGCAATTTTTTTTTTAAAATTTATTTATTTATTTATTTATTTTTTTTTTTTTCTTCATCATTTATATTTTAACCCTTGGTCTTTTCTCTCTGTAGAGCCACTATGCCCAGCAGGCTCGGAGGTCACGTTCACTGGTTAGAAAGAGGAAGAGGGAAACATCTGTCCTGCCAACTTCACGCACCCGTAGTCAGAGTGCATCGAAACAACCACGTGACCAGTCAGGAATCAGAGATGCCAAGGTACACAACAGAATCTCACTGTTGTCAAAAAAAATATTTGTTTCAAGAAATGTTTAAACTGTTGTAATGTTAAAACGTTGTAAGGTTGTTTAAACCTTAAACAGTCATAGAATATTGGTGGTCAAAATGAACTTCTGGATCAGTTATATAGCCTCTGAACTAAAAAGTGTACTATTATGTTAGAAACTGTTTAGCTGCTGAAGTTTATGATTCAGATGGTTGTTTGATCATTTGACTGAATGACATTTGTTTTATCTTTGTTTTTTCTCTGACTCTCTTCTACCCTTCCCAGATGATGAAGAAGGTGAATACTATGATGAAGAACTCTCAGAAAGGGATGAACAGGCAGGGAAGGAAGGGCGAATCAGACAGACACGTATTCGACTTGAAACCAAAACACCTGCTTGCAGGAAAGAGAAAATCGGGCAGCACCAGTCGTCGATAAACACATTCTTCATTTTACATTTGTGTATGCGCACGCATGTGCGTTTATAAACTTAATAAACACATTTCTCTGATATCCAGGTTTATTTACATACCCAGCATCAGATATGCAAGGTTCATGATGTCCTCCACAAAATACTCCACTGAAAAAGTTGCTGGTCTTTTGTTGAGTTGTATGTGGATGGGAGTGAAATAAATCGGCATAAGCTGATTAAATAGTTTGAATGTGGTTTATGTCTAAATGAATAATGTTTTAGCCAATTTCTGTGTTTAAGAATGGTGTTTAATCTAAAAAATTAGACAGTATAATTTAACTAGTATAAAATAACTTAGTGTAAAATAACCCGCCCAGTTAAAGACCAGCACATGTGTTGTGACTGATACAGTCCAAAGATGCTGTTTTGTTGTATTTAGAAGCTAATTTGAAAGACTAGATTTGTGTTTTTTGTACTTAGGTTTTGTACTTTTAAGGGTACTTTAATGAAGAAGGATGAAAATACCCTATAGTATTCTGGTCATTTGCATTAATGTGAGGAGAACTTGAGTTTACGTTATCTAAACGCAACCTTTTCAGAATGAAGTAAACAACTTTTCCCCATTCGATGAAGAAGAGACTCACAACTCACAACTAAAACACTTTTATTCTAAAACCTCACAATATAAATCTAAATTAACTGCTCCAGGATCAGATTCAATTTAAGGCCTGGTTTATTCTTGACGGGTGACTACACGTGCGCAAGGCATTGTTTACATATTAGCTTGCATACCTTATGTACATCTGGAGGATTAAAAGTAATATCTACTAGAGAACAAGTCAAAGCCGAAACATCCTGGGCTATGGGGTTTCTATGTCAATCTGTAAAATGTATAACAATTCTGGGATGTAGTCGGGTCCATACATATTTGGACACTGACAAAGTTATTATTTTAGCTGTCTACCTCAGTATGTTGGAATTGAAATTAAATAATTAATATGAGATCAAAGTGCAGACTTTAAGCTCTAATTTGAGTATTTGGTGTTTGCAGTCAAATTGAGTGAACAGTCTAGAAATTATACCAATTTTTATGTATGTGGTTTGGAATCTGTTAGTCAACTCAATATAATGTCCAAAGAGCTGGCACTGCCAGTGAAGCAAACTATCATTAGGCTGAAAAATTAAAATAAACCCATCAGAGAATTAGCAAAAATATTTGGTGTGACCAAACCACTATTTGGTACATTCATAAAAAGAAAGAATGCACTGGTGAGCTCAGGAACATCAATAACAAAAATGAATAACTTCTCCCTGGTGAAAGAAAAACCCCTTCAAAGATCAACTATCAGAATGATAGCAAGAGAAGCATATGAGGAAGAGAAGAACCTCTTTTTGACTTAAGGCATAGCTCATGATCATGATGGAGGCGGCACCTATTAAAGAAAAACCAACCAAGCTCATCTGTCATCTGTTTATATGTAAATCACATATAAAATTAAATCACTATATATTTTATTGGTCAACACTGCAACCTGATGGACAGGGACGTTTTGGTCTAAATATCCCATCTAGTGGATATCACACTTAATCCTCCAGATGTGCATAAGATAAGCATATACATGCATAGTCACATGTATAAACCACAAGTATAACCCATACCTTAGATGTAATATACATTGTATTAAAGAATAACAAGAACAAATTAACTTCTTTAAAAGTTATTCTGAATTTTTTTTACACATAGGTGTATGTATCTGCTTAGCTGCACTACATGTCAGATGAAGACAGTGACTGCTGCAGGGTCAGTCTACCAAAGCTCCACCTTAAATAGATAGAACTGCAAACTGGCTAGCAGTGATTTACTGAGCTACATAAATTTCCTGAGCTCTAACAGCTTTGGCAGTCCGTAAATCAAAGTGAAAGCCAACATGCAATTGTGTATTATTTGTATGGCTCAACTTCTTACTGTAGGGAAAATAATATAAATGACCAAACACAAAGAATGGTTTAGCTGAAATTATGTATATTATGTTTTACACAGTTCTGCTTCAGTCATGTTATTCTGCCATCCAAAGTTAAATGCATAGGATCAAATTTATGATCTCTTCCCTAAGGAAAACAGCAGCACTTCAAAGAAATCCAGGTTTAAAAAAAAAAAAAAAAAAAAAAAAGTCAGTTGCTTTCCTTATGCTTTACTTATGATGGCAGCGACAGGTGGAATTACCTGCCTTCTTCCTCTGTGTGGTGTACACAACCAAGTTCAGTTCCATAATAATGAAAATGTCCTGACTCTAGATGTTACTGTGGTACTCATGAATTTGGCTCACAAGGCTGGTTCACCAGTAGCTCATGTTCTTTGCTATATTCCTACAAAAGGCCTTCCTGACTAAAAATCAATTTAAATGAATTTTGTGTTGAACTGTCCTTTAATTCCTTCCTTTCAATTTACCTTTAGTGTTTGTGACTCAAACACTGCTATTAAGCCAACTCCAGGATACATTTTTGTTGTAGCTTGTGCAGTATTTTTAGTGTGTTTGAATTCTAAACACTTATTTCATATGAGTATTAGCCCGTTTCAGTGTCCTCTGCAATGTGTGTGTGGATAAGTACGTCTGTTACTCAGTGTAGTGTATCATGGATTATTACAGACATTAGTGTGTATTTTCTGTGATGTCTGTTGAAATCTTGTTACTCAGGATGGTGTTTCTTGGTGTGTATTCGCAGGTACTGCTTGCCTGCAAAGCGTTTGCCACAGTGTGTGCACTCATACGGTCTTTCTCCAGTGTGAACGGTCTGGTGTGCTGTAAGGTGGCCAGACTGAGTAAACCGCTTGCCACACTGTTCACAGCGGTATGGACGCTCACCTGTGTGTATCCGCATATGTGTGTCTAGGCTCTGTGCTGTGGTGAAGTTCTTGCCACAGATGGAACAGATAAAATGCCTCTTACTGACTCCACCCCCTTGCAAGGAACCATGTCCTCCAAACAACCCCAGCCCAGCCACATTACCCAGTCCAAGCAAGTGCTGTGCAGTATAGAGAGGGGAACTGTGGGCAGCAAGGGTCCTTGTGTCATTTCCAGCAGAGGAAGTGTGGGAGTGTGACAGTGTGTTATGCACCGGGTGTGTGCTCCAGTCCAAAGTAAGATTCAGATCAGACACCATAGGCTCTCTCTTCATACACATCTTATCTGGAAATGGACGACTATGACTGGTGACATCAGTGTGTGTGTCAGACAGTGAGTGTACATTACTCTGTGTGTTAAAAGAACAGAGGGGTTCATCAGAGGCTGTTAGGTCCACGCTGGAGTGTTGTGACTCCTCAGTGTGTGAGTGTGTGTCTGTGAGTATGTGTGGGGGAATGCTCGGGGAGTGTGTGTCTGTGAGTGTGTGTGTATGGAGGTCATCATTTGCAGAGGCTGTATCTGATGGGACTTTATGTGACAAGAGCTCTATGACTTCCTCATCTGGAGAATCATGAGCTACCACAGCAACTGTTTCGTCATCATCATCATCATCATCATCATCATCATCTTTGAAAGAAAAAAACATATATTAGAAATATTCATGTTCTGCTTCATTACTGCACAGGTAGAACATGAAAATAAATGCGACTCACCATTTTGTGGCTCCTGACCTTCCTCTTTAACCTGCACCGTGATGAGAGCATGCTCCTCTGAATCTCGTGACTGCAACATAATTAAAAACTCATTCAATAAGGAACCCACTCAAGTGTGTACCTTTTCCTGTTATTCTGTGTAGTTAACCAGACTGTTCAAATGGTTATTTGAGGGTGGTCATAACACCAATACAGCCGATTATATACATGTCAAATAACATTTTCCACAATCATGGTGCTATAATGATTTTCATAAAAGGTCCACAGTCATCATTACGACCCCTCCATGTTTAACTGCCCCAGATGTTCCTTAATTTGTGTAATCATTAATTTTATGGCAGTGGTAACTCAGTGCTTAAGGCTTTGGGCTGCTGATCTGCAGGTTGCGACTTCAAATCCCAAGCTGCCACTGTTGGGCCCTTGAGCTCAACTGTATCCTGTCTCAGTTGAAAGTCCCTTGGAAAGAGGAAAATGGACTGGAGAGAAGTTTTTCAAGACTTGGTAGAATTAGGACACAGCACCATGACAGAAGAATGATTTACTTTGTTCTCTGAGCATTGAGGTGACAGTCAATGAAGTACTGAGGTGTATTACAGAAGGAGAAAAAGAATGGTATGTAAGGTTTTATATTAAAACATTAAATAAAATGTTTTTAAAAAAAAATGAAATAAATTGCTTTATAAGAATAAATCAGTCTTGCTCTGGTTCAACTCTGCTACAGGGACAGACACCCTCTATGCACCACACTGGATAAGCTCTAATGGCATGCATTTTGGGTTATGAATGATTTATTACAATAAATGTGCTAAACATATGCAACGGTTTTATGAACAAACAGGAAAGGAATAGTGTTTATCTGATTTCATACCAGGGAAACTTGCTGACAGATAAATAACCTTCTGCCTATATGAGAGCTCTGGCTAACCTTCCAGGACAAGAACACAAGTGCAGTTACAAAGTACCAGTTTCCTGTATAAATATCCTTCGGTTTTTAACTCCAACTGCTCTACAGGATTATGAGAACCAAACTAGGGGCCACACTTGATTTACAAGAGAAACTCACAATCTCCTCTTTTCTTTCTGAAAACAGATTTTGTGTGATTATTTTGAAATGTTACTGGGAGGCACATTCAGTCAAGCCACATTTAAATGAAAATTGAGAAAAAGACTAAAATGTACAATCTCGACATGCTGCACTTGCATAGGAGTTCTATTCTAGACTGTTACTGAGTACTAACACTAACCAGTTTTCCTATTACTCCTAGTTACTCTTTGAATTTTAAAAACCTTTCATGCATACTTCAAACCGACCGATCGGTCTGTTTTGCATTCCAGTCTTCTGGATTTTCTAGATTAGTAAATATTTTTGAATGTAAGGTCAGAGTTTTCAATTTGATGGAACTCATGACAACAATAACAACGACAGAGGAAGGTTTTAAAGACAAACAGAGCTTGTCGGCCTGTTTAAAGTTGCTGTGCATGATATTCTCTAAACATTTTACAGTTCCAAACTAGATTGGAAACTAGATGAACAGGGATGTTTTGGCTCTGATGTGCCAACTACAGTGAATGCTGCTTTTAATCCTCCAGATGTACATGAATTACACAGCCGAGTATGTGAACAATGCCGCTCATGTTGCCGCTGCTTCTACATGCGTATGCAAGTCATGTGTCAAGTATGAACCAGATCCCTTTGCTTTTGAGTCGGGCCGTATCACATAACCCCAGTGTGAATAATTCCCCTACATCAACACACTCATCATGTTTTATTCCTTATGTTCTGTTCGAATCTGGATGGTCGGACCTCTGTGAGTTATGAAACCAACTGATCTTTGTCAGGGAGCAAATCCAAGATAAACCTGCAAAATGCATGTATGCATGAAGACATACTCAAATGAGCTGCATCGCCATTCACCTACAGTAGAATCACCACCAAACAAACTGAACTGCATAAGGGCAACTCTTGCAAAAGCTGCATCAGCACACTTTCAGAGTGCAGACACATGCTTGAAAGGCTCGAGCTGCATTCCTCTTGTGCTTGTGACAAACTCCAAGTAAGACCAAACATCTGGGCAGGAAAATATAGTGTTAACAATTGTTTCTTTCTAAAGTTCACTGTGTAGAGTCATTTGAGGCCACAAACTGTTTGTTAAAATCAGCATTCTTTTTTACACATAGGATGTCACATGCCCCGCCGCGAATCCCCATTTCTCACTCTATGCTTACTATCGGTCACTCAGTCAGTGATCGCTGTTTATGTTGAGGACCAAACTCCGTAAAGACCAGATCCCCATTAACGTTACTGCGTTTTGGAACTTAATTTGTCATTAGAAATACTTTTATTGCTTCTATCTTTTTCTGACCCTATTTAGAATTAGATTCATAGTTAAGTAGTTAGTGTTTCTTCTTTTCTATGTATTTCAATAAATTCTATTTTAATGAACATTTTTTTATTGCCGTTTTGTGGTTATTACTTTGATATTGCAAACTATTCAGAACTTTAGCCTTTAGAAACCAGGTAATTGATTATTATTATTATTGTTCTCAACTAAAATTGAGGTTTTGACTTATTTGAAAGTTCATAATTATACTTTTTGAAAAGCTGTTGTCAAGAAATAAGCTCATCTTTCCCTCTAGACTAATCAGTGCAAAGTATAATTCTTTGGTTTTTAGTTACTTACATTGCACTGATTTTTATTTCAGTAGTGTCAATTTAAAAGAAGCAGGGAAAAAAAATCCCATTCTAGTATACTTAAACTGTATGTTTAAATACAGCACAAAGTGTAGAGCCAAATTGTTTTTTAAAATAAAAAAAAAAAATAAAAAAAAAGTTCCTGATTGACCCTCTCAGATTTGCTTCATACTTTCTGGAAACAATGTCACTATTACCAATAAACAGTATGCAAAATTTGACTGTATCTGCTTTAATTTCTGAGATATAGATGCTTTAATAATGGGGTGTGGCCCTGTAAAAATACAGAAAAAGTAACAAAGTTCCAAGTTATTACTTTTGAACTATTCATGCTAGATGCATGAAATTTTCAAGGAAAATTGCCTAATATATGATGTCTTTAACTTAGAAAAAATAGAAGGTCCGCATTCGCATATTTGCCAATTTATTACCTGCTGAATATTGGGGGAAAAAATCATGCCTTGGCCCTGTATATCTCTACATGCCACATCACATCAAAGCATATCAGATCTTTCAAAATTTCTATTATCTATATCTATTATTCATGTTATAGTTCTTTTTTAGCAACACTGCGCATGCCTACAAAGTCCTCAAACTTTGATTTCTGAGGTGTTAAAATAAAGAAAAAATTTTTTTGCACACAATGTCAAATACATACTACCCATGTAAGGTCTACCATAAAAAGAATTAAACCACTTTAAGGAAAGAGCATGTTTTAATTGTTAAAGTGTTCTACTCTTATAAACATGGGAGTGGACAAGATATTCCTGCTTTATGCAAATGTATTTATTAACACAAAAAACAATGAAAAAATTGTTCAGAAACCCTAAAAGGTACAGCATTTACCATAAATATACTGAAAATCAAATTATAACTAATGGCAAACTCAAGCCCAATTAATACAAAACAAAGATGTTCCCGGAACCCACAAAGGTCCGGGTCCACCAATTTGGGTCCACCAATTTTTCATTACTTTAGTATAGAATAAAGATCACCCCTTATCCCTCACATTTCTCAAGCAAATCACACAAAGTAATTGTGTCCAATCTCACAGAGGGGAAAATAAAGGCTCACAAAAACCTCCCCTGTGCTAAAAATCAAAAAAGTATTATACAAAATAAATTATGAACAAAACAATAAATAAAGAGCAGAAAACTGGAAAGGGAGTACAAGAAAGAAAATTCTGTTGGCTATTTGCTACCTTTGCACTCTCATCTTCGAATAAGTCATCTATTCTTGTCATGATGGTGGTTCTCAAGGGGAATTCACATGTACAGTCATTAGATGCAATCCAAATTGTCACACAGGCCCTCCACAATGTTAACTGGCCTGCAAGCCGTAGCCACCCATTTTGCTATAGCTGCTTTTAGCTTGATGCTTCTAGTTTCGTCCATGGATTTCCCTTGCACACTATCAAGTGTGGTCTGCCGTATGCCAGGGCTCAAAGAGGGTGTTAAAAGGAAACTGCATTAACTTGTTAACACGGTAACTTTAAAAGCCCTAATACAGTCCCCTCTGAAACTACTGGAATGGCAAGGCCATTTCTTTTGTTTTTTTGCTATGCACTGAAGGCATTTGGGTTTGAGGTCAAAACATGAATATGAGGTGATAGAGCAGTTATTTACATCTAGATGTGTTAACAAACTTGCACCTTTGGTGGAACACCACCTAATTTTAAACTGAGAAAAAGTATTGGAACAGACAATCGTAAAGTAAATAACACTTAATTTTTGTTTGCATGTCCTCAACTGCATGATGAAGTCCCTCCCAATTAGACTGGATGTATTTCTCTGTAAATGGGCAGACATAATGTTTCTGTAGACTTTTGAATTCATTCTGCTGCTACCATCATGAGTTACATCATTAATAAAGATTAATGAGCCCATTCCAGATGCAGCCATGCAAGCCCAAGCCATGACACTAAAGAGTAGACATTCAGGCTTGCTGGAAAAATGCTTAGCAAAACATAGTTACTACAGTGACAAACAGCCTATTGTGGAACGTGAACACGTCTTAGATTTTTAAAACATACTTAGTATTAGTGCTATCTAACTTTATGAACTAATTTTTTGCTGTTATTAGCTGCCTGAGGAGTAAAATACAAAATGAAGTGGGGTCAAAACAAACAACCCTGACGTTCATTAAAAGGTGTGTTGTGCCCGGCTCCATATAGTGCTAATAGTAAAATACATAGTTAGTCTTTTATTTTAAATTTTATTAAATATCATTAAAAGCATCAAATTTTGCTCTACCAGAGTAGTGGATCAAACAAAAGGTGCCCTGTTCCAGGTTGTTTAAAACATCTAGATGCAAATATCAGGAATTGAAAGTTGAAAATCTTATCTATTGTCTCATATTCATCTTTTGATCTCAAAGCCAAATGATTTCAGTGCATAGCAAAAACAATTGAATCCTGCCATTCCAATACTTTCAGAGGGGACTGTGCGTGTGTGGGGGGAAAAAAATGGGCACTGATCTATCCTACACATGCCCTTTATTCCTGAATGCTACACTTGCATGTAACACACACTTCGCTGCAGTGTGAATATATTGGAACCAAGCTCAGGAAAGAACCGGAGTCTTTGGAGCTGTGAAGCGGTAACAACTGCACCATCGTGCCACGGTGCTTCCCCATATAATAATAATAATAATAATAATAATGTATTGGGTTTGAGTTGTCGTGTAAGGCTGTTTTGATTTTGTCTGGCAACCCTGGTCCTTTGTACAGTGCCACCTTGCTGTATTGATGGTCCTAGAAGCATGGTATTTTGTCCTATTGCAAATGTATACGTGCTTGGATGAAAATTTAAAAAAAAAAAAACTGCCTATGACAGTATTTTTTAACAAAGCGATTAGCGACCATTCTCACCGCCCGAGCGCGGCGGCTCGTGGCCTCCTGCACGGCCGCAGTCTCATCGCTGTAGCCGCGCGCAGCAATAATGGACTCGATCAGCTGAAGTTTTCGCCGGAGTTCTTCGTTCTCCTTCTGATGCCGTGAAATCTCCATGTGTAAAATCGCGTAGCCGTCATCCACGAGCTCGCAGATTTCCGCCACTGCCGCCCGAGTCAGGGTTTCCATTATGGTCGCAAGCTGTGTGTGAAATGCGCGGTAATTCGCCATCCTCTTCGTAAGCGCCGAGTAGACTGTTGTGACAGATTAAATGACAGAATATAAAGAATACTGAGTCGTAGTGCTACACAACGATATAGACTTACTATGGTTTCGGTACTCGAACGTGCTAAACTGCTAATTCGTAAGTTGTCATTTAAGTATCAATTCCGCGTTCACCTCATCTCCGCTTATATCAAAATAAAAGTCTTCGGGTTGCATTAACTAAAGTCATTCTCATTACCTGGCGATGCTACACACTCCAGTTCAGTTGGTGGCGGTAATGCACCTAAAGCTGGTCTGCCAACCGCCAATAAACTGAAAAATAAGAACAATATTAGCTTGAATTCACCAATGAAATCACTGCCATTAAGAGCGCATTTATGCAAGTGTTATGTATTGAACTTTTTTGTCTGAGAAACACTAGCTGAACACAATATGAAATATGGATTAAAACCTGTACAACCCTATACCATTACAAATTGTCGAGCTGTGTCAATTTTAGTATATTAAAAGTCATAAAGTTTAAGATATATCGCTCCAAAAGCACATTGCAAGAATGCTAAAGACTATGCACGATTACTTGTGCATACATTGTGCATTGTGTATGTATGCAATGCATCAACTTTTGATAGCCACAGCTATCTTTGTTAGATGCATTGGGACACTTTTGCGTTCACAGTACAAATGTTATGTGGTTATATGCTATATATGCAGACCACCTCCAAAGGTGGTTTGAGCGATCAGATCACAATGCATCTCCGAGTCGCACTGGACCCCGAACCTTGTGAGACACCACGTTGTACTTTTTAAGTCCCTGAAGAATCTTGACTTATGCTCACACAAGTCTGTCAAATAAGATCTTAACCAGTCAAGACCCTGTCTGTCTAACCCAACTGTGTATTCAAGCCTGTCCTTTCAAATATGCTCAGGGATCACATCAGCTAGTGCTGACTCTGTTTTATGATGCTTCCAAAAACCAGATAGAAATATATCATACTTCCTATTACTATTTAAAAAATAGCCTGTCAGGTGACACATTTCTCCAAAATCCTATCTTGAAAAAGCATGTTGGAGAGTACATAGATTAGTAATTGATAGATTAGTTGCTCTCTGTGAGCTACACATGCTTCTTCTGAGATGCCAGTGATCCTGACCCCTTCTGCTCCCCGGACCTGCCTGACCCATCCTGATGCCCTACTTTTGGTT
>CM075023.1:8340164-8354792 GCA_037576675.1 Pangasius sanitwongsei
TGCTATAAAGTAAAAAAGCTGGGTGAACATCCTCTAAGTGTGGTGATTCCATAATTTTTGCCAGGGGTTGTATTAGATTAAGGGTGCACCCAGAAACCACACATTCTCATACAGTACCACCAGAATTATTGGCACTTTAAATTTATTAAAAAGAAGAACATAAGCGAAGTGATGTTTGAAAATAGTGATCTTGTATAGATTTATTTAAACATGGCACCAAGTAGCAGAAGTAGCACCTGTTGCTTAAACAGCGATATGCATTACTTAATAGGTGAGGTCATTAAAATACTCCTGTCCAAATTGAATTTTTTTTTTTTTTTGCCGTGTTTAAACCATTTTCCTGCTTGTTTGGATTTATTATTGTATTATTTCAACAACATCTAGAATCATAGAAGTATGATGACTTGACGTTGTATGAATTATTGAATAGAAAATGGATAGGTTGACCCTGTTTCGTTTTTAAGTAAAAACCTTTAAATATATCTCGTTTATGAGTTAGGGGGGCATGGTGGCTTAGTGGTTAGCACATTTGCCTCGTACATCAGGGGATGGGGGTTCAAATCCCAGCTCCGTGCTTTGTGGTTTCCTCCGAGTACTCCAGTTTTCTCTCCAGTCCAAAGACATGTTGTAGGCTGATTGGCATTTCCAAATTGTCCATCGTGGGTGTGTGGGTTATGTTCTTTTCAACACTGTGAAGACGTAGTGTATGTTTGAAGTGATGCGTATAAAAATACGAGACGAATGGCATTATATTTTTCAAGACGGTATGATCCCTTATTACATAGGATGGTTGCCAACCCTACTTATAGCTTTTCTCTCTTCTCCTGGTGCATATTTTTTTTTTTTTTTTTTGTTCCATATGGGATAATGGCAGGAAAAGTCTACTCAGTCAGCTGTTGTTTATGAGAAACTCCACTGCTTGATGGCTGGCTAACTACATTTGAATGCACTTTTATACTCCATGTTTATTCAACTAGATGGTTTTTGTTTTTTTTTTAATGGTGGAACAAATTGGTAATGTTGAGACTTTGGCAGCACTGGACGGCAGCATATTTTGGGCTTAACTGTGCTCGTCATACTTTAGATATGCGACCTGGGAATGCTGTGGCCTTTCTCTGGAACAATGACCTCAAGAGATGACAACCCACTTTCATCTTCACTTTTGCTTTCAGGCCTCTCTCTTACCATTCAGCCTGATTGACTGTTATGCTGGCTTTATGCCATTAATACATGCTGCATAATCAGGCTATATCCATTGGCTATTTCAGGAAGTTAGAAGGGAAAACAGAAATTTGAATGCCTTCAGCTTGTCACCGTTATCGAGGAAACGTTTATCGTGATACAAATCAAGAATGTTTTGTTGCCCGGCACAAGATCTATGCCTGCACAAACTGCACACAATGTTTGTCATGATTCGCTCCACCTTGATAAAAACCTGAAGTTCTGGCTGAAAAGAAACAGCCCCAAAGCATGATGCTGCCACCACCATGCTTCACCTTGGGGATTGTGTTCTTTGAGTGATGTACTTTTTTTGTACCAAACATACCTTTTGGAATTATGGAATTATTATATCTTTTGGAATTGTTCTCATCAGGTCATAACACATTTGTACGGAATGGTTATCTGAGTTTCTGTAGCCTTTCTGTCAGCTTGAACCAGTCTGGCCATTCTACATTTACCTCTCTCAACAAGGCACTTCTGTCCACAGAGCTACTACTGCTCACTGGATGTTTTTATTGCACCATTCTGCAAAAACTGTAGAGACGGTTGTGTGTGAAAATCCCAGGATCAGCAGTTATAGAAATACTGAAACCAGCCCATGTGGCACCAACAATCATGCCACATCAAAATCACGGAGATCACATTTTCTTCCCCATTCTGATGGTTGATGTGAACGTTACCCAGGTCTTCTGGCCCGTAACTGCATGAGTAGGTATATATGTGTTCCTAATAAAGTGCTCCATGAGTGTAGCTTCGTCTTAACATTAGCACGGCTAAGTAAGTGCATTACTTTATATAACACAGGCTGGAGTGTGTTATTCTGCTTATATCCCAACGATCTTCAGTGATTACAATGTTTAATTTATGAATGAACGACATGTCGCACATTTTACCGATTTATAGTCACAGTTAATGCTGTGAAATGTCCCAGAAATGTTATAGACACTATAAACAGTCATTCTCTCACCAGTCTCTTTCTTTCTTTCTCTCTGTCTCTAGAATCGTGTGCTTTCTTTCACTGGTTATTTTACAGAGAAACTGAAGAGCATAAGCTCCTCTGTCCTGAAGACTTTAATTTCCTTTAAATTTCCTTTATTGTTCATTAATCAGTTAAACATTGTAATCGTTGGTAATACACTGTGTTATAAGCAGTATAACATCTGCAACAAAGATGTTGCTGCACTTTGTGCTGTCACATCACCCTGGTGTACATTATTTTCATAACACACCATCTGTCCTGTGTTGGTCCTTACATGATGAAGTTGCATGCATTAATTTGGCATGTAACATCTGTAAAATATATTCATAAAATCACCAAAATGCCAGCCATTCAAAACAAAAGGTCACATACGCCTAGCAACTGAAACCTGTACCAGAATCATAATTATCACATGTCGTGGTTATACTTCTCACTTAACAGGTAATCATGACATATGTCAATTATTATAGAGTCATAACTGTGTACAAATGACCCAGTTAATTCAGTATCTACAATCAGAACAAATTAATTCAGATTGGTAAAAATATATTTAAAAAAATATCAAAAACATAGTCACTGTTTTGGAAAGATAGATCAAGAATTCCAACTTCCAACTGAGCATTTCAAGCAGGTGTGTGTGCAGACAGAAAGATAGTGTAGTAACCAATCTGTCCCTTTCAGAATAGGGAGTTCAGTGGGAGTTGTGTCCCCATCTATGAAACACATTGTTTCACTGTTAAAATCTGAAAAACTGTGCAGGGAAATTGTGGATCCGGATTCTTTTTAATTCTCTTTGATGTTTTTAGACTCTGTTGTTTTAGTGGCCTTTTGTTGGAGCGGCCTCAGGAAATTAGTTTTTATACTTCTGTTTTATGGATTATCGTATGGAATATTGACTGTTCTATTTGTTTGGAACCTGCGATACACCTTGCTAGATCAGCTTTGAGCCCTCTGCCTTACGCTTTTATCTCTGCTGTTATTTTGCTTCCGACATGGTTATATACTACCCATCCCTGGATTTACGGAGTGTGAATTCCTCGGCCCACCTGTCAGCTGGAGTTTACAACTATTGCTCTGCTCTTGAAATTGTGCGTCACCTCCGGTATGTCCATCAAGGGTCACACTGACACACGGACTATTTATTCATCAGAGACCTGGCTGAATCCTGGGGGATCTAACACCACCATGCTGTGACTTTTTAAAATCTCCATGGTCTTTGGGCCAAGGAGGTGGCGTTGCCACTGATTTCAGAAACTCCTTTAAATGCAGAATGCCACCCATGGACATGTATTCTAGTTTTGAGGTTTAGTTATTAAAGATGGACATCATGGGTCCTGTTTTCTGTGCACTTGTGTACAGACCTCCCAGATTTAACAGGGACCTCACCCACTTTATGCACTTTATGTATAAATTATGTAGTTCCGTGTTATTCTGTGTTTCTTATGTAGCACCATGGTCCTGGAGAAACGTTGTTTCGTTTCACTACGTACTTGTATATGGCTGAAATGACAATAAACTCCACTTGACTTGACTTGACCCAACAATTTTCGGACTTTGTTAAAATATTAAGGGATTTTAATATTCACATTTGCTGTCCATCAAAACCAATGATAAATGAATTTCTTTCCTTCACTAAGTCTTTAAATTTTGTACAACATATCACTGGTCCTACTCAATATGGGCCATACATTAGATCTTATATTATATTATTGTAACTCTGTATCTAATTTAGAAGTCTTAGATGATGGCATTTCTGACCATTACTCGATAGTGTTTGAGTCCGTCTATCCTTGTCCTATGCCTACTCTTTCTCAATCTGTACTTTACTCCCGGTCTATTCATTTGTTTCCTGCAGGGGGTGCTCATTACATTGATCGCAATCGACCAGTCGATTGCACGACAACCACTGGTTGATCATCTTAATAGGTCAACGTAGAACCCCGGTGTGTGAGAGAGTGGAGGAAGGCAGGCAAGACAATTTTGCTGTGCTCTGGGCTCACGTTTATTTAGTTTCAAATACTCAACAAACCCAAAACAGGTCCATCCCAGACTTACAGCTTTCACTCCATCAAGTTCACGCTTTGCGGCGCGTGGGTTTGTGTGCGTGCGTTCGTGGCTCGCAAGCTCTGCCACTAGATCACACTCTCTACTTACGGCAGTTACAGAACGCACAAAGAGACACAAATACGTAGCCTGGCGGTAATAAGACATGGGTAAGAATGCTCTCAGACAAGAGTGTAGAAAAGCAGAGTGAAAGTGGAAAAAAGACAGGCTTCAGGTCTTTTTTGACAAGCTTAATGAACTATCAAAGAGCAGCAAAGGAAGAGAAAGTCTTTCTATAAAGCAATTGCTGATAATGCAAATTGACCGAAAGTATTGTTTAATACAATCCATTCTGCTTTAAACTTTAGAAGAAATTTTTTGTTGACACTACCCAAGAGACCTGTGAGGAATTCGTAAGCTTTTTTACTTGCAAAATTGAGTAGGTTAAAGGTGCTATTGTACCTTCACAATTTGATCAACCATTAATACCCTCTCCATCTAGCTCTCTGACTCACTTCGAACCAGTTTCATCAGCACAGTTAGCAGATGTTGCCTCCAAGATGAAGTGTTCCAGTTATAAGCTGGATATTCTTTCTCCACATCTTTTCAAAGACATTTTTCCAGCTATTAGCTCCGGGTGTGATATCTATAATTAATAACTCCTTAGTGAATGGAGTTGTTTTTAACAGTTTTAAACATGCAATTCTATATCCTTTGTTAATTGTTTTTTTTTTTTTTTTTTTTTTTTGTTCCGGCAATACACAATTATAGGCCAATCTCAAAACTGCCTTTTATTTCCAAGATTCTGGAGAGAGTTGTCTATTTGCAGCTCTACTCCTATCTAAATACATTAACATTTTAGCTAGATTTCAGTTTGGCTTTAGACCCTTTCATAGCACAGAATCTGCATCGTTAAAGGTCACCAATGACATTTTGCTCTCCATGGATTTTGGCTCACATGTGGTCTTAGTTTTACAAGATCTCAGTGCCATGTTTGACAGTATCGACCATAACATTCTTCTCAATCGGTTCGAGTGTTTAGTTGGCCTTCTGTCGTTTGCCTCCTAGTTGAAAGATGGGACATTTTCTGTAAATTTAGGAAATTTTTCATCTGTGGTGTCTGTTACTATGTGGTGCCCCTCAAGAGTTGATTTTAGGACCCTTAATATTTTCCTTGTATATGCTTCCTTTCGAGCTTTATTTTTCAGAAATGTAGCATATCTTCTCATTGTTATGCTGACGGTTCTCAATTTTATTTCCCAGTGAGCTTTGACAAGAAGTGTTCAATTGATAATGTCCTAAAATGCTTTGAAGATATTAAACATTGGCTGGCAAACAATTTTTTTTTTTTACAATTAAACGAAAGCAAAACCAATGCTCTGATTTTAGATTCCTCCATATCATCCTTACATGGACTGGTTGCCAAGTTAGTTCCCCTGTTGAATGTACAAGATCATGTAAGACGTCTTAGAGTGATTTTATATTCATCATTACTTTTCAACAAGCAAATCAGTGCTGTTGTTAAGGGTAGCTTTTTCCATCTGAGATCTGTCACTAAAGTTAAACATTTTCTTTCTAGCAAAGACTTGGAAATTGTGATTCACTCATCAGTCTCATCACTGTTAGACTATTGTAAGCCATTGTACATTGGTCTCCCTCAAACTGCGTTATCCTGCCTACAACTGGTTCAAAATGCAGCAGCTAGGCTTTTAACAGGGTCAAATTGGGATCACATTACTGTATTAGCGTCTCTACAGTGGCTTCCCGTGGAAATCAGGGTTGATTTTAAAATTCTGTTTTATGACTACAAGGCACTTTCTGGTCTCGTGCCCCAATATATCAATATATATTCTTCTTTACCCCTCCAATAGAGCGCTCGGGTCTTCTGATCAGCTTCTTTTGAGAGCTCCTCATTGTCGCTATAAAACCAAAGGTGTATCTTAAATCTTCGTTGAAAACATATTTTTATTCTTTTGCATTTGAATAGATTCTTTAATAGGATGAAATAGGTAAATACTTGATGCTGTACTTAAAGGTGTCTATTTATTAATCTTTATTATTGTTACTGTATTTTTGAATATAACTCTGTTATTGCTTATTTGTTAGAGCAATTTTGTAAAGCACTTTGGGTCGACTTCTGTTGTATTTAAATTTGCTCTATAATTAAAGGTTGACCTGACAATTTCATCTCGGTTGCTGTTTAATCTAGTGAACTGTCTCTACTTTTAATGTTGCCTTCATGCACTATAATACATAGTCAGGTCCATAAGTATTTGGACAGTAACAGAGTTTTTGTAATTTTGCCTCTGTACACCACCACAATGGATTTGAAGATATCAAGATGTGACTGAAGTGTAGACTTTCAGTTTTAATTTAAGGGGTTTAACAAAAATATTGCATTAACCGTTTAGGAATTACAGCCACTTTTTACAGAGTCCCTCCATTTTCACAGGCTCAAAAGTAACTGGGTAAATTAACATAATCATAAATATTAGGGTTATTTTGGATATTATGGATGCAAATCCTTTGCAGTCAATGACTGCCTAAAGTCTGGAACCCATGGACACCATCGTTTCCTCCCTTGAGATACTTTGCCAGGCCTTTACTGCAGTCGTCTTCAGTTACTGCTTGTTTGTGGGTCGTTCTGCCTTCAGTTTTGTGTTCAGTAAGTGAAAAGTGAGTGCGCAGTTGGGTTGAGGTCAGGTGACTTACTTGACCATTTAAGAACATATCATTTCCAAGCTCTTGCATTGCTTTAATGGTATGTTTTGGGTCATTATCCATCTGTACTGTGAAGCACTGTCCTAGAAAGTATAGCTCTATACAGTTAAGAATTCATCTTGCTACTCCAGTCAGCAGTAACATCATCAATAAACACCAGTGACTGGTCAGGCTTTATTTATTTATTTATTTATTTAGTAAAGCAAAGTCTAATCTGGCCTTTCTGTACTTGAGTGTTACCAGTTATTTGCATCTTGAGGTAAACCCTCTGTATTTACATTTATTAAGAGGTCTCTTGGTTGTAGACTTTGACAACGATACACCTACCTCCTCCAGAGTGTTCTTGACTTGGCTAGATGTTGTGAAGAGGTTTTTATTCACCAAGGAAAGAATTTGACTTTAGCTGTCTTCTGAGGTCTTCCAGGCCTTTTGATGTTGCTGAGCTCAACAGTGCATTCCTTCCTTTTAAGAATGTACCAGATTGTTGATTTGGCCATTCCTAAAGTTTCTGCTATCTCTCTGATAGGTCTGGGGTTTGTTGTGGGTTTTTTTTTTTTTTTTTTTTTTTTTTTTTTTTTTGGGAGTTCATGGAGTTTCCATGAACAGCTACCAAATGCAAATTCACCACTTGGAATCAACTCCAGACCTTTTATCTCCTTAACTTGTCATGAAATAAGGAGGAAACAGGCCAGATCTGGCCATGTAACTGCTTATCAGTCAATTGTCCAATTACTTCTGAGCCTGTGGAAATGGAGGGACTATGAAAAAATGGATGTAATTCCTAAGCGGCTAATGCAGTATTTTTGTTAAACCCCTTGAATTAAAGCTGGAAGTCTACACTTCAATGACATATTGATTGCTTCATTTCAAATCCATTGTGGTGGTGTACAGAGGCAAAATTATGAAAATTGTCAGTGTCCTAATACTTACGGACCTGACTGTATATACTAGAGTGCCAAATTTCCCCTACGAGGGATCAAAAAAGGTACGTCTTATTACTCATTAATTTCCATCAGCATGCATGTGTGTTGGTTTCCAGACCCCTCAGGTTTTCCAGTTGATCAGTAAGAAGAAGTCTCTGGCCACTGCAGGCCAGTTGCTGTTGCGGGGGGCAGAGAAGCTAAATAAGTCTGTAGCAGAGAGTCAGGAGCAGTGGCGTCAGCGTGATTTTAATGCAGAACTACTACACCTGCGCTCACAGTGGAAGTTGCGCAAAGTTGGAGACAAAATCCTTGGAGATCTTAGCTACCGTAGCGCAGGTGAGTCAACAGCTATGACTATGATAGTTATTTAACAGGATATGCTCTGTTGTAATTCAGGTGTCCTCTCATCACTGCAGGGTCATTGTTTACTCATCATGGCACTTTTGAAGTGATTAAAAACACAGATATTGATTTGGATAAGAAAATTCCAGATGATTACTGTCCACTCAACGTTCAGATTCCGAGTGACCTAGAGGGCTCTGCATACATTAAGGTAGAAACCAAATATTGTATTAGACACAAGGCATACTGATATGGTGCAAAGCCATACTTACATTTTGTAGTGGCTTTGTACTTCTACAGGTCTCTATTCAGAAACAGTCTGCTGATATAGGAGACCTGGGAACAGTCAGTCTTTTCAGGAAGCCCCCCAAAGCCAAGCCAGGTACTGAGTAAAACTTCTAATAAACTCACATGAGGTTGGCCATATAAAGCACAGAACACACATGCCTAAGAGGCACAAATCTCTCTCCCCCCCCCCCCCCTTTCTTTCCTCTCTCTCAGGCTCCCAGGTGTGGCATCTAAAGCTGGAGGCTGCTCAGAATGTGCTGCTATGTAAGGAGATATTCGCTCAGCTCTCTCGGGAGGCAGTGCAGATAAAATCCCACATTCCACACATTGTTGTCAAAAACCAGATCATCTCACAGCCTTTTCCTGGTAAACTCAACCACACCTTGACCAAACAGCTCAATTATCTGATGGTGATATGGAAATGTGTATATGAGAGGATGTTAGGCCTGTATGATCCTGATCATAGAGTGTTCAAGCAACTAATATAAGGGGATGTTTGTGGTACTGGGCCTGGTGGGGGTGTGTGTGTGTGAGTGTGTGTATATATAAATCACAGAGTGTATTGTAGCTAATTGTTGTATGCAGGGCTATATGTATTTGTGTCTCATGTAAGTTTAGTGTTTGCAGGGCTGTGTTTATATCCATTCAGAGGTGTGTGTTTGCAATGCTTTGTGTATATAGCTAACAGTCATTTGGTAATTGTAGGACTTCAGCTCTCTATCTCATTGTGCCACTCTACTATGGATAAGAAGAACCAGAGAGCTTCACCAGACAAAACCAAACCAGATGACCATCTATATGTGCTGGAACACAACTTGCACCAACTTATTCGAGAGGTACACAAAAAATACCCTCACTGTATATGCTGTTATACCAGCTTATTAGAAGCATGTGTATACGTGCACAGTGGCCCTTAATTCATGAAAGTTGTTCAGATATGAGGGCAAAAACAAGTTCAGAAAGATCTGATTGATGGTGTCCTGTAATGGGCTGCCATGCCATCCAGGGTGTATTCCGGCCAGTGTTCCCAGGATAGGCTCCAAATCCAACCTCACCAAGTTAAAGCATAATGAATGAGCATATGTAAATGTACCTCTTACACTTGTGCACTGAAAAGTTATGCTCTTGAAAGAAGTTGGAAAAGAAAACAAGACTTTTTTTTTTTTCTTTTTTGAGTAAATATTGTCAATACTTCTGTGTCAAGTTCCATAAACAGACTCTGAGCTCCTCTGTGATGCCCCACCCTGCAAGTGCTCCATTTGTTCCTAAGCGTCTGCGGATGGCTGGGCCAATGGCTTATGATAAGTCAGAGATCAGCTCACTGCAGCACAGTGAGGGCTTACTTGAGAAAATAGTCAAACAAGCCAAACATATTTTCCTCAGGAGCAGGTAATGCAGACACATGAGCTACAAGAACATACACACTGTGTATGTTTGTAGGAGCTAATGTACCATAGTCTTTCTCTTTCAGGACGGCACGAACCATTGACAGCTTGGCAAGTCGTATTGAGGATCCTCAGATTCAGGCTCACTGGTCCAATATTAATGATGTTTACGAGTCCAGCGTCAAAGTGCTCATCACATCACAAGGCTATGAGCAAATCTGCAAGTAAGAGTAGATACTGATTCCTGGCCAAGACTCGGCTTCTGTCTAGTTTACATATAGATGTATCTAGTACATTTTGCCATACTGATGTTAGTGATGGATTCATAAAATGAGTATAAATTAGGCATTAGACAGAATATCGTTTTCTCAAGTATCACAATACAAAATACTGACCAGACGAATTTGCAGCTCGTATCGTGTATCATGATATTCCCATTAATATTTATTATGAGCTCTAGCTCTACTTGCACAATAGGCAGCAGCACCAGAGGTGGTAGCGTACAGAGTACGAACTTTGCGTGTGGGAACCTAACGGTCTTGAAGTATGTTTGCTTAATATTCCAGAATATTAAGCTAATCAGGAGGAACGGCAAAAAATAGTACTGAAATGCCCCTTAATACACTACTGCTCAACTTTTTCACACTATCCAGAATTTGTGCATTGAAGATGGATGGCAGACAGCAGTAGGGAGCAGTGATGACACTAATTTATTTAATCATATGAGTCACAATCTATGGCCAAACAATCTTTCCATATTAATAACTTTGCCATGAAATACATTTATGACACTGAAAAAGATTAAAGAAACATATTATTAATAATTAATAATATTAGGAGAATTTACAACTTATATTTTAAATCTGATATACTCTTGCAATACAATACAATGTATTATTACAGTGGTTTGATTTGTTGTCATTACAAAATAAATGTATTAAAATCTAACATTTTGTGTCAATATCGTCTTGTATCAATATCGTCTTGTGAAGCCTGTCGGAATACGTCTCGTATTGTGGCTTTAGTGTATCATCTCCTGCCTCGTACATATATTAAATACCTGAATGACCTGTCTTTCCATACCTCTCTCTCAGGTCTATCCAGCTACAGTTGAACATTGGAGTGGAGCAGATCAGAGTTGTGCACAGAGATGGTCGTGTCATCACTCTTTCTCACCAAGAGCAAGAGCTGCAAGACTTTTTACTGTCACAGGTAAATATGCAAGCCCACAGCACCACAATATCTGCATTAATTTCATTAGTTATATTAGATTACAAGAATTTAAACACATGCCTAATGACTGCATGGAATTTATGTAAATCATAATCAGCTGATACTTCCTTAAGGGCCCTATAGTTGCTTTTTTATTTTTGTCAAAAATAAATATTTTGGCAAATTTGTGCTTTTCAGCCACACTTGAAAATGTTCTCAAAAATGAGCAAAAACATATTTAGTCTGTTCCCTTTTTTGCCATTATGCTGGGTGGGTGTGAGCCTCAATGTATTATGTATTACAATATGTATAAAGTGTTAAGTATTGTTACCTGTATTTTTCCATTTGGATGCAATAACGATTAAAAATTAAATTATTTTTAATTAATTAAAAACGCTGAAACAAACATTAATCTCACAAATGTCTTTAGTTTTACTAATTCACTAAAAGTCACTAACTTGACCTGTTCATTAACACACATTGTCAGAACTAGTGTGCTGTTTTATAAAACATTTCTAAGCTATGTTTACGGTCATAATATCAAATTCAGAAATTAATAGAAGGGTGACATTCACTGTGCAAGAAAATCAGACTTGGCTGCAGACTGACTGTTTTTACAGCCTCATTTGTTAAATTTGCTCCTTATCCAGTGTGATCTTTCCATGATGATAGTCTAGGCAAGATTAATCATTTCTACATTGTTTTGGTGAAATACAGTCAGGTCCAGAAGTATTTGGACAATGACAGTTTTTGTGATTTTGCCTTTATACACCACCACAATGGATTTGAAATATATATATAATGTGTGTATGTGTTGTGGTGGTGGTGGTGGTGGTGGTGGTTTTTTAAAAAAAAATTTTTTTTTTTAAATAAATCGGCTGGGAGAATGGTTCTGGCACAGCCTATACATTCTCTGGGGGACAATGCAGAAAAAATGCGCCTGGCAATCTAGCTATATATAAAGAGCTATTAACTTAATAAATCGACTGCTGTTAAAATTGTATTTATAATATTATTAACAATTGTTTACTGTTTAAGATTTTTCGGAAGAAGGAATAATACTTTGCAGGATCTGAAAGTCCAGAATTGGATTTATTTGGCTTTGTGTCTGGGTGTGTTACAGATGTCTCAGCACCAGGTGCATGCAGTACAGCAGTTGGCAAAGGTAATGGGCTGGCATGTGCTAAGCTTCAGTAATCATGTGGGACTTGGAGCCATCGAGAGCATTGGCAATGCCTCTGCCATTACAGTAGCATCACCAAATGGAGCTTATGCCATTTCAGGTATATGCACAAATAGCAAAATACATGCAAATATACTCATTGTTTTCCTCTTTTGGCAACCCACATATGTATGCTTCTTTGTGTGTGCATAGTGCAGAGAGCGAACATAGACTCTAATTAAACAGTAAAATTCAATATTAATTAAATATCTCATATTAAACATAGTTCTCAGAAAGCATTACATCACAGTGCATTGCATTTTGTCATGGCATTTGCTGTCTTGTGAGGATCACAATGTTGGAATTACTTACAAAGTTATGGCTTTATTTTATCTCCAAATGTTTTTACTTTCATGATTCTTCTTGCTCTTGGAATTTTATTGCAAGAAATCTAGGTCATCAATCTAAAGATTGTTTATGGATTTCAATTCGGTTACAGATTATAATTGGTAATAATATCCAAAATCTTCAAAGGCTTATTCAGTACTTTCTGATATGATTATTGGTTGATATGACACAAAGCCATATTAACGTACAGTATGCTTTGAAAGTATTGGAATGGTAAGACCAAATTTTTGTTTCTGCTCTACACTGAAATCTTGTAAAATTTACCTCGTACTACTTTGTGCTTGCTTTTAAAAAAGTTTAACTCATTTTTGCTACTTCTCCTTCAAATTTTGTCCAGTCTTAACCAAATTTGGCTCACATCATCTTGAGACCTGTCTGAACAAAATTTATCAAAGGAATTTTAATGTTCAGAACTGTTCTCCCATAAAGGACTGGCAAATGTGTGAAACTACAAATCACTCTTGAAACCCTTTGCCTATAGTTATGGCTCTGCTTTCTTGTGATTGCTTATGCAACATTTGTAGTGCATCTGTGAATGTGCTGCTTACCAAGTCTGGATGCTTGGCCCCTGAAAATGCTGCTTGCAGCTTTAATCTTTATTAATCTTTTCAGACCATAACCCAATTGAGCATGCATTTCATCTCCTGAAGAGGAGATATATTATATATAAGAGGAAATATTCATATATATTATATAATTTTTTTTTTATCTCAAACCCAAATGTCTTCAGTGTCTAGCAAAAGAAAAGAATTGCCTTTCCAGTATTTTTAGAGAGGGAACTGTATATCAAAGACTTCGGTAACACTACATAATCTCACATGCGTACTTGTCACTGTTGCAGATCTTATTTGGATTTATTCTATACATACAAATTCACATTGAAGTATCCGTGAAGTATCAGTAACAACTGCAAAAATGCTTTAAAAGAGCGGAAAAAGGCAGAAGTCCAACAACTGAAAACCTCATCATATTAAAAATAAGCAGAGCACAAGCATGGAGAGTAATTAATGAAGCTAAGAGGCAATGTTGGAGACAATTTGTATCCAGCATTTCAGCAAAGACTTCTACAAAAAAGGTTTGGAATCTGATTTGCAGTATAATAGGCAGGAATTGCTAATTTCCTTGCAGAAACTTTTGGAAAACATGAATCTACTCAAAATTGCCTTCCCACTTTTCAAGCAATTCAGGCTACAGAAGAAAAGAAAGGTGTTGACTTTTTCCTCTGATAATTTTGAATCATATAACCAACCTTATGGAAGAATACTGCGGGCCATAAACAGATCACATGATATGGCTGTTGGTCCAGATAACATCCACTATCAGTTTTTAAAGTATTTACCTCATACTACTTTGTGCTTGCTTTTAAAAAAGTTTAACTCAATTTGGATATAATAATAATAATAATAATAATAATAATAATAATAATAATAATAATAATAATTCTTTGCATCATTATAATAAATATAACTTATGTTCCCATTTCCCACCTGATAAACAGGTCCCTTGCTTCTGCCTTTGTTCCACTGGAATTAAAACCTGCAGCGGTCACACCAATTCTTTAAAAAAACTAGTTTAGACCCAGCTGAACTGTCTAACTACAGACCTATATCCACCCTTCCTCTCGTAGCCGAACTATTAGAAAGGGTTGTTGCCAGTCAATTGCAGTCACACCCTTCTTCCAATAATCTCTATGACCCCTTTCAGTCAGGTTTTCCTCCTTTCCACAGCACTGAAACTGCTCTCCTCACAGTTGTAAATTATCATCTCTCTGCTGACTCGGGGTCCTTACTATTCTCATTCTCCTGGATATCAGCTCTGCTTTTGATACCATTTCTCACTCCATACTCCTATCCTGGCTTATATATACACAGTGGTGTGAAAAAGTGTTGGCCCCTTCCTGATTTCCAATCTTTTTGCATGTTTGTCACACTTTAATGTTTCAGA
>CM075023.1:8362038-8373379 GCA_037576675.1 Pangasius sanitwongsei
TAATAAATACACTCATTTTAACTTATCGCTGGACGAATAGTTGATCAGCTATTAAAATATTAAGTTTACAAATTTCCTTACATATTGGTGGAGAATACATCATCTTAACCTAAATAGCTAATTTCCTTACACAGTGGTATGAAAAACCATATCCTACCTCACTGAATTAGGCAAGGACCAGCAGTGAGCCTTGTGAGACACTATTGGAGCGTTCCTTCAGGTAAGAATCAAACCACTGCCATGCTTAACCTGTAATTCCAAGGCATATGAGAATGGACAGGAGAACTTCCTTCTGACTGTTGGAGAATCTCAATCCCTTCCTATTTAAATTTGATTTTATCTATAATCTCTCCTAAATATAACCAAACTGGATTGCATACACTAGGTCCATTGTCATGTCCTCTCCTGTTTTCCTGAAGATTTAACAGGAAGTTTATCAAGCCTTAAGATCAGCATCAGTGTAGCTACCATTTGTATTGTCTAATTAAAAATGCAGTGTTACAATGTTGTCATACACATTGGCTTACAGTCCACTTAGTTATAAATTTATATATTTATCCTATACATGCAAAGCCAGTTACTCCGGTTGCCTCCCACCTCCCAAAAAGAGCCAGTATGCCAGAAGATGGAATAAATATGCTAAACTGCCTCTTGGTGTGTCTGCATCAAAGACTGTGTATACTGTATATCAGTGGACATCATAACAAGGGTTTAAAAGTAAAGTAAAGCCCTCTTTTTTTCTCAGAAATCTACAATATTTAACTCTGCACATTCCTATGTTACTAAATGGAAGTCAAGCCAAAATTACATTTTAAGTTACAGCTTCACAAATTATTTTATAAATAAAATAATTGAATTAATAAAATTATAATTATAATAAATAAAATTATTTTGTAAGTGAAATAATTGTTGACTGCTGTTTACCACTATACAGTATTTTCAGTTGGTACATTACATTAGTTACTTATACTTTACTTTTATTAACATGATGGATTAGCTAACATCAGCTAGCTAGCACATGCTAGCTCAGTAAGTCATGGCAACTCTGACAATGGTAAAATCAGTATACTTGAGTAAATTCTATGACTATAATTTAGCAACACGTTTTATTTAATTAATAATGCTTGCCAGTTTGAGCTAGCATTGTTCAATGCTTCATCTTTTTTTTTTGCACTTGTCATATGCCTGTCACCATGCACACTCCTGGCATGAAGAAGAGGACTATCTACGAATAATATGGGCAGGCCAGAGAAACTGACTCCACCAGCCTCTACTGCACAGACTCTAGCTCCAATTTTCACCTGCTTTGCAAACTCACTGAAGATGGCGACTTTAAGTTCGACCAAAAAAAGGCTTCAAAATTGCACAATGGGAGCCAATGACACCATGTTGTCTACTTATATATACAGTTATTAGTCTGCATGTGCGATGCCAATCCGTCTCAGGTTGTATCCATGTCTTGCCCCTGTGTTTCTGGGATGGGCTTCAAATCACTTTTCGCAAAATGAAAACATGTCCACATCACTTCTGTTCTCCACACTCTTCATTGTTAGCAATTTCCTGTAGACTCCTCCTCCTGACCATCAATGCATCCACTGAAATGCAGGGACCACACTTTTTCTGTTTAGCAGCACTTCAGCTGTGGAACAGTCTCCCAGATCACCTGAAGGCATCAAAGACTTTGGTTTAGTATCTTAGTATAATTTTTATGTCTTCTGGATATTTTGCCTTATCTTTTTAGTTTTTTTTTTTTTATGTTCCATTATGTACATTATGTCTTATGCACCATTTTTTTAAGATTTGCCTCAAATGGAAAGAGCAGTATAAATAAACTTTATTATTATTATTATTATTATTATTGATATTTTCTTAATTTAATTTCAGTATAAACTGACACAATTCATTAGTTCTTCCCTGTTGGGCATGCTCCCTCTGACAAAAACAAGTAGAACTCAATGGCAACAGCATTGACGGTGATGCCTCCACCACCAGCAAGTCTGGTCCTTCTTGTTACTAATGTGTATTCCTTAAATACCCTGAAAATACACTTCAAACAGGAAGGAAGCTATTGAAGAAAAACTATTTCAGCCATTTGACCTTGAAGTTATTTAGTCACTTGTTCTTGAGATATCACGCTAACAAGAATCTTGGACTGACCAATGGCAACGGGAATAGTCAGAAAATGGGGCTTGAGTTCCTGAACATGAACAAGTAACAAGCAACATCTCAGTATGACAAACAGGAAAGAATCTATTGAAGAAAAAGTATTTCAGACATTTGATCTAACCTTGACCTTGACCCTGTTTGGATCAGTTCCAATATCTAATAAGATCATCTGCTGATTCCAATTAAAAATCCTACAAACATTCAAACACTCATTCGTGAGATATCGCGTTACCAAGAACCTCAAACAGACAGACCTACGGACAGACAGACAGATGGGCAGATGGACAACCCTAAAACATAATGACTCCCACCACCTGGCAGAGGCATAAAAAAGATTATCAGCATATTTTGCAATTTTTTAAAAGATGTGACACATTATCACTGTTTATTTAAAAAAAAAAAAAAAATGTTTCAGTCCCATATCACATTGACCCCACAATCAGGGAGTACATTGGGATGTGTAGTCCTTAAATGTCAGAGTGCAGAAATACTCATGAGGTCATGTTACAGTGTGTGAGGTAGCTGCAGCTGCTGTCTTCAGTTGAGTTAGTTAAGTATTCTCAAGGGTGGGGTGGTGTTTGTGCAGCCAAATTAACCATTCAAGCATACACACACAAAAAAAATCAGTATGTAACACTGTTCCACCCTCAATCTATGTATTTTATAGGATAATCACACACTTAGTATAATGCACATTAAATGCACTTGTACATGTGCCGAGGCATTTTAAACTATCAGGGCCTTCCATTTTGTTTCCCTGTCCTGCTGATTCCCAAAATACCCCGTGTCCTCTTACAGCTGTACTTATTTATATCTGTGAGATGTGTGAGTGGGGGGTATGAGTCAGACTGGTGGTTCTTTGGCAGGACAGATCTTGGTCTTTGCATTGGTCAGTCTTTCTCTCCAAGTCTCACAGGCAGGAAAATCTCCTGCCTACCAGGATAAATGTGTGATTGAGGACTTTATCCTCTCTAAACCATCAGTTGTTGTTTCCAGTGTTTGTAAGAGATTGTTGGAAATGGAGAAGAGCAGAGACATGGTGCTGGGCATTGAGGATGAGTCTGGTCAGCCGGTGTCTGCACTGTCCATCCTGTCTCTACTGGAACGTGTCTCCACTATCATTGATGGTGTGCAGGCCAGCCAGCAAAGAATGGAAGAACGGCAACATCAGCTAGAGGTATCTGTTGCTACAGTCCAATCAGAGCTGCTCAAACTGGTCCAGAACCATGGTGCCACAGCAACCACTGTGGACAAGCTGCTGCAGAAGGCCCGGCGTGTGAGTGCTCATGTGAAGGAAGTGCGTTCACGTGTGGAGAAGCAGAATGTCCGTGTAAAGAAAGTGGAGACTACACAGGATGAACTTCTCACCAGGAACAAGTTCAGAGTGGTTATCTACCAGGTACATATACACAGAAACACACACACACACTTTGTAATACTGTTTTTGTATTTGTCTTATTTTTTGGGTCTTGAAAGACCCAAGCTATGTTTTTAGGCAACGTGTTGAATTTAAGTCCCACTTCTACACACAGTTTCTTTTCAGCTTTTTGTTGTCGGTAAAGACTTCTTAACATTTGCATTTACATTTAGTCACTTGGAATATGCTCAAACAGACAAACTAGATTAACTGAACAAGAACTTTTTTTCCCCCTTTGTTCTCTAATTTCCTTTATTCCATTTATTTTCTTCTTATCTCTGTTCTCTTTCTCTCTGTCTTTTCCTTCAGGGTGAGGCTGAAGTTCCATCAGTTGCTGTGACAAAAACCCCTAAGGATGCAGGGTTGGCTAATGTTGAGGTGGAGCCTGATGAGTATGAAATACCTGCAGACCTCTCATCTGATGAGGAGTATATGGTGGTGGAAGAGGCAGAGTCATCAAGGGCAGCACGACTGAGGCAGACAGGCTTGAAAGGGATAGACAACATAAGAGCGGCTTTCTCCAAGGAGAACATGAATAAGACCCGTGATCGAACACGGGAGAACCTCAGCAAGACTAAAGAGAGCCTAAGCAAGACAAGCCAGACTTTGGGCACCAAGATCAACACCCTGGGTGAGAAGATCATTCCTCTTGAACAGCGGGAGAAGATGCGTCAGAGTGGTGAGAGGCTGAAGGAGAACATTGCCAAGAAAGCTCCCAGCAAAGAGTCCTTCCGCATCAAACTCAAGAAGGAACGCGCTGTTGCTGAGGGCCAGGAGGGTGCTGAGGCAGAGCCTGCTGTGACTCCACCAAAAGGCAGGAAGACCAGCCCAGAAGTCACCTACACAGAGGTTGTTACAGAAATCAAACGGGAAGGGCCTGTATCCGAGGAACAAGCCACCCGTATTCCAGAGGAAGGAAAGGGTGGGCTGGCCATAGAAACACCAGAGAAGTGAAGAAAACAGTGGAGAGGGATAGAGAAGAGTGTAAGAGAAAAAATCGAAGCGCTGAAGAAAAGGCATAAGAAAGTTTATTAGAAATAATAAATAATAGAACACAGTGTGCATATATGTGTGTGGATATAAAATCCAAATTTAAAACAAATCATGAGACCTCCCAGTCTAATTACCAGGATGGCAAAGCTAATCAGTGAGTAATAAGGACTAGGCAGCATTAAGAAAGAGTCATACCGATACAGCTGTCTGTGTGTCAATTCCATGTTTAAAAAATAACTTTGGAAAACTGAGCAACTGCACAACTTATTGTTTATTAACACACATAGGTAGTATCTGCTTGTGAATTAGATTTACTGGAGTAGAAAAAGCACTAAAATATTCAGAACACTGGCCTAACATATTTGGGAGTGGGGAACACTAGTTATAGGGACATATTCTTTAGAAGACCTAGATTTTTTTTTTTTTAACAATTCTTAATTGGGAACATTATGTCCAGCACCTTTAAAAACTCTCTGTCTCTCTCTCTCTCTCTCTCTCTCTCTCTCTCTCTCTCTCTCTCTCTGTCTCTCTCTCTGTGTGTGTGTGTGTGTGTGTGTGTGTGTGTCATAGAGTGCATGTACATTTGGAGGAGTATTTGACATGTATACTAAAAAAAAGATGACTTGAAATAAATGAACAGCTGAGCATTCCTTGTCTCTCTCTCTGTCTCGCTCCCTCTGTCTCTCTCCCTCTCTGTCTCTGTCTCCCGGTCTGTCTGCCTGTCTCTCTCTCTCTCTCTTACACACACACACACACACACACAGACACACATTACGAAATGGCAAATGGTTCATGGCATATCTTTAGAAACACAATGGACATGACTGTGCTGTGTTGCTTTATGAGCCAGAACAATGTTCACATACTGTAGCCCTGCCATACAGAGGACACATACATACTTGTGCACGAATATATACACACACACACACACACACACACACTATAGACCCTACACACACTTGTGTAGTTACAATATTTTTAGGAGACTATTACACAGATGTAGTTTTTAGTTTTTATACTGAGAGTATTATCATGGAAGGGGTCATTATTTCAAGACTGGATTTATAAGGTTCTGAATTTTTTAAAGGCTTTACATTCTTTTACAGAATGAGAATGAGTAAATGAAATACTTTGGGTAGTCACTTCTTTCTTATTTAATTGACTCTTTTCAGAGGTTGTATGTGGTAGAACTGTGGCACAAGATTTTTAGGGAGGGTTTCATTATTGACTTGTCTGAAACATAGAAGGTACACATTTTAAGCAAAAATATAGAAAATCCAAAAGTATTTGTTTGTTTATAACTACCAAACACAAAAACACCACAAACTATAGAAACTATAAATCATATAGAAACTATAAACTATACATAAATTGTTTTGCATTAAGGTACACTCATTCCCTAATATTTGCAAAAGGAAACATTTTATTACTACTTTATTATTTTGTTACAACAAAAAATCATTTGACAAAAAAGCATTCAGAAAAATGGCAGGTTGCATGTGTAACCATGGCTCTAATGGCAGGTTCTAAGACTCGGGTTGATGAGAATGACCAGAGGATGAGCATAACATAACAAAGCCCTTTCATAGGCCACTCACTTAGAGTCATGGTCACGTGTTGGAAATGTGGTCGTTCTACTGGCACTTTTCTACACTTAATGTGGGATTTTCATTTGGTGGCTCCATTCTGGACAAGAGTTATTCAGACCATTGAGGAGTGGATGGAGCAGCCTCTACCTTGTTATCCAAGATTTTGTCTTCTTGGAGATACAACTGTTCTGCAGATGGAGATATCTAAAGTGTAGGCTGGGCTGGCTGTTGCTGAATGCATTACGACTGTGAGATTGGTGCTGCGAAATTGGAAGAACTCAGACACTCCCTCTTTCAAGGATTGGATTGAACTTATGACTTCTAATGCATCATATGAGCGAATGCTGGCAAAACTTCAGGACTCCACCTATGGTTTCATTCAGAGATGGGGTCGGTTTTTGTATTATCTGGAAAACAAGTAGAGGAATGGTTTGTTGTGCTGTCATTTTGGTTGTTTGTTTTATTATATTGTTATTTTTATTATTGCTTTTATTATTTATTTTTATTATTATTATCCTTAAATATTCATTTTTTTGTAGTTGTTGTGTTTGTATATTCTATATTTTGTGGGTAATACAAGTTTAAAATAAAAAAGTTGAATGACAAAAAATAAATAAATAAATGTTAGCGTTATAACTGCAGGCAGCTGCGGTCTAAGCCGCACACACACACACACACACACTAACCCTAACCCTAGCCCTAGTCCTAGCCTATGGATCATGCTCCTGCCTCCCCATGTAGGATGCAATGCAAAAATGAATGCAGCCCTCCAAAATCCATAATTGGTCAACTGATTGCAGACTGATTATCTTGTCATGGACACCAGCTCATTGGCTAAAAATAAATCCCAGCAAGACTAAGCTGCTGTACATCCCTGGAAACGCATCCCCATGCCAAGATCTTCTGGATTCCCTGGACAACTCTCAGATCTTTACATCTGTCCCTGCATGCTTGAGGTACTCCTGGACAATCAACTATCCTTCTCACCTCACATCGCTAAACTGACTTGGTCATGCAGGTTTCTCATTTATAACATTTGGACAATCTTGTCATTTCTATCCACATAGGCCCCTTAGGTGCTTGTTCAGTCCCTTGTCATATTGAGACTGCAACTCCTGGCATGTTTGCCCTTGAACCCCATCTGATCCCTGCAACTGATCCAGAATGCAGCTGAATGACTTCAACTGCTTTCAACCTCTCCAAGTTCTCCTACTCCACCCTCCATTATTATGCTCCCTCCATTGGTTTCCTGTAGCCGCTTACCTACCTACCTTAAAGCACTTACCACACCCTGGTCTGCACCACGTTCTTGTCCTGGCAGCCAGGAGGTGGAACGAACTCCTCCTGGCAGAGTCCCCACGGCAGACTCACTGGCTGTCTTAAAAAAACTAATGTCCTACCTCTTCACTAAGTACTTGAATTAGCACTTTGTTTATCTACTATTATATTAAAAAATCCTTCACTTGTCCTTCACCTAGTGAACTAGCATGAGGATGTGTTTTTGATAGAGGCTAAAAAGCGCTTCTGTAAGTTGTTCTGGATAAGGGTGTCTGTTAAATGCTGTAAATGTAAAATGCAAATGTAAATGACAGCAGAGAAGCAATATGGGCTACCACGATGTCTCTCCAGCAAAACAATGGGACAGAAAATTATCCAAGAATCTGGTATTATATCACCAAAGATAGTTTCCTTTCAAACACTTCAGATCACATCAGAAAATTGCATATATGAAAACTGTTTTTCATATATTGTTTAATAATTGTACAATTGTTTGTGTAGCACATGCTTAAAGGATGTGTAATGGTTACATTTTCTTGAAATGCACAGGAACCTTAGCAACTACATCATGTTTGGTCTCAAATGCATTGAAAGTCATGCTTAGAACTTCAATTTGATATTATTTGTATAGCACTTTTAACAATGGACATTGTCACAGAGCAGCTTTACAGAAATATATAAATTCATGTATGAATTGATCCATACTGAGGAAGCCAGTTGTTCTATTTTCCTTTTCCTACTTGTATAAATGGCCAGTTTTGCTTGGCCTAGAACAAGTTGACAAACAAATCTTTTTTTTTCTCACATATTTGTACCCCAAAATAAAAGTCTCCAGAGAAAAGGTCTCATTACAACTCCTAAAAACATTACTTACAACTAGAAATAAAGGCTGCAATCTACAACAATTCATAAAAGCATGAAAGATGGTTTCTCTATCAGAGCAGAAATGACATGTAGAAGCAACCTCAGGGTATAAAACTGAAATAAAAGCATTAACTGCGACAGCACCATGAAGAACTCTCCATTGCAAATCACCTGTTCTCTTGGTCAACGGTGGTTTATACAGTGATCTCCACTCAGGTTTTGTGCTTTGACCCAGTTTAAAAACATCATGCCAGGGAGTATCAACTTTCCCATTTAAAGCCTTTTTGCTAAAAAACAAAACACAAGACCTGTACAAAGATTTACCAACACTTAAAAGAAGTCTTTACACAGAGATGCAACATTTTCAATGAAAGGAGAGGTAATCCCTTCAACATTTACAGACAGAAGCAAACAAGGAAAACAGTCTTTGGGATTAGGAACTCGGGAACCAACGCAATACTCTGTTAACAAGTCCATTTCAGTTGTTTTAAGCGCAGTTTGCCATTTCATGAGCAACTGGGTAAGCAGACTGTTACGTCCCCAGTCAGTCTAGGGGATGTGTGGGAAATAACACTTATGTGATGATTTCTAATAATAGGTGTGTGTGTAGTCATTGACCAAAGACAAGTATTGCGTGTACCCAAGTGATTTATTTATCTATATACAAGTGAACAAAAACGTGTGTACCAAGTGACGGTGGTGATATTTACAATGTATTTACAAGAACACGTAACAAAACTCACGGGGAAAAGGGACGCGAGCGGCACCAAAGCAAAGAACAGAACAAAACAAAACAAGTCTACCTATTTCCGAGCCCTCTAACCTAACTATAACAAAAGATAGAAAAAAAAGTCTTCAGCGTCCAGGACGCCCTAACTACCCTACTCTATCTCTTCAATAACAAAAGTACAGAGGGTGGTGCTCGCTCCTAACCTAATGTGTCTAAACAAAAAAAACGGAATCCCTACGTGTTGTACTATGTATGTCACGTGACATACTTACCTGCCCACTTTTCCCCAACACTAACAACGTTTAACATACAGATGCCTAAACAGACAGGTGACTAGAGCACAACGGGGAAAACACGGACCAAATGACATACAAGAACAACACATACAATAAGGCAACGTAACTACAATACAAAAAAGAAAACAGAGGAACAGAGTTTTGGTGTAAACAGCGGGAACAGAATCTCCTGAATGAATAGTGGCGGGTTTTAAATAGGCGGGGTCAAGGGTCAATTGGTCATCACGGCCAGTGACATCAGCGGGGTTAATCAAGATGGGCAGGAACGTTAACCAATGAGGCAGTGCTGCAGAGAGAGAGACAAGAGAGAGGCGGGCGAGAGAAAAGGGGAGAGAACAAAACACAAAAACACACGAACATACCCCAGGACGTAACACAGACGAATAGACCTGATTCCCAAATGTTGAGCTAATGCTGCTTCGTTCTTAAAATCCAGCCCTACAATGTTCAGTAGCTGACTCAGAGTAATAATGTTGTGTTCAATCAGCAACCTACTAAGTCCAGGAAAAAAGGAATTGTCTGTTAAGTCCAACTGGGAGCCATAGATTAAAGGCTCCTCCAGTAACCAATGAAGATAATGTGAGTTTTCTGGTCGTTGAACAACAAAGAGACTCCAAACTTTAAAAAATATTCTTATAAAAAACTGGCAACGTGTAGGTGTCCAGTTTTAGGGGATCCATCAAAAAGAGTGCTTTGTCCAGCCCCAAACCTGCAAAACTACGTAAAATCAGGCATGAAACAGCACGCCAGCTAAAATTTGATGGTCCATCCAACAGTCTTTGCACAAACTGCAGACGAAAGGTTGCAATTCTGCTTTGAAGATGTATTAGTCCTTGACCACCTTCCTCCTTAGGCAAAAACAATACATTTTGTGAGACCCAATGTAATCTATCCCAAAAAGAGTCCACCAGCGTAGCCTGGATTTTGGAAAGCCGCTGCAAAGGAGGATCTACACAGTCAAACTTATGCCATAAGGAAGATGCCAAATTATTAACAATTAAAATGCGTCCTCTGTATGACAATTTTGGATTTTGGTTCCATTTTTCTAGGTGTCCCTTGACTTTTTCAATTAAATCTTCCCAGTTTTTCTGTACTGTTGTCTCATCACCTAAAAAGACCCCCCAAGTATTTAAAACCCTCTTTTCCCCAATGTAAACCAGCAGGAAGTTTTGGTTTTCCACTTTTCCAGCTTCCTAACAGTAGTGCTTCACTTTTATTCCAATTTATATTAGCAGAAGATAAAACTTTAAATTTTCCAAGCAATTCAGATAAAACCTGTACATCACTTTGCTTACTGATCATAACTACTATATCATCAGCATATGCTGATAATAAGAAATTGCCATTACAATTTGGCAAAGATATACCATGAAGTTTCATTCTTATTTGCTGTAACAAAGGCTCTATGGCCAAAGAATAGAGCATACCAGAAAGTGAACACCCCTGTCTAATACCTCTACAGGCTCCAAAAGGAGCACACAAACCGCCGTTGACCTTGAGAATGCTCTGAACATCACTACAGAGAACTTTCACCTGATCTATAAATTTTTTACAAAAACCAAAGGCTTTCAAAACTCTCCACAAATAAACATGCTCAACGCGATCAAAGGCTTTCTCTTGATCCAATGATATTAAACCACAATCTAAATTTTAGCATCTTAGAGACATCAAGAAGATCTCTAATCAGGGAAACATTATCAAAGATTGACCTACCAAGGACACAGTATGTCTGGTCAGGATGTATGGCCTGGTCCATGACCTCTGCCAATCGATTAGCTAAAACTTTAGAGAGCAGCTTGTAGTCACTGCACAGGAGGGAGACAGGCCACCAGCGCTTGATGTCTGTCAGGTCACCGTTCTTGGGTAGGAGAGTCAAGACTGCTCTGTGGCAACTCAACGGCAGTAGCCCTCTGGCTAAACTGTCATTCAGCACCTCCAGCAAGTCTTCTCCAAGCTCTGACCAAAATGACTTATAAAAGTCGACTGGCAGGCCATCCATCCCTGGTGC
>CM075023.1:8378155-8389930 GCA_037576675.1 Pangasius sanitwongsei
TTGTGAGTGTACACAAATAAAAATAGACCCTTTACAGATTCAAACGATGTATTACTCTTATGTGTACGATCAAAAAAAGACGAAGCATTTTAAGTTCTTTTTGCTGTTATCATTAAAAACTGCAAGTGGTGGCGCTGGTGCCACCGTTGTCCCCAAAGGGTTAAAATCAGTTGAAAAGGCTCATGCTTATTTTTGATTTTTGAAAATGTATTGTATCAGGACACTACCTTATATTTAACTGAAATTTTTGGGCTGAATGCCAAGCACTGTGTCTGGCGAAAACCAGATGGCATGGTGATGGCAGTGTCATGCTATGGGGTGCCTCCCAGTGGTAGGGATGGGGAGACTGGTCTGAGGGAAGGATGAATGCAGCCAAACACAGAGTGATCCTTTATGAAACCCTGCTCAAGAGTGCACACAGCCTCAGACTGGGGTGAAGGTTCACAATTCAGCATGACAACAACCTGAAACATACAGCCAAGACAGTGGTGGAGTGGCTTCAGGACAAGTCTGTGAATGTCTGTGTGGTCCAGCCAAATGCCAGATTTGAACATATTTGAATTTACAGGGGCAGGTCTGGAGGGTTCACAGGCATAGAGTGTTGTGGTGAACTGGGATGTTTGGATGCTCTGCACGCAAAGTACACTGTCCTTAACCATTAGAGGACAAAAGCTTACCTAACAATCTCTCCCTCTCTCTCCATCTCTCCCTCACTCTCTGTCGAGCTACACATGCTACTTCTGAGATGCCAGTGATCCTGACCCCTTCTGCTCCCCGGACCTGCCTGACCCATCCCACAAGTGCACTATTTGTCCATATAGTACACAATAATAGAAGGGATTTATTTATAATTGCACTATCCATTGCACCCAGATGAGGATGGGTTCCCTTTTGAGCCTGGTTCAAGGTTTCTTCCTCATATTATCTCAGGGAGCTTTTCATTGCCACCGTCGCCTCTGGCTTGCTCATAAGGGATAAATTCACATATTTACAATATATATATATATATATATATTTTAATCTATTTATTTTTGTAAAGCTGCTTTGTAACAATGTCCATTGTTAAAAGCACTATACAAATAAAATTTAATTGAACTGAACATCTGCAAAGAGACCTAAAGATGGCAGTTCACAGACGCTTCCATCCAATATAATTGAACTTGAGAGGATCTGCTGGGAAGAATGGGAGAAACTGCCAAAATCCAGATGTACAAAGCTTGTATAGACTTACCCAAGCTGTAATTTTCACCAAAGGTTCTTCTACATGCACTAAACAAAGGTTCTGAATACCTATCTAAATGAGAGATTTCAGTTTTTGATTTTTAAATCCCTGTAGTGCCTCCTGATTCAAGATAAAGAAGCTACCTTTTATTGGGAATGAGTGATGGCTTGATTAAGTTTTAATGTTTTACACCTTGTGCAATACAAACACTATTTGATGATGAATAGGCTATTTTATTATGCAGTCTGTTGTATATGTTGATCGATGTGCTGACGTTTCAAATTGAGAGCCTTGTATGAAATGGAATATATGATATGATACATCATATTGTTATGGCCCTACAAAGGACCCCATTGGGTTCCACTCATGTCAGCCAAGAACAGTAATCTGAGGCTACAGCAGGCACAGGCTGACAGAAACTGGACAGTTACCTGGTCTTTTTCCAAACTTCAAGTGTCTAGTTTCATTAAACAGGCAGTGATTGTTCTGCAGCGATAACTGGAGATACAGTGCAGTTTTATACTTATTTTGGCTATTGCTAACAACCATTTGGTTATGACGCACCAAATGATTTCTTACAGAAGCACTATTATTAGGAGGCCAAGTACCAAAGGTGCATAGGCACCCGATTATTTTATGTTTTCTTCTTCTTCTTCTTCTTCTTCTTCTTCTTCTTCTTCTTAAGGCTAGGGTGTCTATGGCAGCCCATAGAACCATCTGGCAACAAGTTGTGAAATTTGGCACACTGACTGGGGAGGGTCTAAGGAACATTCTGACCAAATTTGGGCCAAGTGTTGCCAATGCTCTAGCACCATCATCGAGTCAAATTTGGGCTTAATTTGGAAGTGCATTTATGGTCATAATTTTTGAACCGTGTGTCCAAAATTTAAAAGCCAGACATCACTATATTCCCTGGGTCGAGCCGAGTTCAATGCACCCTATTCCATCAATTACATTTTCAGCCATCCTGGATTTTGTCAAAAACTGTTTTTTTTTTTTTTGTTTTTTTCCCTACTCCTCCTACAAATCTTGTCCAAACATCACCAAATTTGGCACACATCATCTTCAGAGTAAGCCTCACAAAAGTTGTCAAAAGAATCTTGAATAGTCCAAAGGGTTTGCCTGTAATGGGCCAACGAATCTGATGGCAAAGTCACCAAACAGGAAGTGAGGCTGTATCTCATCAACGACTTTGTGCACTAACACAAAACTTGGTAGGCATCTTTAGGACATTGACCTGAGGCTATGCAACAAATTTTGTGATGGCGCCACCTATTGGTCAAAAGTTACAATAACATGCCAAAATGTTGATATCCAACTGCCATTTTTGCTACTCCCTCCAAATTCACCATATTGAGACCTGTCTGAACAAAAGTTATCAAAAGGAATTTTAATATTCAAACCTGTTCTCCTGTAATGCGCTCGCAAATGCAAAAAACAGGATGTCAGGGTGTATCTCGTAGCAATGCATCTACGTACCATCACGAAACTTGATAAGTATCTTCAGGACCATGCCCTGAATGTACCCAGGAAGTTTTGATAAATTCACAGTTCATTTTTCCTGTAATTCCCTGGAGTATGCAGAAGTGAACGCACATCAGCATCTGACATTCAATCGCCCTGAACATTGACGAGATTTTATTACACTAAGCCACTACACACATAGACTAAGACTACTACATACAACTAACACACACACAGACATACACACTCATACATGTAGGAATATGGCATGAGCAGAAACAGTGATAACAATCAGAAGGTTTGAGAATACAAAAGTATGAGAAGTCACTAGACCCTGAGTGAACCACCAGTATGTTGGCATTAACTTGTGAATTGGTTAGAGAATTCTAAGTGTTAATGACCAGCTTAATGAAGTTGGGCGGTATCAATACTTGCTATGCTAGGGTGGTGAATGGAAGTAGTTGTTGGTGATCAGCAGGTTCTAATCGGACTGGAGTTGGAGGATCTTGGAGAAGTTGCTGATCGTCGCCAGAGAGGGAGGATGGAGTCTGGAGGCTGGGCGAAAGGTTGAGTCAGGCGATTGTTCAGCGAGGAAAGCCTTGGGGTCTTCTGGTGCAAGTTCTCTTCCTGTTCCAGATCTGTTCCAGTTCCTACTCAACTTACTTTCTTTTGCATGCAGTTTTTATGCTGGTTTGACTGAGCCGGCCTCCTAAGGTTTTCAACCAACCATCTTAATATCCATTGTACCTTGGCCTTATTTGTCTTTAATACTTATAATAACTGTGTGATGAAATGTGATGTGCACATGAAAACAAACATGCAGACACCAAACACGACATACATAAGTGTGACCATTAGCTTCTGGATACAATGGTGTGTTTACAGAGTAACACAGGTCTAAGATTATACAATTTCATTAACAGTAAAGTTGCATTATAATGTTGGTTTGAATACATGATTTCGGAGGTAGTGCCAGGCTTCCCACTATGTGAGAAGTTGCCGTAACTGAGTTGTACGTTAACCTTAGATCCTTGCCCTCCTGTTTGATACACCATGTAGTGAGGGTATGGTCCCTGTATAAACCTGATACAAACTCAGCAGGATATAGCATGGTGTGGATTGGGAGAAGCTCAACCAGACACTTAATCCAAACAAAAGGCCACTTTAAGTGTTGGTCAACTCGAGGTCAGCTCCACTGAGGGGTAATTTACACTCTTTTATTGGGGTGTTCCTGCATTCTGATGACCATTAGAATCCCCTAATGTTTGACAATCGGTCATTTAACCTAGATGGGCTGGAGCCATCTTAGGTCTGTTTGTTGTAAAGGAATGTCTTTGTTTGTCCTGTGTGTGGTTGGAGAGACAGTCAATTTCTTCAGTTTGATGATCTATGAGTTCCTACAATATACATAAATATATATTTATATACATATTGCTATTTTGCACTTCTGGTTAGATGCTAAACTGCATTTCACTGGCTCTGTACTTGTACTCTGCACAGTGACAAAGTTGAATCTAATCTAATGTGTTCTGATGGGTGACCACAAAGAAGCAGTCCATCTGGGATGTTCTGCCTTCCTCGTGCGCATTATGGCGCTCAGTCTCACAGTGAACAGGAAGATCCCTGAAGAGTAGGTCATATGATTCATTTTGGAGGGTGCTAGCCACCCTATCGTCCCATTATGTGTCAGACATTACTGCACCTTAAGGCTGATTTATACTGGCTGTTAACTCTGGCATAACTCTGGCATACTCATATCCAAGTTGTCTGCCATATCCTGCGGTCATTTGGCACGTCGCTTGGCACGTCACTTGTCCACGGTGAGGGTTTTTGATTTGAGATGCAGCTCATGACAACATTCACGCCTACGGTAAAAAGTTTTAAAGAGAAAAGTGCCATCCAGTGGATGCCACTTTTAATACTCCAGCATAAGGCGCACAGTGACACTCACATAGCAGCTGCGTGTGCACATGTATGTGTGATGAAAGTGAAGTATATTTGCACGCTTACAGGCTTGGGTAGGTTTCTGTGATGGTTCCTGCTCTTGCTGCCACGCTTGAACTGTTAACAGCAGCTGTAACAGTAACCCTTTAGTCTTACTGCCTAGTTTAATATTAGCCCCTAGTTTAATGTTTATTATAGCACTACCCATATTCTTGAGAATATGCCACAAATTAAATTTGTAATTTTTTTGTAGTTTTTTGATGTTCTAATTGTAATGAAACATATTATTCTGAATGATTAGGACTGTGTTTCATCCTTAATATGTAATTTTTATTTAAACAAGTTAAACAGAGAGTACAGTGGAATGATCATTTATTTATGCTTTATAATTTTCTGTAATATGAACAACTTTTGGACAAAAACAAACCTTGAATTTGAGCCTTATAGCTATCATTTATAAATAGCTTCTTGTTGTTATCTCTTACCTTCTAGCCTTGGAAATCTTCATACAAACTGCAAAACAACTTCCATGTGCCAACCTGTATGATGTAGTTGAGGGTTACATAAAAATCTCAGCGGAATGTGCAGAAATATTGGCCTTATTAGAGGGGGATACCCATTCTGAGACTGAGGTAAGATAATACACCAAAAATGTCTAGCTAATAGACCAGAAAATATGTCTTGGTTAAGGTCAGTGTAACTACTAGAATAAGTGCAGCCTAGGTTTAGCCCAAGATTTAGGCTAATTATTGCCATATATTTGTCTACTTGAGCTACTAAGTGACTGCTCAGGAATTCAGGCCTTTATATAATGTATCTTTTTCTCTGTTCAGCTGATGCTGATATTTCAGAGCTTAGAGTTGATTTTGCTGCGGACAGCAAGTGACCTATCTCATTTCAACCTTATGGGCTCCAGCATTGTGAAGAAGACTGTCTCGTCACACATGAAGTTGCTGCAGTCCTCTTTGTGTTCAGGGAATCGTCAGTAAGTTTCAGTACTCCAACCCATCTGCACAGCTTTTATGGTAGTATTTTATTTTAAATGGCCTGCCCACAAGCATGTTGAGTTGAATTTTCCAGTACACATATATCTGAACTGTGGACAGTGTTTATATATATTTTTGGTGATTTTAATTTCATAATTGAAATCTGATAGTCACTAATATGGCTTAAACACACCCATGGTTAAGTAAACCCTAACCAGTTCTCATTATGGACCTGCGGATGGTTAAACTTGAGACAAATAACTTATCTATTAATGCTAAATATGTGTCTTCAGAAATATCCAACACTGACGGATGTATGAACTTTTTTTTTTGTTTTGTTTTTTTTTTGTTCTGTGTGTTCAGGTTTGTCCGACAGTGCCTTTGTTTGATGACAGCGATGGTGTCTCAGGGCACTGAGGCAGCATGTGAAATTTTCAGCAGTTTGGTTTTCAACAAAACTCTCAGCAGCCTTGCTCGCATGAGAGACAAAACTGTGAGCTCTTCATTTAGATTAATTCTATATTTTCTGCTCATATAGATTTTAATTGATCTTAATCATTTTTGCAAATATATTTAACACATTCCACCAGGTCAGAGATTACACTGTATGGCCAAAAGTATGTGGATTCCTGACTATCACATCCATATTTGCTTGTTGAACATCTGATTCCAAAGTTGGTCCTCCTTTTCTGCTATAAAAGCCTCCACTCTTTTTGGAAGGCTTTCCACTAGATTTTGCAGCGTGGCTGTGAGGCTTTGACCATTCAGCTACAAGAACATTAGTGAGGTCAGAAACTGATGTTGAGCGAGAAGGCCTGGTGCACAGTCGGAGTTCCAGTTCATCCCAAAGGTCTTCAATGGGGCTGAGGTCAGGACTTTGTGCAGACCAATCGCGTTTTTCCACACCAACCTTGGCAAACCATGTCTTTATTTGAGCTAGGCTCTTTAATTCCACTGAAGGAAAATCTTAATGGTACAGCATACAAAGACATTCTAGCTAATTGTGTGCTTTCAGATTTGTGGCAACGGTTTGAGGAAGACCCACATATGAGTGTGATGGTCAGATGTCCAGATACTTTGGACCACATAGTGTAGAAGTATTAATTGCAGGATTTTTGTTAATGTTTTGATTCAAAGGGCCGACCAGATGTTCGCATGTCCTACATTCAGTTTGCCCTCTCTTTTTTGATGTATGGAGACACTGCAACAATAGTACATGTACTGGAGACCAAAGGTATTATTTACTTCATGTAAGTGTGGAAGGTTACAATGCATAGTGGCATGGCACTAACCTTTTTTGATTTTTTATTGTTTAGATTTTCTGTCAGAAATCTTAAATACAGGGCTAAAAGAAGACAGAATATCAACAATCAGTGTGATACTATCTACCTTTCAGTCTAAGGCAAGGCTTTTACATTTTAATTTTCTGAAGCATTTTGTATGTCATGTATCACCTTTTAATTGTTTTAATCTAAATTTTTTTCTATTGATCTTTGCAGATTGTACAAAACACTGCTGTGAGCAAAACTCAGAAGTTACGTTTCTTCACTGCTTCCACTTTGGCTCAGATTGCTTCTCTGTACAGATGGAATGGGACTGTGGATATATCCATTGATCATAGTGTGGTAGGAATGGGAACTTATGAAGTCATGTTCTCTCTCTCCATCTCTCTTTCTGTGTATGTTTGCGTTCTTTCTGTCTGTCTCCAGTTTGTAATACTGTTTCATTTTGTTTCTTAGACTATGAATGAACAAGAAGGAGGAAGGCTTGTTGTGCGTGAGTCTGTTCATAGCTTCCTTCTTGACCTCTGTTGCTCTCGCAAACATGGTATCAGTTTTCATGACCCAAGCCTGGGGACAGCTGGAAGGTACGTGGGACCCATCATCACTACTGATGTGCTCAAATGTACACTAAATCCATTTTACACAATGACCTAATGCTCTTGTTAACAAACACTGTTTCCTCAGCTATTTTAGTTAAATAATGGCACCTTGCCCTGGTGTTGCTGATCTCTTGCTGCTGGATTTTGTATAGTTTTGCACTCAGTGTTGGTTCTAAACTGGCCATATATACATGGTTGAATGTCAGTGCTGAACAAGGATATTCTGGTAGGCTTGCTGTTCATAAATCCCTCATTACAAAGACAAAAGCACATTTGACAGTTCAGTGGTGTTTAAACTCTAGGCATTGGTCTACAGAGATGTGGAAAACACCATATGGTTAGAGGAGTCATCCTTCACCATATTCTCAAGTGGATGAGTGGATGTGAGATGTACAACAAGAGAATCATACAGGCATGAATGGCTCTGTTAATCACTTGCCTGCTTAAGTGGAAATGGTCACTGCAAATGAATACAAAGTTTGACTTATCACATTAATCCTCTGATGAAACATTTTTCTTATTACCTATGTAACTGGTTCTGGGAAACCCATAACCACCATGGGTGGTGATAATGACCTGGATACCTTCTTGTGCATGTGTAGCCTTTTGCTGAGAACCTCCAACAAAATAATGAGGTGCGAAAGATGCAGTATTTGCAACAAAATACCACTGTCATACAGCCATCTTTCCCTGCCCTGTAACTTGCTTGCCAAGCAACTGGCCCAACAAAACCCCATGGTTGGAGTACCTACTCTCCCACTCATTGGGCTGCACTCAGGAACATGCTATTCCCTAGAGAACCCCGTAAGCAAGCTGTGGTGACCAGATTGTTGCCCTTTTCCCATTGCTTTGGAAGGCAGATAACAGCCCTGTGGCTGCACCCCATGTGGGCTCAGAAGAAGAATTTGACTCAGTGGAGGTTGACAACAAGCATTGATGGGGTACCACACCTGACTAGGTTGACATTAGTTAATATTAATTAATTGATTGTTTGGTTGATTAATTGATTAAGAATTTTTCTTACACAAAGATATCCGTGGCCATGAGGAAAGGAGGAAAGAAAATAAAAGAGCAGTAAGTGACCTCACACTTTTTATGGAGAGCCAGGGCTGGCAGAGGTTTGTCCAATCATGGTGGCAGAAAACTTTTATTACCTGAGCTGGCCAGTGCCTTCTTCAGCCCACATGGTGAGGGGTTGTGAGGTACAGAGTTCAAACAAAGAAAATTCCTTTGTCCCATCCAAGGAAACCCAAAAAGTAATATATAACTATTCTTTGTTTTGACACTGATAAATAAAATACTACCAAGTCATACTTGAATATGCTCAGGCAGTACTGGAACTCTTGACTGTGCCATAAAGTGTGGGTGGTCACAGTCCTCTGCCTGCGTTTGCACTTATGGGAGGTTAAAGTGTCCAGGAGAGCTATGGCCTTTATGGTTTCTTGAAAGAGTGCGATGACTAACTTTTCAAGCCTGGAAAGAACAACAAAAAAGCTTTGAGATCTTCTGCTGTCAGGGTCATATGAAACTTTAATTGCACACAGGTGGTCTTAAACTAATTGTGAATTCTGATGGTAACTTTTATAATATTTATATCTTAGACAAAAGCTAACACCCATGTTCAAAACATTTGATATTCTTTTGACTGAGATGGTTCTTTTTATTCTCCTCCTGTTCTCATACTATAATTTGCACAACTTCTTTGACTAGGTGTAAATGCTATGAAAATCTGGGGGACTTTTTTTGTGACTATGATGATTTGGGGCACTTGCAGTAACCGATTATTGGCCTTACAGCTTGGGAGAGAGGTTCCTTATAAAACTGAGGCAAGCTCAGTTCTCTCCCTTAGTTTAGATTTAAATTTAGTGTGGAATGTACTTCTACCAAGTCACAGCCTTTACCTTTTCCCAGAAGCTCCTCCATCATCACCATAACTTGGCAGTTTAAGTCACTGCCTTTAAATTCATCTTTTCCCTTTCTAAAAGCCTCAGCCACTCCTTGTTTTTTCAGAGCTGGGAATATTGTCCTGCTACAGTTTGTGGTGAGCCTTAAGCAGGTCATCGAGGATGAAAAAGTGGCTGAGCTGCTTGTCAGCATTTTGAAGTGCAACCCTGATATTCTGCACCGTTACTTTATTGAAACACAACTCTGCTTCACTCCGCGCATGAAAGGAGCCTGGTTGGACAGCATTGCACTGCTCAAGAAAGTGAGTTCTCTGCCATATGGGAAGGAGACTTAAATTATACTATAATTGTGTTGCATGACTGACGTATTTAACTCAATCCATGTTTGTCTTTTTTCACATAGATCTATCAGTCCCTGCCTGAGGTGTCCCAGGCATTCCAGCTGCAAGAGGTGGTTCCTGTCCCCCGTTTCCTCAACATGGTTCTAGTTACCTCCCTCCCTCCAGTCTGCAACAAGGCCTTTTTCACTCAGGGCCTTAATGTGAGTCACGGTTATCAGAAACTCATATCCTAAAACACATTAACTATGTTTATATTGATATATTTGTGTTGTGACCAATGATTCTATTGCTTATTTGTTGGTGCTGTAATTTCATTATTCCTGTGAGATGATAGTGCAGTTACAATGGTGTTTAATAGGAATTTTTTTTTTTTTTTACAATCTCAAACATAAAGGATAATAGTCAGGTTTCATGCTTGCCATTTTTCAGGGGCATTCATATTAATTAGAAATCCAGAGTAGAAATATTGGAGACAGCAAATATTGGACTAAAATTTCTAGAATTCTACGCAGCTGTATAATGCAGATATGAGTGGAGACTCCGCTTGGCTGGTTAGCAGACTAAGAGATGACAAGCAAAATGGTTTTGATTGGCAGTATGCAGTCAGGTCCATAAGTATTTGGACAGTGAAACGATTATTTTAATTTTGCCTCTGTACACCACAGTGGATTTGAAATGAAGCAATCAAAATGTGATTGAAGTGTGGACTTTCAGCTTTAATTCAATGGGTTTAACAAAAATATTGCCAGGAATGACAGCCAATTTTTCCATAGTCTATCCGTGTTTTCTCTTTTTTTCATGACAAGTTAAGGAGATAAATGGTCTGGAGTTGATTCCAAATGTTGAATATGCATTTGGTAGCTGTTCATGGGAACTCTCAATATGCGGTCCGAAGTGGTGTTGATGCAAGTGAAGGCCATCATTAGGCTGAAAAAACAAAACAGACCTATCAGAGAGATAGAAGAAACTTTAGGAGTGGCCAAATCAACAATTTGGTACATTTTTTAAAAAGAAGGACTGCACTGGCAAGCTTAGCAACTCCAAAGGGCCTGGAAGACCACAGAAGACAGCTATAGTGGATGATTGCAGTATTCTTTCCTTGGTTAAGAAAAAAACACTTGACAACATCTAGCTATGTCAAGAACACGCTTGAGGAGGTAGGCATATCATTGTCAGAGTCTACAATCAAGAGACGCCTTCATGAATGTAAATACAGAGGGTTTACCTCAAGATGCAAACCACAGGTAGCAGTCAAGAACAGGCCAGATTAGAATTTGCTAGAAAACATCTAAAAAAGCCTGCTGAGGAAACTCAGCATTTGGTGATGTCCATGGGTTCCAGACTTCAGGCAGTTATTGACTGCAAAGGATTTGCATCCAGTTATTAAAATAATCCTTATATTTATAGTTTGTCTAATTTCTTTTGACCCTGGGAAAATGGAGGGAGTATGTGAAAAATGGCTGTAAGTTAATGCAATATGTTTGTTAACCTTGAATTAAAGCTGAAAGTCTACACATCAATCACATCCTGATTGCATCATTTCAGATCCATTGTGGTGGTGTACAGAGTCAAAAATGAAAATTGTCACTGTCCAAATACTTATGGACCATAATCATATCAACTAATCAAATCAACTTGTAATTTCATTCCAATTTTTCCATTAATATAGTGGTTAAAATTAGATTAGGACAGAATTAGGTTTATACTCTGATAATGCCTATAGGAAATGAATGAAATATCTGTACAATTGAGTGCAAAAGTTTGAAACTAACAAGACATTTAATGTGAGTTTGGTTCAGATGTTCCATTATCACAAATAATGAAAATTGTCTAGTACTGTCATAAATAATGGAAAGTATATTTAGGATATTAGTCAACAATCAAAACAATATTTTTAATGTGATATGTTAAATGTAGTAGTAATAATAATAATAATAATAATAGCAATCATCATCTTTACAGTCAGGTCCATAAATATTGGGACATCGACACAATTCTAACATTTTTGGCTCTATACACCACCACAATGGAT
>CM075023.1:8390030-8406667 GCA_037576675.1 Pangasius sanitwongsei
ATTGTGGTGGTGTATAGAGCCAAAAATGTTAGAATTGTGTCGATGTCCCAATATTTATGGACCTGACTGTATATAGAACTTTCACTTTGGGTTGAGTAATTACAGTCAGGTCCATAGTATTTGGACACTGCCACCATGTTTTATTTTTATATGTCTACCACACTATATTTGCAATTAAATAATGTATGAGCTCAAAGTGCAAACTTTCAGCATTAAACTTTGCATAGTAGAAGAAAGATCATCCCAGAAGATCCCAGGAGATAACTAACCCAAGCTTTTGGCCTGTACCCTGAGTTTGAGTTGCCATCTGCAACATGACTGGCTGATTGGTAATTACAAGAATGAGCAGGGTATAGGTGTTCTAAGGTGTAACTAATTTACTAATAATGTTAATTTTCAACAGTTGCACAGTGTGGAGGGGCAGCATGCTACACTCACTCTGATAGCTTTTATCCTAAGAAGAGCTCAGAAGAATATAGAGCACAGTCTGAAGAGACCAGTGTTGGATAGTTTTGATGCACACAGTCTCAATGCCAAGGAAGAGTTTGTCCAGCTTTACAGGGAAGCACTGAGTAAGGTGTGAACAATCTCAAAAAGGATATAAAGCAAAGAAAGAGGCATGTAATACAATGTAAGTAAACACAATGATGACACACTGAAGGCATTATTCTACTTTGTCCACAGGTTTTACCAGACATCATGTCCATTGTTTCAAAGTGGCAGTCACTCTCAAAGAAAGAGAGAAAACAGGATGAGGTACAGATGGGTTTGTCAAAACTAAAAGCAGAGGAGGTTAAAACTCAAGAACATGGTAAAGCACTGTGCATTTGTTGTTTTATTTACTGTGCTTGAGTTGATTTTATTGAAGTAACTATCTTGTGTACTGCAGGTGATCAAAATCAAAAGCTGATCTTGTTTAAGGCTCTTCTACTGCAAGTGATATGCTTATATCAGAATGTTGTTCCTCACCTTGTTACCGAAAGCAAGTTTGACTTCAGCAAACTGTTAAAAGGTGAGTTCTCTCCAATGCTCAAGTACCCTACACATAACATTCTGCAGCAAAATAGTCAACTATTCTCTAATGAAAAGAAAATGTATATTTTGAACGTTTTTGTGTTCATCACAACACATATCCACACAGTGCTTGGAGTGTGCCATCTCTTAAACAGTCCAATCAGATATCACTTCATAATAGCATCCCTTTCATAGTACCCGTTTGTTTATATAGAAATTACCTTCTAGTCAGGTGTGAATTTCCTAGACATTTGCTCCTAGACACTTGCACAATTTCACAATAATCAGACTTACAGATGACCGGGGCAGATCTAGCAGGGCAGAAATTTCACGAATTACTTGTAGCAAAGGTGACGTCCTATGACAGTGCCATGTTTAAAGTCACTGAGCTCTTCAGTATAACCTGTTCTACTGCCAGTTTTTGTCTAGGGAGATTACATGGCTATGCACTTGATTTTTGCACCTGTTAGCAATGGGTGTGACCTCCTGAACTCAATAAATAGGAGGGGGGTCCACATAGTTTTGGACATATTTTGTGTGTGTGTGTGGGCGCTTGCAGTCCCCCCCCTTGAAAGTATTGGAACAACAAGGCCAATTCTTTTGTTTTTGCTATACTCTGAAGACATTTGGGATTGAGATCAAAGGAAAAGTGAGAGGATGGATCAGAATTTCAGCTGGTATTTACCTTTAATGGTATTACATGGTATTTAAACAACTTAAAACATGGCAGCTTTTGTTTGAACCCACCCATTTTTCAAGTGATCAAAAATATTGAAACGTGAGTGACAGGTGTTTCTTGTTGCCTACGCGTGCTCTGTTAGATTGATTAGTTAAACATTTAATAGCACTGGTTGGTTTGAGCCCCTGAATTTTGCCTGTGAAGACTGCATTTGTTGGTAAAAAGGATAAACCAACATGAAGCTTTCTCCCCCAGCTTCCCCATAGCTGTCTATGGGAGAAAAGCATGCCATTCTGAAGCTGAGAAAAGAGTGAAAATTGATCAGAGCCTTTGCACAAGCATAGCCAATACAATAATTTGGAATTTCCTGAAAAAGAAAGAAACCACTGGAATCATAACAACCAGACATCGAACCGGTCAGACAAGGACCACAGCAATAGTTGATGAGGATCATTGTGAAAGCTGTGAAGATAAAAAACAAAAACAACAGTCAGTGTCATGACCAACAACCTCCACAGGGCAAGGCTGAAGGTATCACAATCCACCATTCAAAGAAGACTTCGAGAACAGAAATAGAGAGGCCATATCACGACATATCACTCATCAGCAGTAAGAATAAAAAGGCCAGCGTGGAGAGAAAAAAAGGAACTGCTCATCATCCAACATGTACAAGCTCATCAGTCGAACACAGTGGAGGTAGTGTTATGGCTTGGGTGCTTCTGGAACGGTCTCAGTAATCTTTATTGATTATGCTAGCAGCAGAATGAATTCAGAAGTCTATAGAAACATTCTGTCTGTCTGCCAATTTACAGAGAAATGCATCCAATCTAATTGGGAGGAACTTCATAATGCAGCAAGACAATGACCTAAAACACATAACAAAGGACTTCATCAAGGGGGGAAAAGTTAATCACCAGACCATAACCCAATTGAGCATTCATTTCACCTCCTGAAGAGGAGACTGAAGGGAGAAACCCCACCCAAAACAAAGAACAACTGAAAGAAGGTGCAGTACAAGCCTGGAAAAGCATCACAAAAGAAGAATGCATCAGTTTGGTGATGTCAGTGGGTCGCTGACTTGATGCAGTTATTGCCAGATATTAAGTTTAATTTACTTTAGGACTATCTGTTTCAATATTTTACTCACCTGAAAATTGGGTGGACTGCAGTCAAAGGTGCCATGTAGAACTAAGCTGTTTAACACATCTGGATGTAAATATCAGGAAAAGATGATTAAAAAAGCAAGTTTAGCTGATTATACATAACCAATACAACAATAATGCTACAGCTTTGTTGTGGTGAGTTTATCCAAATACAGTATTATAAAAAATAGTAATTTTTTTTTAAAGTATTTTTCCTGTGCACTATAAAAGGTTTAATGCATTTTCTCAAAGGCCTTAATGTTTTTCATTCAATTTAAAATTTGATTTTAATGATTAATAAGCAGAAGATGTTTTTGCAGTTCTCTATGTGAATAGTTTGCCCTGTAACCAATCATAGCATATTGAATGTCGGTCTTAATCATTTGCAGGCATTGTATCAGAGAAAGGAATGAAAGGTGCTGTCCCTCCCATCCTGCAGTACCAAGTACTGCAGCTGGCGCTGGAGCTTCCTGCTAGCAAGTTTTCTTGGTTCCGCTTTCAGGTATGTTGGGTATACCCATTGTGTCCGATACCAATCAAATGCAAGTTGTAAACCACACATCATTGCTATACTTAAGAGAGTTACTTGCCTTTTAACCTGTGCAGTCAAATGCTAGCTGGAAGTGATGAAACATCACTCAAGCATATACAAACCTCAATCTTATTTATTTTGCTACTTTACTGGTAAATGTTGACAGATCTTCAATATCAGAATTTTTTTTACCATTTGATGTTGCCAAGGACTTTATTGAGCAGATGTTTTTTTTTAATGCTATATTGGGAAAATACCATTCCCATGGATGGTATAATAGCTTGGTAACACCAGTGTAAAGATTAAACATATTTGGTGATATGTTACTTATATCTGTATTAAAGAGTCAATTTCTTATGGCATTCCACAGGGTTCCATTTTGGAACTTCTTTTGTTTTCCCTTCATATGCTTCCTTTATATGTTCCATATTTCAAAAGTGTAACATTAAGTATCATTGTTATGCTGACGATTTCCAACTTTACCTTCCGATCAAACCATCCAGTACTCGTTCATTTGACCATCTTTTACCATGTCTAGCTGAAATTAAGACTTGGGTGGGAAATAACTTCCTACAGTTAAATGAAAACAAAACTGAGGTTCTCTTGCTAGGCTCTCATGTATCCAACAATTCACTTAAAAATCAGTTACAATTTGCATAGTTATGCAAAAAATCTTGGTGTTTGTTTTGCTCCAAGCAAATTAATGCTGTTGTAAATAGTAGCTTTTTCCAACTTAGAAAGTTTTTAATTTTGCAATATATCTTTCTTGTAAGGATTTTGAAATTGTGATCTATGCACTCATTTCATCACGGTTGGATGTTGAATTCCCTGTATATCGGTCTGCCTCAGTCCACCCTGTCTTGGACTGATGCAGATGGACAGATGATGGACTGATGGACAGATGGTTCAGAATGTGGCAGCCAGACTGTTAACAGGAACAAAGAAAAGGGATCATATTTCTCCTGTTCTTGCCTCATTGCACTGGCTCCTGAGTCTTGAGTGTTTTTGAACTTAGCCTTAAGACTTATTTTTTTTGTCTTTAGCTTTTAATTAATTTAAATGTACTGTTATTGTTGTCTTTGTTGCCATTGTCTCTGGATACTATATTTCTTATTGTAAAGCACTTTTGGTCAACTTTTGTTGTGTTAAATGAGCTCTATAAATAAAGTTTGACTTGACTTGATGGCATTCTGAAAGATGCCCATGATATTCCCCATAAAGGGCAAGTCTCCAGAATGGAACAGTATCCCTCTTGAGCTTTACGTAATGATTGGGACATATTGGGCCAACCAATGCTGGATATGATCAACTCATCTGTTAACATTGGTCTCTAGGGCTCTGTCCCTGTTAAACAGAGATTTAAAGCTCTACGCCAAAGTACTTGCAACCTGGCTAGGGGCATATATGATAAAACTTGTACAGGATGACCAAACTGGCTTCATTAGAACCTGTCTAGCCTCTGTCAATGTCCATCATCTGTTGCATGTTATTCATGCTGCAGGAGAGATAAGCTCACCTTGCTCATTCTTGTTGCTGGATGCTGAAAAAGAATTTGATAAGTTAGAATGGGATTACCTCTGGGAAATAATGGAAAAATTTATGATGGGGACACAATTTATAAGTATAGTGAAAGTATGCCATGGTCAGCACTGGCAACATCTGCTCCTCACAATTTTCATTGTCACGTGGGATTTGCTAGGGCTGTCCTCTCTCGCCACTCTTATTTGCTCTATCGCTTGCACCTCTTGCCACCCCCTAGTGCACCCCATTACCTTTTGTATTAGTTCTCATCGAATTTCACTTTATAACGATGATATTTTGTGATATTGATATTGATAATATTGTGCTTGACCTATGTGCATTTTCAGACCCCTTTAAACATTCCAATAGTGAAGAGTTTTGGGTATCTGTAGGTTGATATCTTCCCCTCTATACATAAGATAGCATTAAGAATTAAGCATTACTGGGACAAACTGTACTCTTTAGTCTCTAAAGTTTTGTGGAACAGAAAGAAATCTCTCATAAATCTCAATACCTTCAATGTAACAAAACATTTGGAAGTTTGCCCTAACTAATTTTAACCCTTGTGTGGTGTTCATATTTTTGTTAATCAGCCAGTGCTCGTGGGTCTGGTGGAACCGCTGCATTTTTTTGGGTTTTTAATTCAACACAATCAAACAATTTTACATTAAAGTACTCAACAGATATTTACTTCATCCCAATTACAATCAATATGAACAACATATATGGTTAATATTTGCCCTTTACCTTTGTTAGACCACATTTATGAATTAAATTGCTGCTTGTTTTTTGTTTGTTTCTTAATAAAATGTAATAAAAAATGAAAATCAATTACAATCAAGATATGAGAAGCAAATTCAACAAATTTACAAATGAAGCAAGGTTTTTTATAACTATTGATTCTTATTTATTTGAACTTCATTAGAAATTTAACCCATTCAGGTCAGTTTACACAACACAAGCTGAACACATACAGGAACCATGTCAGTCTAGACAACACATCAGCCCCACTGAACACATTGCCTTTTCATACCAGCCTATACAACACATGAGGGGCAGAGTTGTACTGTGTGTGTGTGTTGCATATGTACTTCTTGCACTTGATGCATGCATATTGTGAAGTGTGTGGACCCAAGGTGGACAGAAAAACACAATATGGACAGAAAAACCCTACACTGGCCACTGTTGATATTCTTTGACATATTGGACATCTCAGAATACAATGCCTTTGTCATCTAGATAGCACTGAACCCAGAGTGGAACAGAGGGAAGCTCCAGAGGAGACGCCTCTTTCTCTTCCACTCTGGGAATGGCAGTGGTGAGACCTCAAATCCAGAGAAGACAACATGTTCCAAGATATCAAAGAATATCAACACGGCCAGCGTAGGGTCCTCCTTTTGCAGCTGTAGGCAGTCACCAGCTTGTCCATGTTGCACGGAAACGTTCTCTGCCAGTTTCTGCAGCCCACAGGGATTCTGTGGATTCCCCTTTGGACCTGAAAACTCCAGCATGGATAAGAACCCCAAAGTAGGCATGTAAATGGGTTTGGTCCATCTCCTCCCACCTATCTCTCCAAAAACACACCTTCCTTCTAAATTAGTACAATCCAGAATAATTTTCTGGATGGAATCTGGGATGAAAAGCTCAAAAGAAGACTTGATGTCCTGCACATGAGTAACTGCCATCCGTGTTGGCCCTGGTTGCATCTTTATCACATTGGCAGCCATGCGGGGTGGCTCATTTCTTGGGCAAGAAGACCATTCAATTTCACAATTTTTTGACATCGATATTTCTTCACTTGCTAGCTGCTGACGGGCTTGTTCTGGTCCTGGAGCTGGCTGCTGACAGGCTGGTCCTGGGGCTAGCTGCTGACAGGCTGGTTCTGGGGCTCGTCTTCGTTTTGGAACTAGCTGATGCTCATCCTCTTCTTCAAAGTCACTGTCACACTCTGAATTTTCAGAAATGTGATCCTCACATTCTGAAACCTCTTCCTTTACATCATCCTCAAAAGCTTCTCTCTCTTCCAAAATCAATTGCAAGGCCCTCTGAGAAGAGAATCTTTTGGCCATCTTGATCAGTTGTGATAAGGAACCACACTGGCAAAGCTATATTTATTGTGTCACGCCCCCAATTTGCAGCTGGGATAGAGTATGAGCAAATAAAGATTTGTTCCCGCAAGACAGAGGGTAAAATGTGCAGGAATGTGAGAGCAGACAGGTGTCAGTACTTGAATTTTGCAAAAATGTTGCAACCTTGTGCGGGGAAACACAAAACTCACACACTCTCTCTCTCTCTCTCTCTCTCTCTCTCTCTCTCTCTCACTCTCACACACTCTCTCACACACACACACACATACATATTAACAGCAGTTCCAGACAGAAGGAGGACAGTGTAGGTACACAGGACCTACAATTTCCACACTTTTATTAGCCCCGGGTCCAGTGGACCCGAACATCCTGTATGTAATATAAATGTGTAGGGGGGTTGTACGGTGTGTGTGGTCACTGAAAATGTGTTCTGATATATGTTCTTCAAAGAAAATTATCAAGTGGCGGATCTTCCAGTTACTGTTTTTTAATAGGAGAATCTCTATCACATGGTATACTGCTTAGATCACTTGATTTCCTGGTAGGTTATCTATGACTGCTGCAGCTATGAGTGGTGTAAGTGTTCATTTAAGAACTTTGGATGTAGATCTAGATCACTAATGAGTAAGACAAAGACGACAGTAGCAAGGAAGAACTCACAAGACAACATGCAGAAGAAACCTTGAGAGGAACCAAACTTAAAAGAAAGAAACACATCACTTGTGGGGTTTAGGGATCAGACACCATTCATTATGTTTCTGCCGGAGAACCATCTGTTAAACTCGGTGAGCATCTTGTCTAAAACAGGGTAGAAAATGGCTGTATGAATACTATCTTTATCTAGTTCCAAATCTGACCTTTTCTGATCTACAGTAGTGAGCACACAGTACCCAGCCAGTCGAGAGCTTAGCTGTTTTTTTCGTTTTGCAGCCGGCTCTATTGCAGTATCACATTGCTTACAATATTCAACAATTTATTCCACAGGCTATTAAAAAAAAACAAAAAAAAAAAAACAGACTTATCTGTCCCTCACGTTATTCAAAGTTTGACTAAAGCTTCAGCTAAATCAACACGGTTTGAGAGGTCAAGTGAACTAAAGACTGCATATCAGTCAGAAGTTTTGTTTCTGCAAAGACTATACAGAATGTAAAATTGCTTACACAATGCAAGCGTGCCTCAACAGATCTCTCACCATTGTGTTCTTGGGCTATCTCGTAAGGACTTGCTTAATGATAATCTATCCGTAATGTTACATAGAACCATCTACCAACATGCCCAGCAAGTATCAGTTAATCTCTAGAGCTTTCTGGGTGCACCTTCATACATCTGGTTTTGATCACTGAGCCATTTTTGATGGACATGTGATCCAGATGTGAAGACATACTGTCTTTCTAGTAAAGAGAAGAACTGCTCTGCCTCAAGTTGCATGAAGTTTCCTTTATTATCTGAATCTGCACTCATTGTATCCTCTTTGTGGAATGTTTTGCATGGCTGTAAATATAGAACTTCATCTATTGTTTTAATATAGTCCTGGTTGTCTTTAACCTGTTTGCTTTGTTCCTTGTTTAGGGTATTTAAGAGTGTTGCATAATTTTTTTTTTTTTTTACAGCTGTCTGATAGTCCCTCCATGCAGTCATTGCTTGTTTGTGCCGCTCAGATCTTGCATGACTTGCAAATCCACCCTTTTGTAAGTTGCTCTCTTCCTGTTGCTGAATCCTGCTGAGTCAAATACTGTCTCTAAGCTTTTGGGAGGCCTAAAATTACTACCGGGAAAGCACTATGCAGAGTAAAAAAATATTGTACCAGGCTGTCTTGAAACTCCTCCTTCTGTTTCCCCTCAGAGTCTTTGGATATATGTTTAAAATTGGATGCGCTGGTGTGCTGATATCTGATATGCTGAATAGCATTTTGAATAATACCATAATTTTCTATGGCAACATGATACTATAGCGAATTTCTAATATCAGTCTTACATATTGATGTATGTATCAAAATATCACATGTAGATTTTGATTTTGATTATCTTCAACCACAGACCTACACTTTTCTACACATGCCATGTAAACTGACTAACAGAGCTGTTCAACATCACAAACCTGATGGTGCTGTGCTGGTGGACGCAAATGGCTCTGCTGTCTGTGTCTCATACTCGGCTTCTATCTGACCCTCAGTCTGTCTCTACCTGTTCTACTGTGTCCTTGCTGATTTTCTGAATGATTGTCTTTCTGTTTTTGGAAGAAGTACAATATTTCTCTTTTCCTCTTCATTTTGGAAGATGAAGAGGAACTATAGAGCAAAAGTGTCATACCACCAACACGATGGGTTTTCTGCATTAGCTAGCTAACATTACACATGTATGCAAACAATTGAGAATGCAACACATTCTCAATAACGCTAAATTACATGAATGTATACATCTATAGCATGCTTATATAGACAGGCAAGACAAAAATATTTTTCTCAGAAAATTTTTTCTCATATTATCACCTTAAATGGGTCCGACTAGTAAAATGTATTTTTTACTTTAGTGTGTCACTTTGGGGCTCCATACAAAAGTGGTCAGGTTATTATAATTAGCTCAGAGTCGACTTACTCCTCATTCAGGGGGGCCACAACGGGGGCCAAGCTTGTTGTCACAGGGGCAATGGGCCCCCCTTACCCCGTTCCCCACCACCCCAACCAGAAACGCCCCTGGATTTGCTGAAGCCAAAGCAGAGACTTTTACCTCTTCAGCAAACTCTTGAATTAGCACTTATTTATTTAAAAAAATTGATAAATTGTATTCTTAGACTGCGATCTATTGAACTAGCATGAGGATACATTTCTATTACCAAATGCAAAGCACATCTGTAAGATGCTCTTGATAATGGCGCCTGCTAAATGCTGTAAATATAAATGTATGGCACAACATCAATACATCCCAGTATACCAAAATTCTCTATGCCTGTGAACCATTAGATCTGCACCTTTACCCAAGCAAAGAGCTATTTAACAAAATGCTTGACTAAAGAAATAGATTAATCCATAACTGAGGGCTTTGCGGTTTTAAATTGTCTCCAACAGCTCTGTTATTCTTAGAGACTGGTAATCACCATGGAAAAAACATGAGCTATTCATTTGCTTATTAGCTTTTTATGTACATAAAATGTCGCATAAGCAGGACCCCTGGTGTTGCTTAGTTGCCTTTTTGGGGATCAAGCCTTGGGGAGCAAACTATCCTATTGCTGTTTGCTTGGAGTCCTAACAATCCTAAGAACAAAACAGTAGGGTTCCTCTAAAGAAGAAATATCCTAACTAAAACAGTAGGGGTTGTGCTTGGATCCTTAATAATGTCACTTTGAAAACCACAGATCACCATCTCCATGTGCTATGCTGCAAGGATGGAGTAACAAGACCACTGTCCTATGGCGATAGCTATTGGGATTTAGGCATGATTTTTCAAAATACAGCTAACCTATCAACATCATGTCTTAGAAGACTTTGTCATTGTTTTTGCCTGAGAGTTTTTTTTATTTCTGTTCCTGCTTGTGTCAGTCATGATCTTTAATTGTTACCATAGGATGTAGTGGCTCCAGAGTGGGAGGGACAGGAACAGTCTGTATTATATGTGCTGCTAAAGATGTTTGTCAACTGTAGCAACATTCCTCTGCGGACCACAACTAGGATGCTCGTTCTTAAGGTCAGTATATGGGACCTTGGGTTACTTTTAGAGGTAGAGTTTGGAAAGGTCTTTAAATAGGTTTCTGCCTTATTGTAATGTATTCACTGTGGTGTGAGAGAGAAGACACTGAGGGTGGTTATTTCATAATAAATAATTGTTGCTATTCTGTTGTCAGATCCTGAGAGAAAGTGGTGCATTTGAGCACAACTGGAAAGAGTTGGAACTTTGGCTGGACCATCTGCTCCATTTGGAACCTTCTCAACAAGAGACAGTCATCCAGTTTTTAGACTTGGTACCACAATATACTCCTGCATCTCAATCACCATGTCATATTTGTCGTGCTCACTCCAAAGAAATTATAGTCAGGGCCATAAATATTTGGACATTGACAAAGTTATTTAGTGCCACAGTATATTGGAGTTAAAATTAAATAATGAAGATGAGCTCAGAGTGCAGAATTTCAGCTTTAATTTGAGTGTATCCAAGTCGGGTGAACATAGGTGTTGCAACACTTTTTATGTGTGGTCCCCCCCTTTTTAAGGGACCAAAAGTAATTGGGCTTTCGGATGCTCGGCTGTTCCATTGCCAGGTGTGTGTTATTACCTCACTTTTTCACTTACAAGTAAGTAGATAAAAGGTCTAGAGTTGATTTCAGGTGTGGAATTTACATTTGGAATCTGTTGCTGTTGACTTTAAATAGGAAGTCCAAAAAGTGGCGACTGCCAGTAAAACAAGCCATCATTAGGCTGAAAAATAAAAACAAACTTATTACAAACATAGCTTTGGCCAAATCAATTATTTGGTACATACCTAAAAAGAAAGAACACACTGGTAATCTCAGGAACATTAAAACGGAAAAACGGAAAACAGCTGTGGGGGATGATGAGAGAATTCTTCCCCTGCTGAAGTGTCAACAAGTCAACAATCAATAGAAGTCTTCACCAGAGTAAATACAGAGGTTGTACCTCAAGAACAGGAAGACCGTGTTAGAGTTGGCCAAAAACATATAAAAAGCCCATACTGTTCTGGAACAACATCCTATGGAGAGATGAGACAAAGATCAGCTTGTACCAGAATGATGGGAAAAGAAGAGTATGGACAAGTGAGGGAACTGTTTGTTATCTGAAGCATACCACCTCATATTATGGCGTGGGCATGAATTGGATGCCAATGGAACTAGGTCCGTTGTATTTATTGATGGTGTAACTGCTGACAAAAGCAGCAGGATGAATCCTGAAATATATAGGGCTATATTATCTTCTCAGATTCAGCTGAATGTTTCCTCAAATGGTGCTTTGCAGTGCAGATATACAGTGACCCAAAGCATGCTTCGAAAGCAACCCAAGACTTTTTTTAAGGCGTAGAAGTGGAATGTCCAAGTCACTCACCTGACCTGAATCCAATTGAGCATGTATTTCATTTACTGAAGCAAAACTGAAAGCAAAACATGCTAAGAACAAGAATGAACTGAAGACAGCTGCAGTAAAGGCCTGGTAGAGCTTCACCTGGGAAGAAAGCCAGCATCTGGTGATGTGTTGTCAATAATTTCAAAGTATTTGCAGCCAAGTATACTTTTGGTGCCTAAAAAAATATACCACTGTACGTATAAAAAGTGTTTCTACACCTTTCACCCAATTTGGATGTAAATACACTTACATTAAAGATGAAAGACTTTGAGCTATTATATATTCATTCAATGAATAAACTCCGACACACTGTGGTAGACAACTAAAATAACAATAACTTTGTAAATGCTGAATATTTATGGACCTGAATGCATGCCAATGTTAACCAGTTTTGACGTGTTTGTGTGTGTTGGGGAGATGCAGGTTCTGATGAGGGTGGTGTTTAACCCTTACATTTACATGGATAAAGTTGCAGTTATGGTGCAGGAAGCTGTGTGTCTTCAGGCTAAAATTAGAGGACAAGATGGGAACACTAGCTGTGTTCCCATATCACATATTGACGGTGAGCTTTCCTACAGTTTCACAGACATTGTGGATCAGGCAAAGGTTCAAATAAGTGTTTTGAACTCAACTGTACTTTAATTTTCAATGTGCAGGTTGTACTGTCAATACTTGGTCTTGTAATTTGACTTTTTCACCTAATCTAATCAGTCCTCATGCGTGCTTTCACCAGGAAAGTTCAGAAATGTTGTACTTTTACTGCCTAACAGATGTGCCTGGTGTAACAGATGTCGTCATAGAGGCCAGTGAAAAGGATGCTGACAACATTGGGCTGCCTCTTACTGATGACATCATCCTCCAAATATTCCCTTTCAGTGCTGCTGTGCCTGCTGTGCTGGAGGCCCGGAACAAACAACAGGCTGCCTTTATAAATGAAAAACGTAATCTGGAGAATTGTAGTTGTACTTGTGAACTTGTAGTTATTTTACAATTGAAACAGTACTTGCCCTGTGTCTGATGTATCTGATATATATATCATTTAAGATTAAAGGCATGTTTTGAGGTAGGGCTTGTTATTCTTTTATTCAACTGGGATTGTTTGGAATATCATGTAGATGTGAAAGATCCTATAGTCTCTCCCAAACAGCAGGCATGCTGATTCTTACTGACAGCAATAAAATAAGACACATTTTAATTGTTGATTTATCCAGACATTTAATTTAAACCAAAATGTTAAGTTTATGTACGGTACTGCAACTGGAAATGGTGCTTTAAGGTGGGCTGTTGTTTTACAGGTGTGCTGTGTGAGTACATATGTGCAGTACTGTGTGATATCCTTCACTCACAGAGGGATCCACTAGCTCTGTGTTTGACTCTGCAAAACTACGATACAGAACTTCTCTCTTCTGAGAACTTTTCCCCACCTCATTCCTCTATTTCTGTCTTTCGCATGTATTACTTTAAATGGCTCTCCCAACTGCATCAGGAAACGCAGGTAAGGTTTTTGTGCACTGTTATATATTATTTGAATGTTACGCATATGTAGCCCACTGTACAGTACCCCCCGAAAGTATTTTTAAGATTGTTTTTGCTTATATACTGAAGACTTTTGGGTTTGGGCAAGGGGTATGCAACCAAATATTAAGTGTTATTTATTTTAATTTAAAATTTGAAATTCTGACCTATTGTCTCATTGATCTCAAAACCAAATGTTTTGTGAATAGCAAAAACTTCTTTTGGAGGGAACCGTAGCGTTTCAGATTGTGCTTCCCACCTAACCAAATGGTTTAGATCACTTTGCTGTCACACATTCTTAATGAAGTTTTACATATGTTGGTCTTTGTTAATCCAAAACTCAAAATGCTTACTAACTCAAAATTCAAACTATTTACACCTCCTACAGTTCAGCCTGGTGCAGTCCACTACTTCTCTACCTGTTTTGGATTTTTCTGCCTACTTGAAGGCATGCTTCTGTGAAGGACCTGGTGCTTTCCTCCAGGACGCCTTCTGGAAAGGCCTAGAGCAATCTTTGTCCACCTTAAAGTTATCCAAGTTTATTGGGGCTGTCAGTCAAACCCTGATTTATCTCAAATCTTTTGTGGAGACATTCTGCTCGGTAACTTCTATTTTTATCCAAAAATAATCTCATGCCTAAGATTAAATCCAGCTTCGGAGGCCAATTAACCCTAGTCTCCAACTACAATTTAATAGTCTTTACTTAAATCCTTCAGTTCAATTTTACATTCATTAAACTCATTTTAAGTCTTTCGAAAGTAGATTACTAATGCAGGTCATTTCTTGTGTATAGGAAAATCCCTTTTAATGCAGTTTTTTTCCCCCTTACCTATATTGATGCAGCTCCCTAGAGACCAGGCAGTCGAGACGGTGGGCTGTTTGCTGGAGGTGCTACATGCTCTGTTTCTCAAAGTATACAGCATAGCTGAAACTCCACCCACCCAGTTAGAACCTCAGGAGGAGGAAGATATTTTTCTGGATATGAACTGTACAACTATTCAAGAAGTAAACAAGGAGCAGGTACAAAGTTTTGTGCCAATTCTTTGACAACTATCAGTTTTATTTAAAAGTATGTCATTTGCTTTTCACATGATATTGCTGGTAAAGTATTCTTTATGGACAGTAACTAAGAATTCATTAGCATTATTCTGCTTAATAAACTAGCTGTAAAACTAACTTTGACTGAGAAGTATTTGCAAGAATGCTCATATTAAATCATGGTTGAAGTGAGGGTTTTCCGTCATCATTTAGTTTGTTCAGTATGTTTAGTTTCTTTCTTATTTTGCCTTATTTTAAAGCTTCATGACCATGAGCTGTTTTCTACCTTTCTGCAGGTTTTACTTGTTATGATCAGGTTGATGTTCAAGCACCCGGTTTTGCACCAGTGGTTCTTGGCACTGGAGCTGGGAGTGATGCCGTCACACTCCCTGGACCCAGAGAGAGTGAATCAGCTCTGTGGTCAACTGACACAGGGTGTGCTCAACCTGCTGATGTCCTGTGTTGAGACCCTTCGAGCCCTCCATGCCCTGGAGGTCATCAGCCCTTACTTGTCAGCCATACAGCGAGCCTTGCTCAGTGAGCTACAACAGAGCAACAGGTATGCCATCATAATCCTCAGTTGCCATGTGGTTTCTCTTAATAATAGTGAGCAAATTAGATATACAGCCCAGACAACAAATGTACTCTGTACAGGATTAAGGCCAAGCATAGTGCTGCATCCATTCCAACTCTGCAAACCAGTTTGATCTCTGCCAAAACAGATTTAGAACCAGCCCAGGTTAACCATGAATATTGTTACACTGGTGCAGGTCCAACTGTTATTTAAATAAAGATTAAATTCAGCAGTGGTTCAAACTCAAGACTAATTTTTGATAGTAATTAAATTTTTGAAACTAAAATGTTAGAAATTTTTAACCAATTCCAAGCTGCTATTAAAATGTTAATTCACTCAGTTGGGTCTGATACATGGGTCAGTTACTTGTTTTGACCTCTGCTTGACCATTTTGCATACCATACCAGGATGGTCAAATAACAAAATCATTAGCTAGGTCACAGAGAAAGTAAATGCTCCATTCTCATTCCCAGTCTCATGTTTTGGCTGCCCTGAAACACCTATTGCCAAGTGCACACTACACAACTTTAAAAAATCTCTGAATCACTGACCCATTCCCACTACACTACTTGATTCGGTTGTTGTATTGTAAGGATGTGCCACACTACATAATCGCTCATAGAAGAGGCGTTCGCGCTACACAATCTTTCACATTGAGATCCTTGACGGAGCGTGCCTGATCTCCAAATCCCATTTTCTCAGAAAAATAAATATGAGGGCTGTCTATTATGTGACTGTCACTTCTTTGTATGGAAGTAAGTGTAAAAGAGATATAAGAGAGGTCTTCTGGAGGAGTGAAAAGAAACACAGTTTAGTTTGTGTTTATTTTCGCTGTTCTTAACAACCATTTGGTTATGACATGCCATGAGTTTTTACAGAAGCAATATTACTGTGCTGATTTTGTCATCGCTCTCCCACACAAATAGACAGATGATAAACTCATCTCGTATCTGTGGCGCAGATTAATTTGATTTCCTCTCGGGCTCTCAATGGCTGTTTCTCACCGAAGTATTTGCAGCTAACTGCAGGGGGTTTCACACTGCGCAATGCCAGTAAAATCAAATGTACTTGAAAATATCTGAGCCACTGAGATTGCTCGCAGACTATGAAAATCGTTGTTAGAAATTATTCTTAAATTTACTAATAATTCTATTAAATAGGGGACTAGTCCAATGGACAAAATAATCTCCAAATGAGATAATTCATGATGGTTATACATCAACAAAATAAGAAATACTAATAATTTGCTTAATTTCTGAATTTGATTACTCGAATTAAGTGAATATATTTATAGTTTGTACAACTTGTTTGAGACAGACACGCAAGTAAAATGCATAGAAATTTTGCCTCTTACACACACACACACACACATACACACAGTATGGTGTGGACAGATACAGTCAGGTCCATAAATATTGGGACATCGACACAATTCTAACATTTTTGGCTCTATACACCACCACAATG
>CM075023.1:8426240-8438780 GCA_037576675.1 Pangasius sanitwongsei
ATATATATATATATATATATATATATATATATGGTATGTTTACCTCCCAAATGCAGTGGTCTTTATTGTGTTTCTAACATGTCACTTTTCCTCACAGAGTCTGTGTTAGATTGCCGAAAGTTTGTATGCAGTCATGCTCTGGGCCTTACAGTAGTGGCTCTAAGCAGCTATGATCACAAAATGAGGGCTGCGGCCTACCACGTCCTGGGTTCCTTCTACCAACATTTGGAATCTGTTCATTTCAAAGAGAGAAAACAGGTACTCAGCTCAGCCCAATTGTAAAACTCCATTTGTACCATTGTACCAAATATTTATTTGTTTCAGTTATTACAGCTGAATGGTAAGTGCATTGCTGTCTCCTTTCCCCAGCTGCTTTATTTGTTGGATACTCTCAGGAACGCGATTCAAAAGCAGAATCTCAGAGTCTCTTTTATGCATGCTACCTACATCGCAAAATTGGCTCAGCAGATTCTGAGACCTGGTCTGTTTTATTTCTGGAGCAATCTTATATTATTAGTTTACATACAGGCATTGTTATATAGATTTGATTTATTTGCTTACCCTCAAAACTGTCTGCTTACTTATAGAGGAGCACATGTACCTGGTGATCAATAAGTTTCTTTTGGGAACCCAGTATGTGGATCTCAAAAGGGTTCCAGACTTCTTCAGACTTTTCTATAGCTTTGATTTAGAGGTAATGCATTATCTCTTTGTTTTTATTCTTTATTTTCTTTCTTCTGCTGCCATTACTTACTTACTTACTTACTTACTTACTTACTTACTTACTTAAAAAAATATTTTTTGAAGCCATTGTCATGTTTTTGTCTCCTTTATTGTTTATTTCAGCATAAACTGGAGAGGGAGTGGCTGTTAAAAGTGCTGGAAGAAGGTATGAGAGATGGGCTCTGCTATGAGCTATGTGAACAGCAGGGCATCTTCCAAACACTCCTGGGTTTCTGTAGCAGCCCACTCTGTGACCAGCCTGTCCAGGTACACTTCATCTATGCACTGGCTTTAAATGGAGCACCCTTTCAAAAAGTATGCATGTATTAGGTTGTCTGTATAATAATTGGATCATTTTCTGGTTAGTGTGGCAGTGTGCCTCACTGTGTAAAATACTGAGGTCAGTGGTGTGAAGCAAGTTGTAGGCAAGCCTAGATTTTAAGAGCCATCTTCCTTGGCACTTTGAGAATTTGCTCCTGCTCTCCAGGCCAACAATTTGCTCACAGGCCAAGTTGATTTTGGGACTTTATTGTGGGGAAGGTCCAAAAAAAAGTCTCTCTGTCCATCCATCCATCCATCCATCCATCAGCTTAATGACTCCATTTAAATAACGGTAACTTTCAACAACCCTGCAGCCTTAAGTCACCTTATGTCTGGAAGATTAATATTCACTTAAAAATAAATGCATGTTCATAGCATGTTTCCTCATAAAATTGACATGCATTATGATCAACTTTTCCTAGTAACTACTGTATTATTTTAGAGATCCTACCCAAGCACCTGCACATGTAAACAACAGCAAATTGGTTATTAGAAAATAGGCTATTAATATTTTGATCATTTGTGCATTAGTTCTATGATGTATGTGTTTTCAAAATGATGCAACTTTCAGCCAGTTTTATTAGGATATACCTGCTTCATCAAGGCTGCGGGTGGGGTAAAAATCATGAAACAGTTTTACCTATTGTAGATAGAATTTCATATGCATAGTACAAACACTTTACTGCTCTACACTGACCCCACATTTTCGTCCATGATTACGGTAACCTACAACAGGTAATTTCACAACAAAAGAGTTGTGTTTTAATCTTCAATGTTAATCATGACCAAGTGTGATTTGAAGTTCAGATAAATGATGATACAAATTCTGGCACTAGATTCTGCCTACATAAGCAGAGATGCCGAATCAGATATATTGGAAATGGCTGAAAACTAAAGTAAGCTTTATTTCTTTTTTCAGCAAAAGCATGGGTCAGACAAAATCCAAGTAAAATTTGGCCAGTGGGAAACCTAGTTCACTGAAGGGAAATGTATATGGACCATGAAAGATGTGCATTTAGTTTTGGTATTGGTTACTTTTGTTTTGCTTTGGCAGAATCAAGTGGCTCGTGTATCAAACCACTTCAGTTTACCTAGTGAATAAATCTATATTTCTATCAATCACAAAATGATGGACGCTTTAGATTTTTATTGAGTTGCTATGGTTTACATCACCTGCATTTTGACTTTATTGGGAGTCTAGAAGAAAAAGAAAGTAAAGTGAGCTATCTGGCAGGCTGTTAAATTGACCATTATAATGAGCTGGTATAAAGCCTCACACTTTTTGTGCACATAAGCACAATATCATAATTCTAGTTTACTGTAAACAAATCCATTATACATTAATGTGATCATATCACTGTGTGTGAAGCAAACATGAAACACAGGAGAAGATTCCTGATATACTCGCTCATGCTGTTAATTTACACTAGCTGTTCAGTGTGAGATTTTTATCATAGTGAAGGTTTATTAAAGACACCACCTTGATCACTAATAGTGTGAAACTGACATTTTTTTACAAAGCATTTTTCATCCATTTCTGTCTTAAACTGTTATTTTTAATGGACTACACTTTATAAAAAATAAATAAATGTGTGGTGCATGAATGTGTCTCGAGCCTATAGAACATCTATATGCAGACCTAGATGCAGTAAGGGAAATATTTTTACACCTTAATGTTTAAAATTTTATTGTTTATGCTTGAGATGCATTTGGAATTACTCGGAAAGTCTGGATAAAGATCAACAAAAGAAATGTCACCATGTCTGATCAGAACATCCCAGCAACATCAGCATTTGCCAGAAAGCCAGTTGACGCATAACACTATATACGCGCATGACGCACTGTTAGCTCATGGGAAGATTATGTGTTATGAATACTGATAATTCAGTTTCAGGTTGAAAATTGCAAGTGGACTGAATACCTATGCAAGGGACTTTGTATGTAATATACATCATCTAGGTGGTGTTATCTTTATTATTAAACTGAATTTGTTGCAGATTCAGATTGTGAATGTACTCTGGGAGACTGCTCATCTCCCCAAAGCATCCTATGACTTTAGCAAGGCTCATGGAATCCTAACATGGATATTACAACTCATAGAAAGGAGGTGAGTATGACTTCTACTTTGATATTTTCCTTGTGATTTTCTTTTTACTGAACCAAGTTTTTTCCAGTTTCAGCTCATATTCCCATCCACTTAGCAAAATTCTATTAAAAAAAATGGAATAATAGTTGTCTGACTCATGATCTGACATTCTGTTTCTGGCAGGAATGTTGACAGAAGGATGCTGACCATTGTAATAGGACTGCTCCATACTCTGTGGTTCTCTAACCTTGGCAAGACCGACAGTAGGGTGCAATGGGACAGTAGAGCAGGCATGGAACTAAACAGTTTAGGCAAATGCCTCCCTTTTTCACTCATCAATGACTTCCTGTGTGCCCTGCTCTCAGTCATTAGACACCTCAGGTAACTACATTCCGTCAACCAAAAGCTGACTACTTCAACAGAACATAAACAGCACAACACACCTCCTTGGAGAGAATGAATTCTTTATTAGCAATATACAGAGATACACATATTGCAACAAGAAGGAGAAAATAAAACATGACCTAAAACTGACTAGTTTGCACAAAAAGTGGAAGATTAGCCATAACATAAAAACCACTGACAAGTGAAGTGAATAACATGGATTATCTTGTTACAATGGCACTTGTCAAGTTGATGTGTTGGAAGCAGGAAAAATGGTCAAGCATAAGGATCTGAGCGACTTTGACAAGGGCCAAATTGTGATGGCTAGATGACTGGGCCAGACCATCTCCAAAACAGCAGGTCTTGTGTGGTGTTCCCGGTATGCAGTGGTTAGTACCTACCAAAAGTGGTCCAAGGAAGAGAGATGGCACCAGGATGCACTATGGGAAGAAGGCAAGCTGGTGGAGGCAGTGTGATGCTCTGGGCAATGTTCTGCTGGGAAACCTTGCATTCATAATCCTGGCATTCATGTGGATGCTATTTTGACACAAACCACCTATTTAAACATTGTTGCAGACCATGTACACCCCTTTATGGCCACACTGGCTTCTTTCAGCAGGATAATGCGCCTTGCAGAACTGCAAAAATTGTTCAGGAATGGCCTGAGGAACATGACAAAGAGTTCAAGGTGTTGATTTGGCCTCCAAATTCCCCAAATCTCAATCCGATCGAGCATCTGTGAGATGTGCTGGACAAACAAGTCTGATCCATGGAGGCCGCACCTCGCAACTTACAGGACTTAAAGGATCTGCTGCTAACGTTTTGGTGCCAGATACCACAGCACACCTTCAGCGGTCTTGTGGAGTCCATGCCTCGACGGGTCAGAGCTGTTTTGGTGGCACAAGTGGAACCTACACAATATTAGGCAGGTGGTTTTAATGTTAAGGCCTGGCATTCAGTTGGCGTTCCGATTCATCCGAAAGCTTTTCAGCGGGGTTGAGGACAGGGTTTTGTGCAAGCCAGTTAAGATGTTCTACATGGCAAACCTTGGCAAACAACCTTGGCAAACCATGTGTTTATGGACCTTGCTTTGTGCACAGGAGCATTGTCATGTTGGTTTATTCTTCCTCCACCAATCTTTACAGTTGCCAGTAGATATTCGGGCAGGTCGCGTTCTCCTGTAATCTGCCAAACTCAGATTTGTCAGTCAGAGTGCCTGATGAAGTGTGATTCTTCTCACAAGAGAGCACCTTTCCACTACTCCAGAGTCCAATGGTGGCGTGCCATTTCATTAAGCACCCCAAACAGATGTTATGCTTACGTTGCTTCCAGAGGCAGTTTTGAACTGTGAAATTAGTGTTGCAACCGAGGACAGATTGTTTTTACATGCCACATGCTTCAGCACTCTATGGTTCTGTTCTGTGAGCTTGTACGGTCTACCACTTCGTGGCAGAGCTGCTCCTAGCACTTCCACTTTCATAGCACTAACAAGGCAGAAATTTTGACAAAGTGACTTATTGTAGTGGTTGCATCCCATGACAGTGCCACGTTGAAGTCACTGAGCTTTTCTGTATGAGCCATTCTCCTGCCAGTGTTTGTCTATCTAGGTTGCATAACTGTATGCTTGATTTTATAAGTTAGCAATGGGTGTGGCTGAAATAGCGGGACCCAAGGGGTGTCCACATACTTTGTAATGGCCATGTAATGTATATACTTACATTTGAAAATCATGGAATAAGCACAACAGGGAGGGAAGAGAATATGTTATATGTATTATATATAAGAAGAGTTGTTGTACTTGGCCAATGCCAAGATTGTACAGTGGTATATATTTTGGTATTATGGCTGTGTTACTCAGTTGCATGTTTGAGTGTATATAAATGTGAGGGTGAGAACATGTTTTGAGCAATATAAACTGCAAGACATGGAGGTGTTTATTCTTAGTTTGGTCCTTGGTGCACAGATGTCAGTGGTGGCCACAAGTTCCAGAATCTTGAGTGTTGCAATTTCATTGGTTATTCATGCTTTCATGTACACAAACTGACCACCAAAGAAATGGCCTGTTTTTGTGAAAGTAGGTGTGTTTTGGCTGCCTGTTCTGACAAAAAAATGCATCTGACAATTTGACAAAAGGCTGGACTTCTTTCTTCTGAGACTATATGCTGCATAATGTGAGTTCTGTGAATAACCCTGTACTAGAAGGGCTGTATGTTGATGAGCATTAAAGCATTAATTCATAGTTCTTAATCCCTGAATTGTGCTGTTAGTTGTTAAAATCAGTAAGATATGGAACAGTCTGGGATTTTACTGAATTTCAGTTTTTAATTTAAGTGTACTCACTTCAAGACCTTACATTGCTAATGAGGATGTTCTTTTGGCTGCTCCGTTAGGGGTTGCCACAGTGGATCATTGGTCCACATATTTGATATGGCACTCCCCCCCTTTCCTGACACAACCCTTCCCAGTTTTATCTGGGCTTGGGACCAGTTTTTTAGGGCCCCGAATGGCCTTCAAACTTGGTCAGAGTAATGTTGAGACATGGCTGATGTAAACTTGCGAAGGGATTCTTGATATTGTTACCATGGTAATTCTTCAAACTTTAATACTCTTTTAGGGTGTTTTTAAGGCTCTTAGTATGCTTAAAATTTTATGAAAGTTGTCACACACATCAGAATTGTCGGCCGTAAGGCGTAGGCAAAAGATAAGACATGGGCATGGAGGGGGGCTGTGTAGCAGCGCCTTTTGACTAAAGTGGTGGAGTCAGTTTCAACTACAGTCACCAGACTCCGTACATATATTGTTCTTATCAAGCCAGACAACTTTCAAAATTACAGTCCTTAGCTCCGCCCAACACAAAGTTGGTCATTTTGGATTAAATGTGGTTTTTTTGAAAATTTCAGGCTCTGAATTTTTAAATACACTTCCAAGGGGATTCATGCCATTCTCACCAAATGGGGTTTTGGTCATTATGCCAAGACGTTGAAGATGCTAAATTGCGTACGGATTTTTGATATCTCAAAAGGTGTGGCCATGGTGAGGGAATAAATTAATGATGACAAAGGGAAACAGGAAGAGTCTCATATCTTCTAAGTGCATTATCTGATTTAGATCCAATTAGAGTTGCATGTTTGGTCATGGGGGCTATGGCGCAACCCCTTAAATGCATGTGCCCACTACACATTACTTCACTACAATTAATTAATAGCTAAAAAGGAAAACAACATATCTCTTATATTCTTCATGCATTGTATCACCAAATATGAGCTGTATGTTTGGACATGGAAGCTGTTGTAAAGCCCTAGACCTGGGCTTAACCTAACAGATCAGTGCAAAACAAGTTACTCTACAGCACTTGCTTCACTATGCATTGTTTTCATACACCCATCAGGTGGCGATGGCACCATAGTGCATGGGCCAGTCATCGGTGCTTGCAGCTATATTTGAAGTTTGTTGTTTGTAGTTATTCTGTACAACTGAGGGCTACCATTTGTTTTAATCAGAACTGGAGTGGAGCCATCTGACGTGGAAAGTTTTCTGCAGATGCTGGATTCTGTGTTGAAGCATCATGGCACAGCACTGAATGGTAACAGAGATACAAACTGGCTGCATCCCCAGACAATGTCCTGCTCAGCTGCACTCACCCTGCTTCACTGCTGGGGAACACTGGCCTCTGATACCACAATACTCAGTTGCCTTCAAGACCTTTTCAGCATGCACAGCATTAAAATACGGCATGGTAAGTTTACCACGCACCCTTTTTTTTTTTTTTCAATTTTGCAGTTAGACAGTCTGAGCTTTAACAGAATTTATGGTGATTGTTTTGGCCAGCAGAGCCACTTTTTAAGAGTCACAAACTATTTTCTTTACATGCATGCACACGCATTGCTTGGAAAGCAATATTATACTCTACAGTGTATCATTAGTGGATCATGGATGCATAGATTTTGTAGAATGACATTAATAACAACATAGCCTTAAACAGAACTAGGTTTGCATGTTCTGAAGGAAATATACAGTGTGTGAAAAGAGAGTTGACATAAGGTTAAATATATATATATAATATACAATAACTCTGTGGGGCTAAATGGGGCAGTGAGCATGCGGCCCCACAATTGCACAACACCTACAAAGTCGAGCAAATCAATGGAACATCGTCTTTTATCTGTTAAAAAAAAATAAAATAAAATTTCAATCATTGGTTACTTAAAAGAGGTAATTAGTATTTCATTGTAATTTAAACTGTCTGGACTTGTGAATGAGGACTTTATGAAGATTAACATTTGTTGAATGGCTGATATGGTGGGGTTCTGCCCCATCTGTTCCTATGGACATTCCACAACTGCATACAGGCACTTAAAACCTGTATGTTCACCAGTAATCCATCATTAAACTTGTAAAAGAGTAGCTCAGAACTCTCCTACTTTGATCTTTTCTCAGCTATGTTCTGTATTTTCAGGTATTTTTTAAGAAACAGGCAGATTGCACAATTTTCATAGGCTCATTAATTCAATCATTTAACCAAGTAGGGGTTCAGTATCGCAATATCTCAAAATATGAGCTTTATAACTTCTGTGTATTTTTCATTAAGCTTTTTTGAAATGTTTCTTTATTTGCATAGCCCTTGTAATTGGAATGTTTTAAAAGCAATTAATAGTTATAAACACACTTAAAACTGATATGTGCTGCACATTAATGTTAAAGGGTGAGGTCTACCAATCTACATTTTTGTATGTGAAAATTTAAAATTATTGAATTTTTTTTTTTTTTTGGGGGGGGGACCTTTGAGACTTTGTTTAAAGACCCTTCAAAAAGTAATGAGACTCAATAAATACAACTGTGAAAACCTAAGAAAACAACACTAAGGAGTACAGATGTAAGCCAAAAAAAAAGGGCTCCAGTCTTGCTGTAATTGGCTGTTCTTGATATTGTATAGTATATAGGTAGTCACTGACATAAGTGATAAGTGGTGCCAAGATAGAATCGAATTCAGCAGTTTTGTTTTTGAATTCGTATGTAGATTTAGATCGCTATCGAGCAAGCCAGATGTGACAGTTGCAAGGAAAAACTCCCTGAGTTGACATGAGGAAGAAACCTTGAGAGAAACCAGACTCAAAAGGGAACCCATCCTCTTCTGGGTGACACTGTACTAGGATTATAAATCATTACTCCTCCACAGCTGTAAATTCGTAAGCCAAACAGTAAGGAGTGTATTGAAAAGATCTTTAGTATGGGCATCAAGGTCTTTTATGATTACAGAGGAAGATTTTGGCTTCAAATCTACAGTATCCAAGTAAAGTTAACCTTTGAAGAATGGGTGTCAAATAGCAGACAAAGTGATGGGGTTAGTATGTATATACACACACACACTATATATATATATATATATATATATATATATATATATATATATATATATATAGCGTGCGCGTGTGTGTTTGTTTCTTTCAGGAACCACTGAGTGTTGAGTTTATTTAGTTTACTTAATGGTTGGTTAGTTTACTTACCTTCAGACAGGTGCGTTGTGCGTGCATATTAATTAAGTATGACCACGCTATTTTCATTGTTGTTTGACTTTAATTAAGCTGAATGCATAATATCGTAATGTTGCGGTGATGTATTTGGTTATGCTTCTGGCATTAGTATGGTTGTTATGGTGAAAAAGCCACTACTTTCTATTTAAATTGTAGTGTTGACTTAAAGAATATAAATGGATGTAGTGTATTTTTATGGCTTGTGATATTGTAGTTTATATTTAATTAATATAGAGCTGGGCAGTTCATAGCTAGTGCATGTGCACTGGGTCAGGACCTCATGTCTGAGAACAATCTGTATTCACCCACTTGGAATGCAGTGCTTATAGAGAATGTTATAGAGACCATTTAGTTCATCAATATTTGCCTGAGACATAAGGATGCTGTGGTTGAAGAAAATATGACAAAATGTACACAACTGCATGCAAAATAAAGTCTTAATATAAGTTTCCAGATTTTAACCATTTTTACGTCCTAGGTAAATGTCTGACTAAAATGCTGATCACAATCTGTATCTGACTCGAAATGTCTGTCTGATGCCCATTGCATTACCAATCCAATCTCACAGTTAAATTGACTGCAAGTAAAAATGCTGCAAATCAGCATTTTTTCCCAAATGGAGCACATCATGACCCAAATGTACCGATTTTGATTGTAAAGTAATTGAACATGCATAAGTGTTTGAGTCATGATGCGCTCCTTCAGTGCAATGCTCATAGTTCATCTTACAGATTTCAGTAGGGGTGGGATGAGAGTCAAATAACTGTTTCTCAGGCTGTAAGTCCTATAAAGCTAAAATTTGTTATACTGCATTATTGTCCTGTCTGTCAGTTGATTTCTACTGTTGACTAGGTTACTTCAAAAAAAAAAAAAAAAAAAAAAATGGGGGCCATCAGCCAATCACATTGCAGCACACATTTCACAGTTTTAGTATTAAGCTGCTGTCACCAAATTGTAATGGTGTGTTTATCAATGTTTGCTGTAGTGTTCTATGCAACTTGGTGAGAACTAGGTACCTGTGGTGCAGACTGCCCATGGTGCTTGGCCCCTGCAGATGCTGTATATTACAGATACTACTACTACTATTATTATTATTGTTATTATTATTATTATTATTCACTTAAAGAACTGCAAGTCATAAAGGCATGAAACCTGGCCAGTTTGTTATTAATTTGCTGCATTTTGATCTTTATCTTGAGAACCACGAGGTGTAGAGACAAAATTATTTTTCCTCTGATTCCTTGGCTAATTACAAACGTCATCAACAACACATACCAGCTGATCCTAATGGGTAGGAGTGTGGTTTATTTAATAGCTGCATGGATTCACATGAAACTTCAAAGCCATTTTCAGAACAAGGTGAGCAGGTGAACAATGTTTGTGGTGTGATCATTCATAGGGGGCAGGGTTAAATTTAAATGACTGTTTTTCAGGAACTGAAATTATCAAGATGAAAATTTTAATACTGAACCTTTGTTCTGATCTGTAAGTGGTCAATGACCTCATAATGACCTGATTGCTTAAGAAAACATGGTGCCATTGGCCAGTCAGCCTTGAATAGGCATTTGTTAGGGTGAGCATCAAGCTATTTTAACAAAATCTTAACTGTATGTTCTTCTAGGAACCCTCTAGTTCCCTATTTAATGTCACTTGAATTGGTCACTTGGAGGTGCTACTAATTCCTTGACATCAGTTTGCATTCCATAAAAAGTTACATTTTGACCATTTAGCCCTGCATACGCACATGTAGGTTAAATTGCATAATATGTGAAACCTACTTTTGTCCCAGGAATTTTGGAGCATGTTCACAAAAGTGGCATCACAATACTCTGAACAATCACCAAACTTGAACAGAATGTTCATCTGTGGTTATGGGGGTGGTGATTTGAGGGGTCTACTTTTGGACTGGCCCCACAGATAGCTGCTTGTTGCTATATCCTTTCTCTCTTTTTATGATGTATATTAATATTCACAGGTTAATAGTTTACTTTTAATTATTTTAGATCATCAGTAAATTGTTCTATCACATGCTTTATCATGAATGATTTTCCAATTTGAGCATAATAATAATAATAATAATAATAAGTATCAACTGTAATATTCTTGGCTTTGTATGTATCTAAAATTAAATGTTTTCTCAGGAGCATCGCAAGAGGGAGTGCAAGCAACAGTCCATTGCAAGGATAGACATACAGAGAAATATGTGCAGTCTTTGATGAAATGCAAACACCACCTGCTGAGTGTTCTCACACACTGGGAGCCATGGGCTATCCTACCTAATCAGTCTGACCAAAACCTTAACCCAGCAACTGTATCACCACCGAACAGCTCTTATTTTCATTCTGATAAAATGCCCAGTCTCATAACTGCAACTGCCCACATACTCATCAGATGGACCCTCAGGACTTTATCTGAGATGCCCTTTGATGAATACCGCACCTTTGCAACCTTGAAATGGTTGGAAAAAGTTATAGTGGCCCATGAAGCCATTGCCAAGTCTTTAAAAACTGATGAAGCTGTGAGAGTTGACCTCTTAAGACTGTACCACCAGACATGTGAGTTCAAAGTGCAGGATCAAAGCACTTTCAGACTGGACACTCTTCAGCTTTTCACCACAATTATGGTGCACTTGTTAGAGGTTGAAAAAACTCTTCACACAAATGTGATAAAAGCATGCTTGCACTCAACTACCGATGATCTAGTTAAAAGAGGTAACTTTCACTCATACATTTTTCTTTTTTTCCCCCCCCTTTATGATTGATATTGCACTGTAATTTCTTTTATTTTTTGTTTTTTTTTTGTAGAAGCAGGTCTGAAGCTATTGTCCTTGTACCTTCCTGAGATCTGGAGTGGAGCCAAGGTGCCTCAGCTACTCCTGACGCATGCCCAGCTGATAACAAGAGGGAGAAAGAACTCCCAGAAGTCGTCCAGAACACCCATCATGGAAATTTGTGAAGACATTCTGTCTGCTGTGGACTAATCCAAGTTAATTTGAAATCATAAATACTTTGGCAAGACCTTGGAGCTAAAAAGGGTTTTGTAAAGAACCATGTAGAAATACTACAATTGTATGTGACTTTGAATTTAAGAATATTGCTAGAAAGGATATTTTGGTATTAATTTGAAATGAGATTAACAAATTTGGAATAAAATTAGAAATTTTGGAAGCCAAAACAATTGAAGCCATTTGATTGTTTTCTGGACATGTTTAACTATGTTTTGGCTTTTTCTGCCAAAAATCTGAGACTTCTGTCTTTTTCTTTGGAAACAAACTTTTGTTTGTCTTTTTCTTTGGAAAAACAACTGTATATGGACACATTGACTAATAGAGTGTGTGGATTTATGTCATGAGTTGGTGATGATTCATCTTGCAAATTAGAGTAAAGCCAATTGATATCTCATTTGGCATAAAAATCAGCTGATATACACTATATTACCAAAAGTATTCGGTCACCCATCCAAATGATCAGAATCAGGTGTCCTAATCACTTGGCC
>CM075023.1:8479593-8497532 GCA_037576675.1 Pangasius sanitwongsei
GTGGCCATGGAAGTGATTGGAACACCTGAATTCAATGATTTGGAGGGGTGTCCCAAAACTTTTGGCAATATAGTGTAGGTAGTTATATATGTAGTTAAATAGTTAGTTAGATAGACAGACAGAAGGCTATGAAGATAATTAGGTATATAAATATCTATCTAGATATCTATCTAAAGGCTGAGAGGTAGGCATTTGTATAGGTAGATGGTTAGATGTGTGAGTAGAGAGGAGGGTTTTTTCCTTTTTATTTTCCTTTTCCTTCCCTTTTTTCCCTTCTTCTCCATTTTTCCTTTTTCCCCCTTTCCCTTTTTTCCTTTTCCTTTTTTCAAGATAGCTAAATCATAGATAAATAGATATAGAGATAGATAAATATTTCCGGAAAATATTGGGAGTGTTTTTTCTCCTTTTTCTCTTCTTTTTCCTCTTGCCTTCTTTTCGTTCCCTTTTCTTTTTCGTTAGGTTTGATAGAAAGATTGATAAAAAGATAGACAGATATTTATATAAAGGACGTCTCAATTAGATAGATGTGTAAGTAGATAACTGTCTGAGTTAGTTGTGCATGTTTGTTTGTGTTTGTGTGTATGAGACAAGTACAGAGTCTAGTATAACCACGGCATCACGTATACCTGTCTGTCATGATAAAAATGCTCTTATTCCTTCTATCATTTCTCTTCTTAAGGCTGGGAGTTTCTTCCTTCTGATTACAATTTCATGTGAAACTGATTTTAATTCCATAGTCTGTTAATTCCATAGTTCCTCGAAGTTCTCTTCCTTTGCTCATGATATGCTCCTTGTGTATATATCATTCTACTTTTGCGATGATGGGTCATGGTCCTTTACTTTGGGGTTTTTCCCTTTTAGGCACTGAACTTGGTGGAATTTGATATTTGTTGCTGTTTCAGGTAGAATTTTTAGTTTACTGATCATGAATTTTGTCATATTTTCGAGGTCTTTGGATGGATGCTCTGGGATCCCAGAAAAAACAATAATGTTCCTCATGCTGTGTGCTTGTAAATCCAGTATAGTTTCTTTAATTTGTTTATTTTCTTTGGTCACTAATGAGAGCTGTATCGTAAGTTGGGTATAGTGTTATATTTTCCTTTGTTAGCGCTGTGACTTGCTCCTGACCGAACTCAAGGCTTTCATGTATTGCCTGGAATTATCTGATCAATTCTCAAACCAGAGAAAGTCTTGCATCAAGTCCTGAGAGTTTACTATAAATGGAGTGTAAAACGTCACTAACCTATGTGTGCATGGTGAATATTGATGGTCTTTGGCTTCTCTTGATGAGCTGGATGGATTGTATGCTTGTAGGTAGGTGTTGTGGCATGTTTGCCTTTGGTTTTATCACTGACTTTTTCTTTGCTCATGTTGATGTTGGAATAGTAATAGTGGTTGGTATATTCCCCAAGCTCTTCCTGGGCACTGGAGAAGATATGACTGGCCTTTTGAGGTGGTAAAGTAGGTATTTTCCATTGCAAGGCAGTGTTGCTAGGGCTGGAAATCTAGCAGCAGAGAGCCACTATGTTGTTTCTCGCGCATCGTCTTGTGGGTGTATGCTCAGTGCGTCATGGGCCCAGAGCTCTGGTCAAGTGATTTAATCAGATGCTTAAGAATATTTTTTCTATGTTTGTACATGTTGACAATCAGAATTGGGATAAGTGGCTCAAACTCCTATTATCTGCAGTATAAGCGGTCCCACAAGACTCCACACGGTTCTCCTCATTTGAATTACTGTATGGGTGTAGGCCTTGCGGCATCCTGGAGAAAATATTGGGAGGAGGCACCTTCACAGAATAAAAAGGAAATTAACACAGGTGAATGTGCTACAGGCACAAGAACGACAGTCCCAGCTGTATAATAAGGGCACTTAGCTGTGGGAATTAGCACCAGGAGATCAAGTGTCAGATTACCCACATCTAGCTCCAAATTACTCACAAAGTGGCAAGAGCCCTTTGCGGTCACACGGGGGACATCAACTATGAAGTGAGGAGAAATGATAGAGGCAGGGCACTGCAAATATACCACCTCAATCTCCATGGAGAGAGGCAGCCCCTGTGGCTGTGGCAATTGTGAGGAGAGGGAGGAGAGGGAGAGGAAGGAGCTAGAACCAGAGGTGAATCTAAAACATGCAGATCAATCCAATCCAGTCCCATGTGCAGACCACCTCTCTGCATCCTAAATTGCAACAGTTGCCAAGTTGCAAACAGAATTTTCCAACATGTTTTGGATGCATATCCAATGCCACGCATTGATGAACTGCTTGATTGGTTAGGTGCGGCTCGCTAGATGAGGCTCGCTAATGGATATTGGCAGATCGCTTTGACTACGATGTCCCAAGAAAAATGGTATTTCCACTCCGTTTCGGTTACACCAATTTGTCACCCTCCCTTTCGGGTTGTTTGGAGTCCCGGCCATGTTTCAGTGATGCTGCCCTGAGATCCTAGAGCCGGGCAGGACCAAGAGAAAACCCAAAGAAGTGTGCAATTGGGCAGGTGGAAGTACGGTATCTGGGTATTGCAGGTTTGTGCCTAGTTATTCGGATGTCAGCAGCCCTCTGACTGATATTACTAAAAAGGGAGCATCGGATGTGGACAGAGCCACGACAACAGGCCTTTACTCAGGTGAATGCTGCACCTGTGGTGGACCACTCTTACACTCTCCTGAGATCTCTCTCCCCTTTGTTTTACAGACTGACCCATCAGACGGGTGCTGAGAAGTGTTGTCCCAGGTGGTGGAGGGGGGAGGAGTGACAGTGCTCTACATCAGCCAAAGTTCTCAGAGCAGGTATAGCACAATAGAGAAGTGGGCAGGCCTCACATCTGTTGGGACGGGCCTTCACCCTCTGTTCAGACCACATTCTGCTCCAGTGGTCCACCACATGAAGCATGCCAATGTGTGGATCACTTTTTGGTATCTGGCACTTCAGCCATTTAGGTTCAGGGTGATCCACAGGCTGGGGGTGCAGATAGCTGTGGCGGATTTTCTCTCTTGCTGGGGGCTGTAGGCCAGATGGCTTCCAGGCCTGAGTTGGGCAGTAGGGGTGTGTGTGTGGCAGCATGGGCATGGAGTGAGTAATTCAAGGAATAAGCATGCACCTGTGGATAATTAACATGGTTCTTTTCACTGTGTGTGTTGCAGGAGGAGAGGAAAAGGAGAGAGCATTTGGAAAGAGCTGAGCTGGGAGGAAGCAGAAACATGTGCGTGTGTTTGTGTTTTTTGTTATTTCCTGAACGAGACCTGCTGCGTACACATTCCTTGATACACCTAGGGTTCAACATATGCTTTAATACATGACATAGTAATTAATTAATAAAGCCAAAGCCCCTACTACTGAAACATTTGGGACACTTAATAACATTGCACATGATGTTTCCAAACTATCAGCACACTTATAATTAATATTTTCAGACTTCTGCCTGGAAAGAATAACTCCACTGATCCTCTTCCTACAATATCTAAACAGGATGTTGAGGTATCTTGGTCCACTCGTCTATCCAGAACATTTTAAGTGACCTCATATTCTTAAGTGCTTATGCACCTCAATTCAGACAACAGGTTATTAGTAGTGTTTCTATCCGGAGACTGAGATGGTCATTGTAAAATATTAATTTGGTGTCTTTTTAACCATTATTAACTTGAAAGTATGTTTAGCTTGTCATCTTCTTGAAAGATCTATGGCCATGTGTTAACCCCCAAGTAGAAGCAACAACATTTTACACTGAGCATCAGGTGTATAGTGAGCGGATAGTGAGAACAGCTGAGAAGATCATCGGGATCTCTCTTCCTTCCATCACGGACATTTACACCTCACGCTGCATCCGCAAAGCCACCAGCATTGTGGATGACCCCACACACCCCTCTCACACACTCTTTACCCTCCTGCCATCTGGCAAACAGTACCATTCGAGCCCTCACTGTGCAATAGTTTCTTCCCCCATGCCATCATCATGCCTCAATACTCAGAAACTGGACTGAAGGAACACACACACATACATATATACACACACAACTGAGCATCCTCCATCCCCTCTGAAATTTTTTTGCAAGTTTTTCACATGTTTATGCTGCTACCATACTTATTATACTGTACATAGGCTGCTACTCTTATGTTTACACTATTTCAGCTACTTGTATTGTACTCTTTGAACTATTTTCACTAGGTTCACTTTTAAACAGAACTGTGTACTGGTCGGCACTGCACTGGGACTTACTATGCCCATTGTCTGTCCCAGTAGTCATTGTACTGTCTTGTGCTGTCTGCACATGTTTGCACTTGTGCACTTTATGTATAAATTATGTAGTCCCTTGTAGTTCTGTGTCGTCTTATGTAGCACCTTGGTCCTGGAGAAACATTGTTTCATTTCACTATGTACTTGTGTATGGCTGAAATGACAAACTCCACTTGAGGTGCTTTTCCTTGTATGCAGTCCCCTTTTGTCACCAGATATGCTAATGGTGTGCATGACCAAAATTTTGATTTGACAACCGCATCAATCAACTAAGAATCAACTGAGTCACACCTATTAGTCTGAACCAGAGTAAAACTGATCTTTTTTTTTTGTTTGCAACCTGGTATGAACCAAAAAAGGGGTGTATGTTTATATCCATTTTTAAAATACTGTTATTTTAAAAATTTGTTATAATAGGAATTAGCTTTTGTCAGGTAAATAGATAAATAGTTAATCATACTGTTTGAGGGGAAATTTCAATTATAATATGTATTGTTTACACAACCATTTATGCCAATATTTCTGGAGGGTACTGTATGTATATTAGAAAACTATATTAAAAAGCTTTTGAGTTTTATAATACTAATCATATAATTTAGAAAGAACTATAAAAAAGTAATTGATGGGGTAATAGCATGTGGGTTGGCTCACAAAAGCTCCTTTCATCTCATTGAAAACCACTCCTTTAAACATCAGTGAAGATGATGGGTCTGTAGGATGCTCATTCTCCAAACGCCAGCCTTCCTGCCTGCAAAACACAGAGTCACACATACACTAACACAGGGTTGAACAGACTAGTTGACTAATACATTCACTAGCTGCTGCTATTTAGGGCAATGGAAAAAACAGTGAGGCAGACAGTAAAGAAAGCAGGTACATGTATTTTAATTGTTAAACTCGATGAAGGCAATTCCACACGCAACTGCCCAAGACTGGGAAAGACTTTTTAAAAATTTTCTTTTGCTTTATGGACAGTTAACACTTTGATATCACTTTGCATGATATGAAGAGGTGTGTGCAAGCCTGGTTTTTAATCCCACACCTGCCCACTCTGTAAGGAATTCCTCCCATGGTTTTGTTGTCCTTTAAAGCTAAATAATACTTGGATAAAAATCCTTGCACTGTGGCAGAGCTGTGTGAAAGAATGCTTTTGGTGTAGCGGGATGCACGTCACTATCCAATCCTACTCAGCTCGTTTAGTGTCAGATCAGTAGCGCATGATGCTGCATGATAGACTCGTTTTCAAGCTACTGAGGCTGGAGTTGAACATAAAAACCTCCCAGACGCTGCTGCTGACATCACATCCATCATTAAGTTATAAGGAGCTTCCATGCCGCACACATGCTCTCTGTTTCAAGATCAGTCATTTCAGCTGGGCCACTAGCTCATCCACACAATTGCATTTTCAGAACTGGTACATTCTTGAACAGTGTAACATGATACAAAGATTTTTTATATTGTATATTTATTGCACTAATTTATTTTCTTTCATCATTAACAGTGTAGCCTGTGTGTGGCTGTTAACTGAAGTGTGGTTTGACAAATTCTTGCTGCACAAATAAAAGTAGTTATATGAAATTAAAATCAAAATTAAATAGTAAATAAAATTAAAATTAGCAATGTCCTTAATGTTTTTAAGAATGGAAAAGAAGACTAGTCACCTACTTTTTAAATTACTGGTTAAATAGTAAAAACTAGTAGTCGTTCAACCCTTAAAATATATCAATAGTATGATTCCACATGGAAGGTGATATTTGTATGTATATAAATTCTGTACCAGAAGTCCAGCTCTCGCAAGCAGGGGAAGAAGACGGCATCAAGGTAGACAGATAGAAGGTTCTGGAAGTCCTTGGCATTCTGAGTGGAGAATGGGTACATTGTATAGTCGCTAGCTGGGGAGTAGAGGACAGTGCAGTTAGTCTCTCTCTTGTTCTCTACATGTTAAACTCACACACATACCCTAAAAGCTATAAAACTCTATAACAGTAAGAAGATAATTCTGAAAATAAGTTGATGGGGCTTTAAGGATTTAGAATACTGTAATTGGGAATGTCAATTTTGTCAAATACATTTGACAGTTATCCAAGCTTAACTAGTCAGTGAGTAACCAGTAAACCTAGAAGTAAACCTATTTTTTCCACATTGCTTATATTTTACTGACAACTCATGTGTACAACTCAGAAATGGTCCTCACACCTAAAATGATAAATCACTCATTTAAATATCAAACATAGTTTATCGTAAATAGAGATTTTAACTTTGAACAATGTGTTGCTGATTAATGGTTAATAGGTTTACCAGAGTTGGATCCACAAAATCCAACTAATTTCTGTCCCATTGCCAATCTTCCATTTTTTTTTAAATGTATTTGAATGCGTCGTCCCAGCTAAACCACAACTACATCTGACCTCCAACTCCTCCTACAATGCCAAAACTGCACTGCTTAAGATAACTAATGATCTCTCCTGCTGACTCTGGACACCCTGACTCTAGATATCACTTTCCATTCACTTTTAATTGACAGATTGTTCTCCATTGGAATCTTAGGCATTGCATTCTTGTTTATGTCTTGCTTTACCAACAACTTATAGTCAGGTCCATAAGTATTTGGACAACTTTCTTAATTTTTGCCTCTGTACAACACCACAGTGGATTTGAAATGAAGCAATCAAGATGTTATTGAAGTGTAGACTTTCAGCTTTAATTCAAGGGGGTTTAACAAAAATGTTGCATTAACCGTTTAGCAATTACAGCCATTTGTATACATAGTCCCTCCATGTTCACAGGCTCAAAAGCAATTGGACAAACTAACATAACTATAAGGACTTTTTTATTTTTAATACTTTGATGCTACTCATTTGCAGTCAATGACTGCCTGAAGTCTGGAACCCATGGACCAAATGCTGAGTTTCCTCCTTGAGATGCTTTGCCAAGCCTTTACCGCAGCCAACCTGGTTTGTGGGTCTTTCTGCCTTCAGTTTTGTCTTCAGTAAGTGAAAAGCATGCTCAGTTGGGTTGAAGTAAGGTGACTCACTTGGCAATTTAAGAATATTTCATTTATTTGCCTTAAGAAGCTCTTGGGTTGCTTTTTCATGGTATGTTTTGGGTCATTATCCACCTGTACTGTGAAGCGCCGTCCTATCAGTTTTGCAGCATTTTACTGAATCTGAGCATAAAGTATAGCTATATACACTTCAGAATTCATCTTGCTACTTCTATCAGCAACACATCAATAAACACAAGTAACCCAGTTCCATTGGCAGCCATGCATGCCCATGCCATAACACTGCCTGCACATGTTTGACAGATGATGTGGTATGCTTTGGATCATTAGCCCTTCCTTTTCTTCTCCATACTCTTCTCTTCTCATCATTCTGCTACAAGTTAATCTTGGTTTCATCTGTTCAAAGAATCTTGTTCCAGAACTGAACAGGCTTTTTTAGATGTTTTGTAGCAAAGTCTACTCTGGAATTCTGTGCTCAAGTGTTACCAGTGGTCTGCATCTTGAGGTAAAGCCTCTGTATTTACATTCATGAAGGTGTCTCTGGATTATAGACTTTGACAATGATATGCCTCTCTCCTTCTGAGTGTTCTTGACTTGGTTAGATGTTGTGAAGGGATTTTTCTTCAACAAGGAAAGAATTTTCCAATCATCCACTTTAGCTGTCTTCTATAGCCTTCCAAGCCTTTTGGTGTTGCTGAGCTCGCCAGTGCATTCCTTCTTTTTTAAGAATGTACCGAACTGTTAATTTGGCCACTCCTAAAGTTTCTGCTAGCTCTCTGATTGGTCTGTTTTGTATTTTCAGCCTAAAAAAAACCACCTTCACTTGCATCGACACCTCTTTGGACCACATATTGAGAGTTGCCATAATGCCAATTCAACACTTGGAATCAACTCCAGACCTTTTATCTCCTTCATTTGTCATGAAATAAGGAAACGGGCCATACCTGGCCATTAAACTGCTTATCAGTCAATAGTCCAATTACTTTTGAGCCTGTGAAAATGGAGAGACTCCAATTATGGCTGTAATTCCTAAACAGTTAATGCAATATTTTTGTTAAACCCGTTGAATTAAAGCTTCTACACTTCAATCACACCTTGATTGCTTCATTTCAAATCCACTGTGGTGGTGTACAAAGGCAACATTACGAAAATTGTGTCACTGTCCAAATAATTATGGACCCGACTGTATGAGGTTATGAGATACCATAATATTATATATGCAGACAATATCCTCATTTACATTTTCATAGAATCCCTGTCAGTGGTCCTTCCCCTAATAACTACTCCTGTCTGGTGGACATTAAACTTAATTTTAATAAAACTGAAATGCTGCAATCGACTCAAGGCAGGAAGTTAAATGACATCGTTCAAACATGCAAATTACCACTTACAAGGCAAGTCGAACACATCATGATTGATATCTTTCCCCTAATTTACCACATCTAACAACAATTCCCCCTTCTTCCAGTTTAAACCCAACCCTCACCTTTGAGCACCATATCGAGGTTTTCACACGAGTAATATCTCCAGACTTCTCAATCACTCAGTCTTGTACTGAAAATACACTACATAGCCAAAAGTTTGTGGACACCTGATCATCACACCCATATGTGGGTCTTCCCCAAAGTTTGGCCACAAAGTTGGAAGCATACATAGGATGTCTTTTTATATTGTAGCATTAAGATTTGAATGAAGAATGTAGAGGCCTAACCATGTTCCAGCATGACAATGCCCTTGTGCACGAAGCAAGATCCAAGAAGAAATGGTTTGCCAAGGTTGGTGTGGAAGACCTCAAGTGGCCTGCACAGAGCCCTGACCTCAACCCCAGTGAACATCTTAGGGATGAATTGAAATGTTGACTTGCACAAGGCCTTCTTGGCCAACCTCACTAACTCTCTTTTGGCTAAATAGGCAAATTCCCACAGCCACACTCCAAAATCTATTGTAAAGCCTTCCCAGAATAGTGGAGGTTATTGGAACAGCAAAGGGGGTACTCAATCTGAAATGGGATGTTCAAAAAGCATTAAGACTGTAATGGTCAGGTGTCCACAAACCTCTGACCATATAGTGTACTTGTTTATGCCTTGGTCACTTCCTTGTCTAGATTAATTCCATTATCTCTGCCCAGAACTTATCTCCACATTATCTCCGAAAATACTATTGAAAGGATACTTCATACACACACTCGGACACACACTGAGGGTAGTCAGTACCTGTGAAGGCATTCATAAAGGTGGAGAGAGAGCGATTCAGCATTTTAAAGAATGGATCTCTGCAGGGGAAGCGCTGAGAGCCACATAGAACCGTGTGTTCTAAAATGTGGGAAACCCCTGTGTTGTCCATGGGCGTGGTACGGAATTGCACACTGAACAGACACAAAAGCAGAATATGCAGAAATGGATAAATGAAAGGTGGCCAGTTTGCATGCCATTGCATAAAACATATAGGAATAAGCAAGATTGCTCATAAGCGACTTGAAACCACTGGGCTAGGCATTTACTTTATATAACTTTCATACATTCTTTTACCTGGGGCAACAAAAAAACAACAAAGAAACAAGGTAGTACAGTATAGTATAGCTGGAGACACACGCATGAACTCATTTGCATGCAGATGTGAACACAGATAAATGCAAATGTGCATATACAGGCAGACACACACAAAACGCCCAAAAAGCCATAAACATCCCATGTTCTATTATTTTAAAAAAAATCAAAAAAAAAAAAAAAAAAAAAAAAAAAAAAAAAAAAAGGCAACAAGTAGATTAAGTGTCACTAAATTAGGTTTTGCATCCATTTCCAATAGTTATTATTTATACTTATATAGCACATAAAAATAAATAATAAAAAAAAAAAAACATTTATAAATACAATATATCTTATTTTACAGTCTTGGGAATAAGAAAGTACATCCTCCTTCAATTCTATGTTTTTATTTATCAGGGCCTAAAGAACTATTGTGTGGTCCTCACCAACTTCTATAAACAAATACCCTGTCAAAAAAAACAAAACAAAACAAAAAGAAAAAAAAAAAAACACAACAGATTTCAATATGTATTTTTTCCAACCTGGTTTCTGAATGTTGGTTTACTTTTTGGGAAAAAATGATTACATGCTGAAATCTGTTGTTTTCACCTTTGCTGTCACTTGAGATTATTTATTTGCTTATAGAAGTTGGTGAGGGCCACACAATTGTTTTTTATGCCCTGATAGATAAAAACATAGAATTAAAGTAGGGTATACTTTCTTTTTCCCATGACTGTATATTACTAGGATAAGATTAAGATGTAAATTGATAATGTATTTTAGACAATTGCTGTAAATTTATTACTTTTAAAATAATGTTACAAAAATAAACTGTTAGTGTAAGGTCTTGCTCCAAGGATAATTTAGTTTTGAAACTACGTATAGTTGTAATATCACATGTCTATTTGATTGTGGCATTTTTTTGTGTGTAATGAAAGGACAAGATGTATTTTGAGGCATTTCTGCCAATCCTTACACACAAGCTGGAACACACATGCACGCAGATACACAGACTCGCGTACAGACACAGACTCGTGCACAAACACACGCATGCAGACACACAGGCGCACATAGATACCCACATGTACACAGACACACACACCCGCACACAGATGGCCACATGAAGGTACAAGCAGACAAACAGGCACCCATGCACACGAAGAGAGGTACATCCCCACAACCACAAGTAAGCATACAGACATGAGCTAACATACAGACATGTCCACACACACCAAACACAGACACATACAGATGTGCACCCACATGTAGACACCTGCCTGCTGGTAAATCATTTAGTTGTTCTTCTTTTCTTATTTTATTCTCTTACACTCTCACTATTAATCATGTTGTCATTAAAAATTGAAAGAGAGTGTGGTGGCACTATGATCCAAGAAAAAAAAATCTAAATAGCACAGCACTGCTTAGCCAAATATAGACAGTTGTTTAATTTCCTTATGGTCAGCAAAGCCAAGTTCTTCTGTGCATTTGATAGAAATTGTGTATGATGAAGCCAAAGGGTTTTTAATGCAGTCTGTGTTCCTTGCACAGGAAAACAAATGTTAATGTAGTGTGATTTAGGTGTGATTTACCGATTGAGTAAGGAACTTGAGCGGGTAAAAAAAAAATGTACAGGAAGACGTTACAGAGTCACTGAGTATGAGCAGACCATCACTTTATCGTTAATCTGTATTTTTAAAAAGTTGACTGTGAGGTAACCATCAGATTATACAGCATAACTAATTGTGAAAGTGTAACAACCCTAGCAAATGCAGACACAAACAAACACTCTGACACAAACATGTACACTCCTACACATGGATGCACACAAACACACACACACAACCATGCACACCTGAAGAGGTTATTGGAGTCATCTCTTGCTGTGTGTAGATACTGAGCTCCTGTGACATCATGACTGAGTTTAACTGCCGTCAGGGACAGAACAGGCACTGGAGTCACCTGCACAAACACACAAATATTTTCAGACTTTCATAGATTCACCTGTACATGCAGATATTAAATCTAGACTCCATACACTTTGGAAGCAGTAGTAGCTCAGTAGCTAAGGCTCTGTGCTGATCAGATGATTGTGAATTTACTAAACTCCCATCTCTCTACTAAGCTGGAAATGAGAAGAATTTTTTTCTGTATCTGGAACTTGTACCTTATGTAAAGAGACCTGTATATACAAAATATATCTGTAACAAATTGAGATGTTGGTAAAAAAGACTTTTTGTGTTTTTTTTCTTCAGCATGGAGTCATCTGGAATGGAAGCATTCTTTCCTATTATATCCCTCTGAAACCAAACCAAACCAAAACCAAGCGTTGGCCAAGATGACCTTTAAAAGAATTCATCAGAGAAATGATGCACCACAGTGGCAAGTGTGGCAGATCTGCAGGTACTCCTTACTGTGAGCAGAACTGCCTCCATTCTTTTGTTTTTTGCACCATTCTGTGTAAACTCAAGAAACTTTCACATGAAAATTCCAAGAGATAAGCAGTTTCTGAAACCAGCCCATCTCGCATCAACAACCATACCACAGTCACTCATATCACATTTTCCCCAAATCTGGTGTGTGATGTGAACATTAAATGAAGGTCTTGACCTGTATCTGCATGATTTAATGCATTGTGCTGCTTCCACATGATAGGCTGTTTGGATAATTGTAGGAATGAGCAGGTGTTCCTAATAAAGTGGATGTTGAGTGTATGTAGTGTATGAATATATTTTATATACACGAATCACTTACATAAAGAGTCACAAGTAGGCCTATGGCATCAAGTATGAGTTAGTTTGATGGTTCTGCAATAAAATTCTTGTATTTCTCTTCAATTCTGTTTTTATACTTTTTACTATTTTCACCTATAGTCAAATGGTAACATCCAGTTAAAATAACTTATTTTGAACTTGTTTTGAATTATCCATAATTCAGTTTTGCACAGCTAGGCTTTAAGCTTTATAGAACTGGGGCAAATAAGTAGTCTGAGAACTCATCAAATGTCCAGAAAAATGTTGCAGTTGAATTTGTAATGCTAAATGATTGCATATAACAGAGGTCAAAACAATTAACATTTAAATGTTATATGCAATTCCTACAGATTTTCCGGTGCCACATCCAAAAGGTGTTCTATTAGATTCAGATCTGATGACTGGGAAGGCCACTGAAGAACACTGAACTCACTGTCTTGTTCATGAAACCATTTCTGAGATGAATTTTGCTTTGTAACATGGTGCATTATCATGCTGGAAGCCATTAGAAGATGGGTAAATTGTGGCCATGAAAGGATGCACATGATCAGCAACAATACTCAAATAGGCTGTGGCATTCAAGCGATGATTGATTGGTATTAATGGACCCAAAAGTATGCTAAGAAAACATTCCCCACACCATTACAGTACCTCCACCAGCCTGGACTATTAATGCAAGGCAGGCTGGGACCATGGATTCATGTTGTTGTGCAAAATTCTGACCCTACCATCTGTGTTGCTCAGCAGAAATCGAGATTCATCAGACCAGACATTTTTCCAGTCTTCATCTGTCCAGTTTTGGTGATTCTGTGCCCACTGTAGCCTCAGATGTCTGTTCTTGTCTGACAGAAGTGGAACCCGACGTGGTCTTCTGCTGTTGTAGCCCTTCCACCTCAAGGTTCAACGTGTTGTGCATTCTGAGATGCTTTTCTGCTCACCACAATTATACAGAGCAGTTATCACTTATCTGTCAGTTACTATAGCCTTTCTATCAGTTCGGACCAGTCTGGCCATTCTCTAATGACCGCTCTCATCAACAAGGCATTTCCGAGTGGTGCCATGGTCAAATCACCAAGATCACATTTTTCCCCCATTCTGATGGTTGATGTGAACATTATCCGAAGCTGCTGACCCGTATCAGCATGATTTTATGCACTGCATGGCTGCCACACAATTGGCTGAATAGATAATTGTATAAATGAGTATGTGTACAGGTGTTCTTAATTAAGTGTTCAGTGAATGTACATAGGTCCATTTACTAGGTAAAAATTGTGTAATCTTTCCAGATGCAGCAATGCACAGGGCATAAAAATTATTAATATGATGGATATAGATGGGACTAAAATCCCAGACATAGACAGGTGATAATTACATTACCCCACTTCTCTATGTAAAACGATTCCAATCTGAATAGGGCTTGAGTCATAATTCACTTAATTTATACAAAGAGGGGAGTGCCACTGTGATCTGGCTGTATACATTGAACAAAAAACAAACTTGCATTAGTAAGTAATATCTATGATAACCCAAGATGCCTTCATGCATACAAACCAGAGCAGTATAAGGAGACTGGCAAGACCTTTCATTGATAATATATACACTGTATGGACAAATGTATGTGGACACACCCATTTGATCATAATACCCACATGTGGGCGTTCCCTAAACTGCTGCCACAAAGCTGGAAGCACACAATTGTTTAGAATGTCTTTCTATGTTGTAGCATTAAGAGTTCCCTTCACTTGAACTAAGAGGCCTAGCCTAAACCTGTTCCAGAATGACAATGCCCCTATTAGCTTTACATCAATTAATATTAGCAACACATCCCACTCAGCAGCTGCATTATTATTATTTGCGTTACAACTTCAAGGAGCACAAGTCCACAAAATAGTAACCTGAGGGCAGCAGTAGCAATGAAAACTTCCTGGCACTAAGAACTCGTGGCAAAAGCAGAGATCTAAAAGGGAATTTCGTCATGTTTTGTATAGTGACCCTCACCAGCACTTTTTCTTGACATTTCTTTTGTGTGTGGACAGAAAAGGCCAGTTTTCCCCAAACAAAACAGTGGTATGGTCAGAAAGTCCTATAATTCTAAAAAACATTTCACAAGTTACGATACATTGTAAATAGTCGATTGTGCTATGTCTCAGATGTGTATCACTTCTAGGTGATGATGCTGTGTGTGTGCCATGTGAGATCTGAATTGTTTCTTGGTGACTGCTCACCTCTCGGATGGTAAAACCATGGATCTTCTGGCCTGCCACATACTGCAGAGCTCGCTCAGGGGCTGAGCTGCACTTTGGTCTCCATACACACTGGCCCTTAAACCTACTGCACAACAAAACTCATTTTCATTCCAAATCAATTAAAGATTATAGAGCTGTTGTGCTCATATAAGAAGGGTAGATGAGGTTTAATTTGGCCTCCATTTTACCAACAATAGCTATTTAAATGTGAAACAATAAATAATCTTATGTGAAAGTATTATGTCGGCATTAGGCAAAATAATACTCTCCACATAATCTACAAATAACTCCAATGATATAATACATAAAGCTGCTTATTCCCCGGTTTATTTGCTAATTAAATTCATATTCTGTTGCGACAGGACAATCTGAGGAGCAGAAATATATAGCTTATGGTGGGGATATTATAAGCACAACATTCGTTAAGTTTCAATTCAATGACAGCAACTTATTCATCCATATAACCATCTATCCACCGAGAAGATATAACTCACCTTAGGGATAAGAGATTTTTACTTTGCCGAAGCATCGTGAATACTCAAATCTGCTGTGTCTAAAACCACTCTATATACTAATTAAATGGTAATTATATATTTAACTAATATGATCGTTTTAAGCGTTCACAGACACTTCTACCACACAATCACATTGCCGTCCTTCCTTGTCTAACACTGTCACAGTCGCACATGCTCAGAGGAACAAAAACCCACCTCGATATAACGCGGCATTCGATTGCTTATTTCGTTAAGAAAGCTAGCGTCGGATTGGCTACCACGATGAACGTCCATAACCCTTTACAAGGACGGCTTAGATGTCTGGTGGCGTTTAATCGCAGTTTAACGAATTTCCGAAACATAGGACGGCAGGGGAAGGTTTATTAATATTCATAAAGAAGCGCTACCCGATTGGTCGGAGAAACTTTCCGGCTGGGAAGTGATATGATGCTGCACGCCACCGCGTTTGTGGAGTGCTTGGAGTAACGTAATACATGTGAACTGATAACGTAATACAAATACAATTTTTGAATTTTATACAATGTAACAGAAATAAAGAACACTATACGTTATATAAATATAGCTGCGAGCAGCAATTATTGGGGTTCAAGCACTTTAGGGCCTTAAGGACATACATAAAAAGATATTACTTAATATTGTGCAAGCCTGTAAGCACCTAAATCAGAGAAAAAGTCACTCTATATACTAATTAAATACACATTAAATACACAAATATTTAATGATTTGATTGACACCAGTGGTTCTTGAGGCAAAATTTTTAAGTATTAGGATGTCTAATATATCACATGAATAACGTGTGCATGTGTGAAACATTGCATAATATACAATCATTTATACACATGTAAAAGCTGATAGCGCCTCCCGATGGCCAATTTAAAGCATATTAACACACAATTCAAAATAGCCGACGCAGTAAAACTGGGTACCATTTGACTCGGTAAATCTATTGAAACCACTTCCATTATTTTACAACAAATTGTAAAGAAATTATAAACAAACAGCGCAATTTTTCATATCTCTTGACCAGTAGGTGGTCAAGGTTGTTGTAACACACACCATATGCCAAAGCATTGTGGAGATGTAACCTCACATTCATTTTTCATTTTGATCATCGTCATATTCGTTGACGCGTTATACATGAACGGTTTGGTCTATCAGAAATCTTTGAATTATTTTTGGTCTTCATTGTCTGAAGATAATCTGAGCAAAATTTAGTGAAGGTTTGATGAACAGTCTAGGAGGAGTTTGCAAAAGTATGTTTTTTCAAAACAAATTGGTAAATTGGACCAAGGCACATTTAGTATCATTCTTTTTGGCATGATTCATGAAATATAACCAGACTGGGTGCATGACAATAGGCTAACAAAATGAAAAGGTATTAGCATTTTTTTTTTTTAGAAATGTTCTTATATTTTTTTTGCCCCAAACTGTTTGCATACCTTCAGGGCATGGGGATGATGACATGTACTGAGTTTTGTAACAATACTCCAATGCATTTGTAAAATATAGCTTGCCACACAATTCAAAATGGCTGAAGTCCAAAAATGGTGGCCATATTTTTCAAGATTCACAAATGTCCTCATAGACACTGATGGAATCTTGGACAAAGTCACTTCGTGCAAGATTTCAAGTCGATTGGACCAATGGTTCCATATTTAGTGCCAATTTCATGTTTTGTCCTGTTATAGCACCACCATGTGGCCAAGCTCCGCCATTTTAGGCATGTGACCTCAGACTGAACCCATACATAAGTTTGCCAAGTTTGGTGAAAATAACTCATTCCGTTCAAGAGTTATAGCCATATAACTCCGATGATGAACGGTTGCATTTTGAAGAGCAACTTGATCCAGTAGAGGATATAATTTCTGAAGAGTAAGTCATTTATTCTTACTTACATTAGTTAACATGTTATTTTTAGATATGCACATATTTTACTAGTTAGGCTATTTCTTCTATTTTACAGATGTTAGTTTAATTTTGTTTATGTTTTGTGTGATAATTCATAAAGTATATGTGCATGTATGGCATTACAAAAATCATGTTGTTTCTTGTTATGAGTGGGCAATATTAGTATTGGTGGTAATATAGGTTCTTTGATCTTTCTTTGATATATATATATATATATATATATTGTTTCCATGAATGACACAAAGGTGTGTGATTGTTTGGTCAGTCAAATATGTGGGCTCAAAAGTGGGCCTTTGACCCTCATTTTTTCATATTTTGGTGATATTGTGCACTATGTTGTAAATAAACTACAAAAAAAATCTTCCTTTTAGTCTCCTCAAATTCTTTCTTTTAGTTTCCACGGTGTTTTTAGTTTTTTTTTTTGTTTTTTTTTTACTAAGCGAGTTTAATCTTGATTTTCTCAAAGTACAAACATGTACATATATCTTACTCACATATTATTGTAGCACAATTTGTGCAGAATATAGTGTAATGAGACATTTGCCATTAATGTATCAAAAGTAACTGAAATAAGAACAAGTGTCAGGGCATGTCAAAACATCTTAAGGATCCAAAAAATGCCTGAGACTCCTAAGGGTTAAGGAGGAAAATGTTTTCTTATATTTTTGTTATATATATATATATACACAGTCAGGTCCATAAATATTGGGACATTGACACAATTCTAACATTTTTGGCTCTATACACCACCACAATGGA
>CM075023.1:8498527-8511542 GCA_037576675.1 Pangasius sanitwongsei
CATGACAATGACCCAAAGCATACATCCAAATCAACAAAGGAATGGCTTAACCAAAAGAAGATCAATGTTTCTGAATGACCTAGCCAGAGCCCTAGCCTGAATCCAACTAAAAATCTGTGGAGTGATCTGAAGTGGGCTGTACGCAGGAGATGCACTCACAATTTGATGGATCTAGAATGATTTTGCAAGAAAGAGTGGGAAAATATTGCCAAGTCAAGATGTGCCATGCTGATAGAAAACTTACCCAAAAAGACTGAGTCGTGTAATAAAATAAAAAAGGTGCTTCAACAAAGTATAAGTTTAGGGTTGTGTACACTTATGCAACCAGCTTTTATTTTTTGCCTTGCCATGTTCATCTTGTTTCTGTGTTTGGAATTGCCCTTGCCTTTAATTGTTCTGATGTACGTGTGCCTACCTATGCCTGTGTATTGATTTCAGGTTTGGATGAGTTTTAGACTGTCTTTGCCTGTGACCATTTTCTGTCTGACCTAGATCTTGCTCTTGAATATGATAATTGAATTTGCCCCATATTGAATAAACCTCTTGCATATGGATCCTAAATACACTTTTGTGTGTCCTTTGTTACAACGATATTTCTGTACAAACAAAAGAAATACAGAATTTATAGAGCTACTGCTCTAAATAGCCCAAGCAGACCATGCACTGTGCACCACAGAGCAGTATATCTCTGCTGAGCTCTTAAAAAAATACATTTTTTAAAATATTAAGTCGTACATTCTTTCCACCATTAAAGTACAACCTTTTACCTTTTACAAAGTACAACGTTTATTGTGTGGTTAGTTATTGTGTGGTCCTCACCATCTTCTATAAACAATATCCGCAGGTGACAAAAAAAAAAAACACAACAGATTTCAATATATAGTCATTTAAAAAAAAAAAAAAAGCCCTTTTTATTTCCATACTCATTAAGAGAGTAATTAGCAGCCAAGTGTTACTAATGAAATGCACAAGATTAGTTAATCATCAAGAAGTGTGACTACCTCTGTAAAAGCAGAACTTTTGGCAGTTTGGTGCTCTGGAGCACTCAGGTTTGTGTCTACATCAGCCTTGACCTCAGAGAAAGAATTCAATCTGAGAAGAGCTATAAAACAATTTTAAAACAATTCACTATTTCAAATTGTTTACCAAATGGAAAGCCTATATATATAGAAAAGAACTATTTGTCAAAATTAGTAAAAGTGTGTTTTTAGTCTTGATTTAAAAACTGTAATAGAGAAGGCACATCTGATGTCCAGTGGAAGGCTGTTCCACTGCCTCAGCGCAGCCACTGCAAAGGCATGGTCACTCTTGCTCTTTCAGCCAAGATCACAGAACAGCGAACAGCATCTGTTCTGAGGACATTAGAGACCTGGGAGCAGAGTATTGGCACAGCAGATCAGAGATATTGGTGGGAGCTAAATCATTAAGAACATTAAAAACAAACAAGTAAACTAAACTAAAATTAAACTCGATCCTGTAGTGTGCAGGAAGCCAGTACAAAGATGTCAAATCATGGGTGATGTGGTCTCTTTTCTTGGTGCCAGTGAGTAATCTAGCAGCCACATGCCGTACTAACTGCAGTTGATAAACTGATGCCTTGTTGATATCAAGATAAAGCGAAATGCAGTAATCTAAATGAGAGGAGATAAAGGCATGATGGCTGTTGGCCATCAAAGTCTTAATATCTTCAATGCACGCATTGAGGTGTTGTAGTAAGCACAGATAATTGGGTTGTAAGGGAAAACAGAGCTGTGTGTCATCAGCGTAACAATGAAAAGAAATATATTTTCAGATTATGTTTCCCAATGGGAGCATGTACAATGAAAAAAGGATGGCCCCAGTATGGATGCTTGGGGAACAAAACCATCAGTGTTAGCAGTGGTTGAATAGAAGCTACTGATGTTGACTGAGAACATCCTATGACTGAGGTAGGACCTAAACCAGCTCAGTACATTTTCCCGCAGTCCAGCCATGTGTTCAAGGCATGCAATGAGGTTATCGTGATGTACTGTGTCAAATGCAGCACTGAGATCTAACAAAAGTAGGAGGGCACAGTTATCGGAATCAACAGTCAGTAATAAGTCCATGGTCACCTTTAACAAGGTAGAGTCACTGCAATGGAAGGCTGGAAGACGGGAATGTTTCAAAAATATAATTTCTCTACATGTGTGACCATAATTGCATAAGGGCTACTTTTTCCAGGACTTTGGAGAGAAAAAGTAACTTTGAAATAGGAAGAAATTATTCAGAATATTTAGGTTGAGGGTTGCACTACCACATATTTAAAACTAGTAGACACAGTGCCAGACATTAAACAAGTGTTTATGATGGCTAAAACACTCTGGCCTATAATCTCAAATGCCTCTTTTAGGAGACGAAGAGGAATAGTATCCTGAGGGGATGTACTGGGCTTTATGTGGGAAATAACATCTTTTAAAAATGAAAGAGATATGGCTTGGCTGAATTGGCTGAAAATTGCAGAGCACTGTGGGTCTGGCATCATCTCCATTAGGCATAAAATGTAGCTCTCAAATGTTCTCAATTTTACTCATTAAAAAAAAAAGTCCTTACAGGTTTTAAGGCATGCCTCAACGTTCTGACAGATTGGGTGGTTGAGGGGTTGATGGGTTGATTTTAGGTCTATGGCTATTTTTGGCAATAATATCTTGGCAAATATATCTACTTTCCATAGCTGTTTTCATAGCTTTCAAGTTATTGAGTGAGGTCTTTAACATTTAACAAGATATTTAACAAGATATTTGGGCTTTGTCTTTCTTCCATTTATGCATTGCTTTCCAGCATTCTTGCCTAAACATCAGTGTACTATCATGGCATTTGAACCTGGTTTGTCTGGTTTTAATGGGACAACAGAGTCAAGAATAGCAGAACAAGTTGAATAAAAAAAGAGTGATCAATTCCTATGCCCTCATCTGGTTTGATGCAGTTGTGATAGACCTTGCCTGAGGTCTATTTAGACATGCATCTGAGAAATGGTGAACACTGAGGGAATGGGGACATGCAGGAGTTTTAAGACTGAAAACTTTACTGGGTAATGATATATTAAACATTGTGTTGATGGGTAGGTTCAGTTATAGACTGAACAGGACTAAAAGACTGAAAAGAACATGAGTAACCTCACTAACCATAGGTTTAGTGGGACAGCAGACATGAATATTATAATCCTCCAGAACCAGCAACCTATTAGTAGTAGGTGTAATTACAGATTTAAAAAATCTGAAAACTTATTTTAAAAAAATTATGATGTGCTTTAGGAGGACTGTACACAAGAGCACAAAGGGAGACAAGGAGGAATAATATCCTGAGGGGATGTACTGGGCTCTATGTGGGAAATAACATCTTTTAAAAATGAAAGAGATACGGGATGGAATTGGCTGAAAATTGCAGAGCACTGTGGCTCTGGCAAAATGGCATCTCCATTAGGCATAAAATGTAGCCTGATGTTCTCAGTTTTACTCATACAAAAGTGCAAAAAGTCCTTACAGGTTTTAAGGGATGCCTCAACGTTCTGACAGACTGGGGGTTGAGGAGTTGATTTTAGGTCTATGGCTATTTTTGGCAATAATATCTTGGCAAATATATCTACTTTCCACAACTGTTTTCATAAAGTTGCTATGCTAGTTGAAAATATGCAGACATGAATATTATAATCCTCCAGAATCAGCAACCTCTCAGTAGTAGGTATAATTACAGATGAAAAAAACCCTGAAAATTCATTTAGAAAATTATTATTTGCCTTAGGAGGTCTGTACACAAGAGCACAAAGGAAGCAGGTTGCTAAAATTCAGTTTTAACAATTGTATCTCGAATCTGGAGTACATTTTTCCACTACTACTTTTGCTACTGTATGAAACACCTTGGTGGCTTCCTCCCCATACAGATCTGCTGTTCCAAATTGATGGATGGATTAAGGTTTGTTGCCCTTAGACAAGACCCCCTACTGTAGGGCTGCCATCTTTTATCACTGAATTGTATGACAAAAATTATGCAATTAAAAAGAAAATGTTTATTTTTCAAATGAACAAATACATATAGAGACATGCACAAGATAGGAAAAGCCTACAAAATATTATCCAAGTGTTTGGATATCCCAGTGAAAATTGTTGGATCAATTGTTAGGAGATGGAAGCTGCATCATATCACCCAGACACTGCCTAGACAAGGCCATCCCTCAAAACTCAGCATTAGAGCAAGAAGGGGACTTGTGAGGAAAGCCACAGAGAGGCCAACAATCATATTGTAGGCGCTACAGAGTTCAGTGGCTGAGACTGGAGTGACGGTACACCAGTCAGTGATATCAAGAGCTCTGCATTCAACTGGCCTGTATGGGAGAGTGGCTAGAAAGAAGCAATTACTGAAGATAAAACACATCGAAGCATGTCTGGGGTTTGCCAGAAAGCATCATCTGCCCCAGCTAAATGTGGTATATGGTTTTGTGGTCAGATGAGACAAGAATTGACCTTTTTGGCCAAAATTCTATATTCTATGTGTGGCCCAAACCTTACACTGCCCATTCCTCAACACACACCATCCCAGCAGTGAAGTTGGACACGCGCTTGATTTAATGCTCAAATTTGGTTGAAATATAGAAAACATAGTCACACTACCCCAGTCTAACATTTTTGTGTGCGGTATCCTATTTGTGATTATTGAGTAGATAACAATGTTAAGTGTTTGCTTGTTTGTTACAGATGTGAAAATTTAGTGCCACAATCCAGTCCTGTCATCAGCTCATTCACATATGCAGGCTGAAAATGATTTTTCTCTGGGCTGACAATATTAAAATTATAAAATTGTTCTTAATTTGTTGAGTTACCTTGTGTTACAGACTGAAATTGTCTGTGGATGATGGGCTGCCACTGCCTTTGATGCTTTTGTATTCACATAGGCAATAAGTGGAAAATTGTGAACTTACATATGTCCGTGCCTGTGGGTCTGGCCCCTCTGAATTTACCCTTAACTGACGACTGTGACCTAGTAGTCCAAGAAACACAAGAGCAATCCTGAACACAAGAGCCTAGCACACAGGCTTTATGGAAGCTGTTCTGCAAAAGGTGTGCACCTCATCGGCTGGATCCTTTGCATTACACCTCCCTGCGAGCTCATAGGCTTATTACCCAAATTATATCTGGCCAGTATTGGCCCCATGGTGAACATCAGCCAAACCAACAGCAGATGAGCTGCAGTGAGTAACTGTATACCTGCAAACCATATATCAATACTATAGATCTATAGAAGTGTTCTTCAGAAAAAAATCCATGATACTTTTATTGTCCACTAGATGTCCAATTAGATGTTCACAAGTTTTTTGGAGAACAAAGAGCTTCAAGAATGATATTTACAAGGGCCACACATACAGTGGTTTCATATCAGTCTTAAGCCAGAAGGTATCTGTACATCCAGAATTTTTTAAAAATAAAAATAGAAATTAGAGCTTTCCACAGTGTTTAAATATGTACAAAGGGATATACAACCTTTTTCTTTAATTCATTAATATGAAGAAACACTTTCACTTCTCCACTTACAGCAAAACAACACAAACCCATATTTAAATATTCAAGCCACATTACACCTGCAGGGCCCAATCATGATTTGGCAAACATCTACTGAGTGAGAACATAATAGCCTGGCTCTTAGGAGAATGCTACAGTAGATACACAAAGAGGTGAGAGAAGGCAGCCAACACAAACACCCCAACAATCACTTCCAATGTGGCTTAAAAATGCTCCATGTTTAGTAATGACATGCTTTCCAAATAACTACATACATTGCTTTTCACTCAGAAAACACAGGAATGTCAAGAATGGAGTGAGAATTGAATTAATGCAACATTCAGTTCAACACAGCTTTCATGTTTGTGTGTCTTTGTTGTGAATTTATAGGATGACTTTCACAGTTGGCTTCCAAACATACAAGTTTCAATTTAATGTATGTGTTTCATGATATAAAACAACAAAACATACATAAAATAAAAAGCAATTCAGAGCATACACAAGCAGAAGTTATTCCTGATTCTGGGTAGTCTGTAAACCTCTGTTGCAGTATGTGTTTAAGGATCAGTCTTTAAACATGTGATTAATTTGGAGCGTGTGTGTGTGTGTGTGTGTGTCTGTATATATGTTACTCAGGCTTGTGGCAGTAAATGTCTTTGAGAGCCTTGAGTTCCTCTATTAGTGTTTTGTTCTGGTTTTCCAGCACAGCAACGCGATTCTCCAGACACTTCACATATTCTTTCTTCTTCCGACGGCACTCTCTTGCTGCCTGCCTGTGTAACACACAAATGCAAATTTAAATACGCATATACAAATTAACATAATTAACATAACAGAATATAAACACCTAATATAATGAAGAAGTCTAAACAGAACAGGAAGTCATACATTAAAAACACAAATGAATTTCATACCTGTTCTTCATCAGGCGAACCTCTCGTTTGCGTGTGGCCTCCTCTGCTTGTTGCTGTGGACTGTGGATTTCCCCCGGTGATGCAGCCATGACCATACTTTGTGGAAGCCCCGATGATGAGGACCGGATGTGACATGCAGGCATGTCTCCTGTAGCGGCTATATGCCCACCCACCCAGACACACAAACAGAAAAAATGCATGAACATGGTGACTGTTACAAAGCACTGACATCTGAGATTCAGAGATTCAGTAAATGTTACATATATGTCACCTAACAGAAAGCTTCACCATATAAATGATTACACAGTTTTTTGTTAGCAACACATTTTCTTAATCTGTTTATTGGTCTTAGATTATGTGGACCATCCATCATATACATCTCTGTGACGTAGCTGTTACTGTAGCAGTTATATCTTTTAGAAAGTGTGCATTATTATAAACATATCATTATTATAAACATATCATTTATGTGACAGCAGGAACTACTGTCAGAGCCATGCTGTTATATAAAATTAGTCCAAACCTACAGATTAGAAAATTAAACAGTGCTACGGTATAAACCAAAACAGTTGTTACAGTTATCAATTATTAGTATCATTATTAGCAACAGCAGTGGTGTAGACACCTCATAGCTCCAGGGTACAAGTTTGATACTGAGCTTGGGTTACTTTGCATGTTCTCTCCATGTCTGTGTGTGTTTCTAGGTTTTTGAGTTTCCTCCAAGCTCCCAGAACATGCCAGTGTGTGGACTGGTATGCTGAATTGCCCCTAGGTGTGAATCTGTGTATGGTGCCAGGCAAGGGACTGGTTTCTCATACAGGGCGTATTTACACCTCACACCCAGTGTTCCTGGGATAGGCACCAGATCTACCACAACTCTGACTAGGATAAAATGGTTAACTAAAATGAATAAATTAATGAATTATTAGCAAAATTAGAACTTGAAAAAAAATCTATTAACTGTTTTGATCTGGTCTCATTTAACGCTATCTGCCAGTTATGTGTCCTTTTATCAGGGAAACACCAAAAATAAAATGATTCTTGCAAAACCCATTGCTATGCAGATTCCAGTCCACAGGATTTTAATTTTTATCCACAAATGCCTATATCACACTGTGTGGCAACATCCTTTTCAGAAATATGGCACCTTCTCTAAATGTTATAGAAATTACACTTCTATCAAATCAAATAACTGTCAAGAAGTTAACCTAATTCAAATTGGGGCAATTCTACATTCTGTATTTATATGCAGATTACACTAAACTATAGTGTAATTAATCACTAGTTTATTATCATATTTTCACTGGGAGATATTTTACCATCTAAAGTTTTAACATCACGAATTAGTATTGTAATATGTTATACTTCAGAGAATAATGTCAAGAAATTTATTCTAAGTGGAAAATACAGCTACCATCCATGTACATAATCTATCTAGAAAGAAAGGAAGAAAAAAAGAAAGAAAGTATTTTGTGTGATAGAAAAAGTATAAGCAATTTTTCTTGAGTATCTGAAATTTCAGAACCATGCATTAAATTTAACATGCTGAACATGAATGGACAATGTCCTGCCAACAGTTTAGAAAACATGAAAATGAACAAAAACAACAACAACAAAACGGTTTTACAGCTTGTGACACCGAACAGTGTCTTCCTATGGTGCATGCATTTGTATTTGTGTGTGTACTTGTGTGTGTTTAATCAGAGTGACAGCACACTTACGTCACTGTGTGCGTCCTTTCTCTTGTGCACAGTCTCCCCTCCCCTCTATACTGCTCTCACATTCCCCCTCATGCTCTGCTTCTACTGGTTTCCAGGAAATTTACTGACGTAATTAGAAAATAACTCCCGTCCCCTTCCTCTTTCTTCTTCCACTGTCTTTCTCTGGTTCATGGATTTGGGTACTTGATTTAGTAAACAGTGTTGCCTCCAGAAGTTTTAATGAGTGTGTATGTTTGTGTTTGGGGGTGGAGGCATTTAAACTATCATTTGTCATTAAAATAGAATGTACAATATTCTCTACTTAATCATTATACCTTTATTGGTAAAACATGTAATGCAGTCTGAGCTGAAGAAATCCTTGCAGATCTGTTCGGGCTCTAAGGGCTAAATGATATCTCTTAGAGCCAAGTAAAAGAAGTCAAACATGAAAGCCTGACCATCAACATCACCAACCTAATACAAACACTAGGTCAATGCAACTAAATACTCTTAGGGGTTGATAGATAACTATGAACACTAATCATAGGAGATAACACACACCCACCAATGCACACACGTTCATTCTTACCTGATTCTGTTTCGTCTCCCGTCACTGCCATGTCTATAGTGTAATAATCCAGTGGTGCTTCCTTGTTTATCTCCTATCTGTATCAACTCTACTTGTATCCCTTTTCCTCTCTGTCTCCCTCAGAGAGAGTTTGTGTTTTGATGTGTTTGCCTTTCAGCTGAGGGTTTTACACTCACTCTGTTTCTTAGTTTGGCTTGTGACACACTCTTAAGTCTCTTCTCTTTTTCCCCTCTCTCTCATCTCCTCCCTCTCTCCCTTTTCTCTCTCTCTCTGCCAGATTACAATTAAAAGCATTGACATCACTATGACATCACTGCACTCTCACAGGGCACAACACACTGGTTATAAAGAACACCCTCCACTGATCTGAATGTGAGTGAGTGTGTGTGTGATGGAGAGAGAGAGAGAAGTGAGTTTAACCCTTAATGATAAAACACAAACCAGATGACCTTTGTGAATATCATTTAAATGATAAATTAGGTAAGTTAATTATACCTAATTATTATAAATAATAAATAGATTAAATAAATAAATTATAGATTACAAATAATTGATGGGTCTATTCATTAGCACACAATGTATTTTTTGTAAGTTGGACATAATTTCTGCTGTTGAAAAAAAGGTTTTTCAGAACAAAGAAAAGGATATTGTTCACATTCCACCACAGAGCACCTCACAAGCAGCTGCACTAACAATCATTAGATTGGTAGATCATTAGATTTCTCTCTCCCGCTCTCTCTCTCTCACTCTCTTTCTCTCTCCATCACACACACACACACACACACACAGCACTGCTTTTTGTCTACCTTTAACCTGCCTTTCCTTTACCTCACAAATCCTGTCATATGCTACACTACAAAACATCAACCAAGAACACACTCTGGCCCTCAGAAAGAACAATTTTTTATCAGCGGGATAAACAATACTAATGCCAGATTATATTACTGTCTGACTAGGTTGTCATACATATGGTTTAAATTACACTATCATTGTAACATAAATTGAACTTACAGTATGGCTTTGGGATTTTTTTTGTTAATTAAAAAACATTCTTATGCTAAATATCCTGTTATATACTCAGTGTTTACCATGTAAGTTTGAATTTCTTATTAACTGCATCATTTATGGGCAACAAAAACACTGAAGAAGGCCAGCACACTGATGCATTTACTTGCCCAGGGGGTAGTTAATGAATGTATGATTTGTCAATCAAATTGGATTATTGCAATGTGTCCAGTTATAACGTCTGGCATAAGCTCCAACATGGACAAAATGATGGCAGCAAGAGTAATATTTGAGTTCTATTTATTGTTGATTTATTTCTTTATATAAGATAAATCCTCCTTGTGACATTTTTAAACTACAAATGTGTTATACTGTATAACATTTGATTTAAAATACAGAATGTGCTGTTTTGACCGTTTAATGATTTTACTGTGGAAATTTCTCTCCAGTACAAAAATAGCAAACTGACAGAATTGCTGATCAAGAAAAGAAATATAGAAAATGTAAATTTCCAATGCATTTTTCTTTGTTCAAAGTAAGGTATATTGACATAAGTCCACTTAAAGTGAGTGGTACAAAATCACAGCAAGCAATAGCTTTAACACCCATTGAAATATTTTTTAAAATTATTTTTATAATTGATTAGAATATTTCTACAATTATAAAAAAAAAACTTTTTAGGCAGCTACTTCTGATATGGTTGTAGTGCAATGTCTGTATCATGATTATATTAAAATCATTACATACACACAATATGTGTCCCTGGAGGTGGTTAGGCCACAGTGCTCTCACTGCTGTAGCCCCGGTGTTGTGTCAGGAAGGGCATTTGGCGTAAACACTTTGCCAAATTAAATATGTGGACCAATGACCCCTAAGAGGAGCAGCTGAAAGAGGAACAACAACATACAGAAGATATGTATCCAGCACAAAGCAAGTCAATCTAGTTCTCTATAGAATAAACTGCAGACCAGACATCTGAGAATGCAGATCTTATTGTTCTCCAAACCTGCATGCTGCACCTAACACAAGAAACAAATCACACACAAATGCACACCATGCAAATAATTTTTCCACATAGCTCGTAAACACAGCTTGGGTATAGAAGTTTCGCAAACAAAACTATGAAATGAACATTTCCATTACCACTTATCCAACACAAGATGCCTATAACAGGGGACTTGGGGCACAAGGTAGGGGATACCCTTGATAGGGTGCTACTACATACAATAGCCAATCAGGCTACAAGGCATGTCTTTGGACTTGGGGAGGAAACCAGAGTACATGTAGGAAAGCACAGGGAGAACATGCAAGCTCCACACACAAAGGGCAGAGGCAGGAATCAAACCCCCAACCCTGGAAGTGTGAGTCAACATTACTAACCACTAAGCCAACATGCCCCATATGAAAATATTTAATTTAAAATGTAGCAGCAGAAACAGATCCAAACACTTTCTTTAAAAATAATATCAGTCTTGCCATATTCACAGTGAGGTTTGTGTAATAAAATTAATTGCATAATCTCCCCTATGATAAAACATTTCCACTTTTCATGTTTATGACACATGGCAATATGATCACATTATTGTATCATGATTTTTTCACATTAAACTACAATCATAGTATTCTGGAATATGCAATACACAAAGTGCATGGTGTAAAACCATGGTGTTTAATGTAGGTGATACATAAAACTACTATTATTGTAGAGTTTTAGAAATTTGCTGGGTAAAATGAAGTCATTATTTTTTCCCTGGGAAATGCTTTTTTGTTGTTCCATTTTAACCGGTAGGGGTCTACGCCACTCCGATTTTATTTGGGTGGGAGATCCCAGGCCATGTAAAAGGGTTTTCCCCACACGGCTATTCAAATCAATGAATATCCTTATGGCAAAATTACTATAAACACAATTTCAACTTTATTAATCTCAAATAATTTCACTTAAAAGCTGGCTCAATTTACTTACATAAATAACTACGGAGGATATCACTCTCAAGAAAATAAAAAAAGGAAATTAACACGAAAAAAATAGATTAATACACAGATCTTCACACATGTGAATGAGAGTGGATATGCTTCCTCCCTATATAGTTACAATAAGTAAGGCTGCCAGTAATAGCCTAGTTGCCACACAGTATGGGCCAACAACAACAAAAGAAAAAAAGAAACAAAATAGACAATTCACGAAAAACAATGAAAAACAAAAACAAAATCAAGGCAGAGAAAACAGTGATCAACTAAGCTAGACAGGAACAACTCTAAAAGAAAAAAAAAGAAAATATTAAGCAACAAAACACAATTTGTCAACCCATGTTATACAATTCCACACTCTTTCAGAATAAAAATTTAAAATAAATACCTTTAAAGCTTTTAGCAATAACATCATTAAAAATTATTTAAAAAGTACTACAAAAAAAACAATTCACTTTAACAGTCGAGCAATCTTCAACACTCACATGCAATATGCAGTGTCGGTCATTCCGTATACACCAATTATTCAATTCAGAATAACCAGCATGAAAGCGTCTGAGGCACACATCCAAAAATCAACTAAAAAAACAATTGCATGTTTACACACCATAACATCATCCCATACAGTTTACATGGTCATAAGTCACTGGCTTTTGACCAGTGACGCGTAGGCCAGCACTAATTTAAATACCTCACAGATCTAATCATACAAATGACCAATGAATGAAATGCTAATGCTCTCTTCAAAAAGAATAACATCCATAAAATGACCTACCCGAAATTGTTCTTCCAGCGACAGACAACCATCTGCATGCCAAACAATTGAAACGCAGCTCGTCTGCTAATCGGAAGTGCGTATTTAAAGGGAACCCAATCGGAAGTGCGTATCTAAAAGGAATCCTGCCTACTATCGCAGATACGACAGCGCCTCCTAGTGGCTTGGCTACACTAATCATAGGAGTGTTTGTCTATCCATTCGCTTTCACACCATCAAATTTTCAGTGAGCTTACTGAACAGGCCCTTGCCTAGCAGGCCTGTGGCTACCTGGAATTCTGCTATCCCACAGTGCTCACTGTGACCATGCTAGCGGACTTAGAAACACTAACTATTTGGTGAAATATTCTAGTGGATTGTTCTGCGTTCAGCCTGAACTGCCATGGATTTTGCTTTTACAGCCAGTGCCTGAATCTCCCAGTGTCCAGAGTATAAGCTGTGTGCCTGCTGCTTTGGTATTAAGCATCTGCAACACACAATTCAATTCAATTTCAATTCAGTTTTATTTGTATAGCGCTTTTAACAATGGACATTGTCACAAAGCAGCTTTACAG
>CM075023.1:8524974-8535077 GCA_037576675.1 Pangasius sanitwongsei
GAGGATTTATGCTGATATTGCCCAAAAACCCTATTTTGTTCAGGCGTTTCCAAACTTTTGGAGGGCAGTGTAGCTATTGACCTTAATCTTGGCCGATGTAATCTAGCTAGAATTTAATTTTAAAGGTTGAAATGAGTAAAAAATGTCTAAAAAATAGGTTTAATAATCTTGTTTTTGGTTTACAGTGATCTTATAATAGGAAATACTAGATAAATTTGACTATATTAAAGATATTTTCACTTACTAAGATGTCATTTTTTGCAGTGTATGATAAAGGGAAAAAAAGTCACTGTTTAAACGTAGCTGTTTAAGTGTGCCGCCAGTAGGGGTTGTATCATTACCTGCTACTAGCCACCAATTCATACAGCCACTGCTGTAAAATCACTGTTTTCTAGTAAATCACAGCTACAATGGTCATGTTCAAAAAACGAGACAGGAATTAAAATGGGATTCATGTAGTTTGCCGAATGATTGCCATTCTCTTTAATATCCATTTTTTTTAATCTGAGAAGACAGCTAGCAAAGTACAGATCTTAGCTAAATAATGCTAATGCCGCTGATCATGGGGATCAAGGCTGAACAGACAACAGTGAAACATTCAACCCTTAAAAGTTTCTTCCTAAAAGCAAGTGATTCTGATCAGCTTAATTGAGGCAGTGAGGAAGATGTTGGGGTCATGGAGGGACATGATCAACAACTTCCTAGCAGAAACTTTGCTCCAGGGATATTGCTTTGACAGAGCTAATAATATGTCAGGATGTTTTTTGGGTGTTCAGGCATGACTTAAAGAACTATGCATGGAATCACTGTATGTCCACTGTGCCAATCACTCACTTGACTTGATTCTACAAGAGGCCATCTGTGAGGTGAGTGTCATAGCTGAATCCATGTACTTTGTTTGGGGCATAGCTGTGGTAATCCATGAGGTGTCCAAACACTGGTCAGCGCTGTAGTCATTGTACTGCCTTGTTCTGTCTTGTGCTGTCTGCACATGTTTGCACTTGTGCACTTTATGTATAATTTATGTAGTCCCTGTAGTTCTGTGTTGTTCTGTGTTTGTCTTATGTAGCACCTTGGTCCTGGAGAAACGTTGTTTCGTTTCACTATGTACTTGTATATGGCTGAAATGACAATAAACTCCACTTGACTTGACTTGACGAGCTCTATGAGTCAATGTCTAGATCATAGAAAAGGTTCTAGCACATTGGTCCTATACTTCATAGGAATAACATTCATGAATTCATGGCCTCCAATCAGGGTTGTGTCTCCTTGCTTGTGTTGCTTGGCCTTAGTACTCTTGACACCATAGATCATAACATTCTTCTGGATGTTATTGGAGTTAAAATAATGGCCCTCTTCTGGCTCAGGTCTCATTTGACTGATCGTTATCAGTTTGTAGATTTAAATGGTAAATTCAATATGCTTACTAAATTAAGGTTTGATGTTCCACAATGCTCTGTTCTAGGACTACAGCTCTTTGTATAGAGACATGCTACCTCTGGGTGCAATTATTTATAAACATGGTATTAGCTTCCACTGTTATGCTGATAACACACAGTTGTATGTTTCAGCAAAGCCCGATGAGAGACACCAGCTTAATAAACTTGAGGAATGTGTAAAGGGCATTAGACACTGGATGCTGAATAACTTTCTCCTCCTTCATTCTGACAAGACAGAAGTACTTGTACCACAGGGAACTTGAAGCAAGCTTTCTGATTACATAGGTGTGATTATGGAATACAGTCTCTCATTTGAAGCTCATATAGACAATATTACAAGGATAGCCTTATTTAATCTCAGAAATATTGCTAAGATAAGAAATATAATGTCACTACATGATGCAGAAAAAGTAGTTCATGCTTTTGTTACCTTGTAAGGTCTAGAGTCCTTACTAGAATCAGAAGATATGACCACATTCAATTCAATTCAATTTTAGTTGTATAGAATTTTTAACAGTGGACATTGTCACAAAGCAGCTTTATAGAAACATATAAATTCCAGATATAAATTTTAAGTTTACAAATGTATCCCCAATGAGCACGTCAGATGCAATGGTGGCAAGGAAAAACTCCTTGAGAGGACATGAGGGAGGAACCTTGAGAGGAACCAGACTCAAAGGGGAACCCATTCTCATCTAAATGACACTGGATAGTGCAATTGTATATTATATAGTCAAAAAGTGCAATTTTATTAACAGGAACTTATAAGCTTATGAACAACTCATGAATATAAGCATCAGAGTCATTTCTGAATTCATTATAGTTTCAACTTGAAGTTAAATGAAGTTCAATGATGGAGACTTGACTGCAAAACTGTTTGTAGCAATTGCAGTCCTAAGGCTTTCACCCCTATCTTATGCACACTGCATTGGCTCCCAGTAAAATTTTGCATTGATTATAAAATGCAACCATTAACTTACACCGATCAGCCATAACATTAAAACCACCTGCTTTGTGCAGCCAAAACAGATTTGACCCATCGAGGCGTGGACTCCACAAGACCTCTGAAGGTATGCTGTGGTATCTGGCACCAAGATTGGATTGAGATCTGCGGAATTTGGAGGCCAATTCAAAACCTTGAACTCTTTGTCATTTTCCTCAAACCATTCCTGAACAATTTTTGCAGTGTGACATGGCACATTATCCTGCTGAAAGAGGCCACTGCCATTAGTGAACACTGTTGCCATTAAGGGGTGTATTAGGTCTGCAACAATGTTTAGGTAGGTGGTACGTGTCGACGTAACATCCACATGAATGCCAGGACCCAAGGTTTTACAGCAGAACATTGCCCAGAGCATCCCTCACAGCCATTGCCCACAGCTGTCCTCATAATGTAAAAGAAAACGTGATTCATCAGACCAGGCCACCTTCTTCCATTGCTCCATGGTCCAGTTCTGATGCTCACATGCCCATTGTAGGCACTTTTGCCGGTAGAAAGGGGTCAGCACGGGCACTCTGACCGGTCTGGGGCTATGAAGCCCCATACGCTTCAAGCTGCGATGCACTGTGTGTACTGTTCTATCATAGCTAACATTAACTTTTTCAGCAATTTGTGCTACAGTAGCTCTTCTGTGGGATCAGACCAGACGGGCTAGCCATCACTCCCTACACGCATCAGTGATCCTTGGGCACCCATGACCCTGTCGCTAGTTCACCGGTTGCCCATTCTTTTGGTAAATACTAACCACTGTATGCCCGGGAACACCCCACAAGACCTGCCGTTTTGGAGATGCTTTGACCCAGTCGTCTAGCTGTCACAATTGTGCCCTTGTCAAGGTTGTCAGATTGTTACATTTGCCTATTTTTCCTGCTTCCAATATATCAACTTTGAGAACTGACTGTTCACTTGCTGCCTAATATATCCCACCTCTTGGCAGGTGCCACTGTAACGAGATAATCAATATTATTCACTTCACCTTTTTATGTTTTATGTTTATAGGTTTTAATGTTATGGCTGATTGGAGTATAAAGCATTCAATGGTCTCATGCTGCAGTGCCTGATTGAGTTTTTAGGATTCATGGGCATAGAGCGTTTTGGTAAACTGTTTGGATGCTGTCGCCAACTCCCCAACCCCACTCTCATGCATTCACTCGGATTTGTTGATGGTGGAGTGGCTGTCATAGCTCGTTTTGCTGGAGTCCCATGCTTGCAATCTGCACACAATCTACATTTTCTTAACCATTACAGTACAAGAGCATACCTAATAATCGGTGTTATTTCTCTTCAACCTCCCAAATCCCAACCTACACGTTACTCCTGATTTAGCAGTGATCTTGACTATCCTCCTGCCTTTCTGATCCTTCCTGATGGACCCACTTCACAGATGGCTGTGGATGTTCTTTCAGCAATTGCTAAGAACAGTTTACACTCAAGTCTCTCTCTTATCATTGAACAGTTGATAACTTCAGTTTGATACAAGAAACTTAAAACTCACAAATGATGCTCATAGTCAAGTTCCTTTTAACACACTTAGCACACCCTTAGACTTTATATTACACAGTTGTGGAAGTGGAATGATTTATAATCACACTAGTGTCGGCCAGACGAGGATGGCTTCCAATTTGAGCCTGGTTCCTCTCAAGATTTCTTCCTCTTGACACCTCAGGGAGTTTTTCCTTGCCTCTGGTTTGCTCATTAGGGATGAATTTAAATTAAAATGTTATATCCGGATTTCTGTAAAGCTGCTTTGTGACAATGACCATTGTTAAAGCCCTGTACAAATAAAATAAAATTGAATCGAATGTTTGGCTGCAATGAGATAGTTAGCATGCTGGCTATATGTCAGAGCATTTTTCCTGGGATCTGAACACATAGTTGCGCACAATGATGACACAAAAAAAGACTGACACACCTTACACTTATGCATGTTTATGGTGATATTTTGAACAGTCTGGACATTGTTGCCATAATGAGGACGTTCATCATAGCCAACCCAGAGCAAACACCCATATTCGGAATCCTGTAAAGCACACAGTAAGAAAACATTTTTATGTTTAATGCTGCTGCCGTGCAGTGTGTCCACATACAGTTAGCCTTACTAGCCTAACCTGCAAACCTACAAAGCTGTAATGTAGCAATGGGTAAGAAATATTATTCATTAACATATTTTCAGACGTGTTAACAAAACACTAAATTTCAACAAAATACTAAAGTTAATTAGTAATGTATTACCATGCATAATACTGTTCCACATTAACTACTGAAGAACAGCACAGTAACACTTCAGTCATTACCAATGAGTTTTCATTTGTTTCATTTTACGTTACTGAACAACTCATTAACACCAGTCATTCATTATTTTCACGTCATTGTTTAAACTCATATGTATATAGTTAAAATCATGTAAAGTCCTGCAATCTTCTACATATTTTTTTTCTCAGAAGCGTTTCTCACTACATATGGTATGTTTTAATGGCATTGTATAAGCTATGTAGTGCACTATATGACAACTAGAATGTCATTTGAGATTTTACCACAGAAAATGAGTGACTCTACTAAGTGCCTAATCAAAATTTATAACACTATTGCATGAGCAATAGTGCAGCTGTGATTCGGCATTGGCATGAGGCCCCAGGCCGAATGCCACAGTCAATCACAGCCATGCTGATATTCAATACAACAGCATGGCTGTGATTCGGCATTGGCATGAGGCCCCAGGCCGAATGCCACAGTCAATCACAGCCATGCTGATATTCAATACAACAGCACAATTTTGAGTGATATTGTTTTTATGCAACAGTTCTATGAACAAGAACTTAATATTGAGTAACTGATATTTCAGATCAAATATGGCCAGACCAATATGGCCAAATTCTTTGTTTATTCTTACTCAGTCAACAAAATAGTTCCCAAATTAGCAACCGCTGGATAGAGTGTTGCATGTTGCCATGCAATGCACAGGCTGACTGACAATCAGGTAATAATGGGTAAGGGTAATAATGGTTTCAGTGTAACAAACTATTGCTGGAATTGGAATTTTATGTAGGAATGATACAAAGTGATACAAATAGTGAAATATACCAGTGCTGTTATGCTAATCATCAGCACTCTTGGAATGCCGGATATTTTCAATTTTGCCATTGAAAAAATTCATTAAGTCATCACTACTACATATTGATGGTGTGCATGTTTCTGTGGTGGTCATGTTCCTAATTTTGATTTAATAATTGATTTTTAAATTTTAGTTAATAATTAAGTAAGAATCTAGGATTATTTTTGTTACCTTCTATTAGGGTGGAAAGATACACTGATATAGTATCGCAGTACTAAGAGATTTTCTATAGCTCTGGAGCTCTCCTACCATGCTGTTTGAAATACTACCAATTTAATTTGAAGCCATTTATGTTCTAATGTTTGAGTGGTCAGTTTAAAGGTGCATGTGCTATCATTATGCCAAGGTGCTAGTTTTTTCTCTCTAAATAGTTTTTGTTTAAGTGGAGCTACATTATCTATAGTGTAGTGGAACACTGACTTTAAACATTCAGTTGCCTGTTTGGGTTCTATGGGGTCATACGCTGATCCAATCATAGTTGATAACTCTGGGAGATTATTAATAAATTTCAAGGTGTATATATCATGATTAAAACACAATTTAAAAGAGATGAGATAATGATCTGAGATAATGTCAGACTGTGGAAATGTCACTATATTTTCTATATTTAATCCGAATGTTAATATTAGATTAAAAGTGTGACCACCATTATGGGTGGGTCCTATTATGTTCTGATTAACCCCTACTGAATCTAGAATGGACACAACCACTGTTCTCAGAGGGTCTTCCAGATTATCAAAATGAATATTAAAGTCTCCAACAATTAATGCATTGTCTAAAGAAACAACAATCCACAAATTCACAAAGGAATTCAGAATATGTCCCTGGGGCTCTGTAAATAACAATTAGCAGAATTGACTGGGTAGGCTTATTTTTTGTGGCTACATATGTTATGTTAGTATAAAGAACTTCAGATGCATTGAATTTATGTCTAGGTTGTTGTGTGACGCCTAGATTATCATTATAAATAACTGTGTCACCTCCTCCTCTGCCAGTTAGACGAGGCTGATGTATGTAACTGTATCCAGGAGGACTAGCTTAATTTAATTCTACATATTCATTTGGTTTAATCCATGTTTCTGTTGAACACAGTACATTAAACTCCTGATCAGTAATAGTTTCATTAATAAGCATTTTAGACATAAAAGATCTAATATTTAACAGACCTAGCTTCAGATCAAAGGTGCTTGCTGTGCATTCATTATGATCTAATTTTATGTTAATTAGGTTACTAAAACAAACTGTCTGAGTATTTCTACATTTTTGTTTAGCTCGGGGAACAGACACAGTCTCAATATGATGGAACCTGAGTGATGAATCAGTGTAGCTAGCAGACAGTTGGTTTAGCCTGCTTCTCTGCTCCCTGGCCTTGGCTCTGGATTGTCACTGATTAACTAGGCCTGTTCTGAGACTATGTGCTATTCTGCAAGAAATGAGAGCAGCACCTTCCTGAGTGGAAAACATACCATCCCACCCTAATAGGCCAGCCTTGCCCTCAGAAATACTTCAATTTTCCAGAGTACCACCTGGACATCCAGCAGTTCAGCAACCATAACCTGCTGTAAGCTACATCACCATGCCTCACCGGGATGGGCCAGAGCATACTACTACTCATTGTACTACAGTACACACCATTGGCCAGTCACACAGAAGACACTCAAGCTGTGATCTGGGAGTTTTGGACACTTCTGCTGCATTTACCAGCCTCTGGATGCGATCCAAGGTGCCTTGGGACACAGTAGAAGTTCTGAACTGAACTTGAAAACTTTTCTTCCACCATTTGCTGGAAGGCTGCATGTGGCTGTGCTATAGTCAGTTACCATGCATGTATTATCAGAATAACCAAGCTTAAATTGAAAGGAAAAGAAAGGTTATCATCAGATAAAATGTGCAGTGGCAGGAGATAAGGCTGTCCTTTGAGAATGCACTCCCATTCAGTGGTTCCTAGAGCTCTTTGAATTTGTCCATTGGCTAGCATGAAAGTTTGTCCTTTGCACAGCTTCCAGACGTCAGAAGGTTCCTTTAATGTTTACACCATAATTCCTGGATTAGAGTCTGGGTATTTCCTGTGCCAACCATGACCTGGGTATACCTGGAATTTATGAGGGCGATCAAGGTGGGGCGGACATTTTGCTGTGGCATATTGGATGCGTGTTTTTGCTGGAAGCTTGTTTCTTTGTGTGAGTCTCTTCAGCTTTCGCTTGTGCCCAGTAGGCTTGGCTTTTGCTTGGCTGAGGTCACGCGCTATCAAAATTCCAACTCGGATTAATTCATCCATTACTTCTCAAGAGAATGGCCAATCTTGGGTTGCAGTTTCTCAACATTCCCTGAAGTATGTCCTTCACCGATATGCTCTTCTTCCACCAAATTACATTACAATCACACAGATGTCTGAATTAACCAAAGCCCATGCTGAGGGAAGCCCACAGGAAACCAGTTCTTTCTGGCTGTACAGATGTGGCTAAGTGTCACATTATCTTGTAAATGTTTTAGCTGTGGTAGCACTGTGCATATTGAGTAAGTTAGTCCATTTTCATTCCAACAAGGGACTTGTGCTGGAGACTTGACTGCTTAATGTACAAATTCAAACTTTTTTGGGGAGATGATTGTTCTGCTGTGTAGCAGTTTAAGAATTTGGTCAATAAAAGTTGCCATGACTTTAATATTAAACCTTGTGAGTAATTAAAATACCATTAATATAACTATAATTTAATTCATGGTCTATAAAATCTGCAGTAATCACTGAAATAATTAGGTATAGTTCTGACAATTAGAATTTTTTTTTCTAAATTTTAAACTACCTTTGCAATAAGTAAAGGGATAAAATTTATTGATAAACTAAAAAATATTGCAGATATTACTTAAAATAGGTTAAACATTACTCAGTACATTGGGTAAAATGTATGGGTAAAATGCGCCCAAAAATAGCAGCAAATTGTTTTTTTTTTTTTATGTTGAGTGAGTGTGATCAGTTAACGTAGTATTAATGTGATCCAATTACATTATAAAATTTCATGGGGATGTTGCTGCTGACAGGAAGAAATGACTAGTACTTAAATGAACTTAAATGAACTTGATCATATTGTGCATGGCATGGTAGCTTAATGGGCAGCATTTCTGCCTCACAGGTTTAGGGTCCTGGGTTTAGTCCTGAGCTTGGGTAAGTGCCTGGAGTTTGATTTTATTCCAGGGTATTGAAAATACATGATCAAATCATGTTGGCTATATGAAAACAAACTGTGTTAATGCAACTCAATTCATTCACTGTATGTAGTCACCAGTGTAGACATTTGAATCAAGTAAATTCAAATAACCTTTTTTTTTTACAGTGTAATTTCACAGCAGAAACTAATTTAAGGATTTACCGGTTGTAGTGATGACTCTGTAGTCCTACACGAGCATGCTGAATCAGTCTTTGCAATATATTTGAAAACAGAAATGACCACCCATTCAGGATCATTATAGTGTCCATGACAGTATAGCTGCAGATTCGCCTTCTCAAGTGGCAGACACTAATTTGGAAATTGTCTAGCACAGACAGACAGACAGACAGACTTTATTGATCCACAAGAGGAAAATAAAACTAAATTTCACTCAGTCACCCAAGCTCAGGACTGAACCCTGGACCTTATAACTGTAAGGTGGCAAGTCTACCAATTCAATTTTATTTGTATAGCACTTTTAACAATGGACATTGTCACAAAGCAGCTTTACAGAAATAAGTACATTCAAATTAAATTAAATCAAAATACGTTGTAAATGTGTGAATTTAACCCTGGGTGAATTTTAACATCTGGGTGGGTTTTCACATCAAGTCCAGTTTGTTGAACCTGTCCACTGTCCACTGATGGAGACCTGAGTGCAAAACTGCTTGTGGCAACCGCAGCCCCAAAGCCACCACAGCAATTGCAGTCCCAAGCCATCACAGTACAACTCCCCATATGAGATCCCCAAGCCATTTCCACGGCCCCCAAGTGACACCATCCACAGCAATCCCAATTATCTACAGGCCGTCCATGTGGGGCCACCCCTAGCAGCAGCTAACAATCTGAACTCCAACCAGAAGTAGGGCATCAGGATGGATCAGACAGGTCTGGAGAGCAGAATGAGTCAGGATCACTGGTATCTCAGGCGTAGCATGTGTATCTCGACAGAGAGAGAGAGAGAGAGAGAGAGAGAGAGGGAGAAAGAGAGAGGGAGAAAGAGAGAGGGAGAGCTAAGCTTTTGTCCTGTAATGGTTAATGACAATGTACTTTGCATGCAGAGTGCAAGCAGGGACTCCAGCAAAACTAGCTATGTGAGCATATCTAAAAGGAAGAGCCAGAAGATTACACAAACATGAGGGCACCCTGGGACATAAAGCGGCCAGCCACTCCACTATCAACAAACCTGAGTGAATGCGTGAGACCACCGCTTCAGCTATTTCCTTATGGATCAGTTGCTGCTCATCCATACTCTACAGCATGTGTGCCTAATCATACAACCCCTGGCAAAAATTATGGAATCGCCACACTTAGAGGATGTTCACCCAGCTTTTTTACTTTATAGCAAA
>CM075023.1:8535177-8560083 GCA_037576675.1 Pangasius sanitwongsei
TATGTTTCACAAAGCCAGAATGTTAAGCTATTGAACAAAACCTTTTTTGTGTCATATCTGAGATTTGTTTGTTTGCTTTAAAGTAAAAAAGCTGGGTGAACATCCTCTAAGTGTGGTGATTCCATAATTTTTGCCAGGGGTTGTATAATTCAACATTATGACAAAAGTAAGTTTTGAGAAGACAACTTTTGTTGAGATTGCAAGAAAAAATAAATAACTCATGGCCTTTCTGGACTTCAATAGAAAGGTCATGAGTTATTACATTTTCCCTTTGCCATAGTATATGTTTGTAGAAACTGGCTTGATTTAATTCCGAATATTTGCCCAAAAAATGCCACCACGGGACTAGTTTTCGAATCCTCAACTTTGCTCCAAAATTAGCACAGTATGGTGTAAACCTTGTAACCCTACCAGTGCTGTTTTCCCATGATGCACACTCCAAGAGGGCAGGGGAAATTAGCATATGAGCAAAACATATTTATTTTGTTTTTACCATACCTACAGAGTAAAACTGCCAGTGTTAATTCAACTCTGTGAGAGTTAATTTTAACACTATCCTGGTGTTTATATAATTCTCACTGCCCAGAGTTAAATTAACACTCTTGCTAATATTAAAGGTTTTACTCTACCTTAGTGTAGATAATTTCACTCTGGTAGTGTTTAAGAATTAACTCTAAATACTGCTGTTTTAACACTTATTAAGAGTTAATCACACTAATATAGAGTTAATAATCCAACACTAATAGAAAGTGAATGACTAACTGGAGGGTGTTGTTTTAACAGTGAAAATAGTAGTTGATACCATTTTGTCATGTAATGCAGATGCAGTTGCAGACTTTATTAAAGAAACGTGCAGTAAGAAACCAAAACTGTGAAAACAGGAATCAGAACTAGACCAGAGAATATACAAACAAAAACCGGGTCTGTGGAACACACAACGACACACGAAGATGACAACAACAGAAGCTAGAACTTAAATGTGGTGCTGATTAGGGGTAACACAAAACAGGTGAGTGCACGGTGAGAAGTAACAGGGTCATGTGACGTGCTGGGGCTGATGGGTGATGTAGCCGATTTCAAAATAAGTTTGCCCGAAATAGCGTAAAATAAGTTCAAGAGGGGGTCCTGGACAGCCTAACCAGATGTCGCTCAGCTGATCAGGGTCTTTGGGAGCAGTACCCATCACGGAGCTGGTAGAAGATGCAATGTCTTCCCTGAGACAATAAGGCAGAGTGATCTCCTCCACATAGCTGAGGGGTGGCGTGACGTCCAAGGCACAGCACATGCGCGGAATGATGGCCACCATGACGCGATGTCCTCCACGTAGCATGAAGGCGGACCGACGTACGGCGCAAAGCAGAGGGGAGGAGTGACGTCTTCAGCGGAGCAGGGAGGCAGAACAACATCCTCAGCGGAGCAAGGGTGCGGAGTGACGTCCTCAGCCAAGCAAGTAGGAAGGGGGTGCGACGTCCTGGGGCTGACGGGTGATGTAGTCCAGCGCTGATTTCGGCATAACCCTGACACATTTACCTTCCTACCCCCTCTCCGCTAGGGTTTTTAAAGACATAATAAAATGATCAAAATAATAAAATGAACTATCACTTTTATTTATGACATCCTTTATGACAGAGCATTGTTCATCACTTTTGAACCTTCAGTACAATGACTGAATACATCACAAGCCCATAACTGTTGTTTTGTCTTGTCAGAAGAACAGTCTGAATAAAAACATTTTTTCAGTTTCTCAAAACTGAATATTGAAAACTGAACAGTCTTTCCAAAACAAATACAGTACATATGACACAGGATCTACATAAAAAAATCTGAAACAAGCTTTTCAGACAAAACATTAAATTGAACAATGAGGAAGTAACAAATACATGCTTTCATCTGGTCCATAAGCACACTAGAAATGACTTTTTGTATCACCCTTAAATACTACAAAATCATGTTTGCTGAAATAATCAGTGACCAGCTGATTGACTACAAAAGATATATACTTATCTATCACCAGAATCATTAAATGTTGACCAGAGTACAAAATTAGGAAAAGCTGGTGTTGCTCTCTGATTAGGTGTTTAAATGATAGTCATCCCATAAGAAACCATTGGGGAAAAGATAATGTTCATTATTTGCAACAAGAGAAGCAGCAAATTCTGGTTTCTATTCTCTTGTGCCACTACCAAAAAGTGGTATCACCAAAAAGTAATGGGGCATTCTTAATAGGACATAGAGTTTGAATAGAATTCAGACCCAAGCTGTTGCTAGTGTGCTCCAGATTAACAATTGTAGTGTGGTTTTTATGTTCCAAGTAACCATAATCAAAAGAATATGTTCAAGAAAATAAGTCTTGCTTTGAAATAAAATTCTTGGTTATGTACAGAAATAATAATTTTAGCTTATACTGAGCTACTCTTTCAAGAACATCATGCATAATGTCAATTGAAAAACTGTTGCACACATGAAAAAAATTGCAATATGTTTAGAGATGAATCTCTCTTTACCAAATACACAAATTTAAGTTGTGGGTCTGACTGCAACATCCTGCAATCCATACCAAAACTTGAATCACTAGCAGGAACAACAGAAAGAACACTTTCTAATTGCTAATTTGATGATGCATCTCAGTTGTAAATTCCTCCAGATCACATGATGTGATTACATTACTAGAAGTACCACTTCCTTGAAGTTTTGCAACAATTCCTGCACACGTTTTTCATGTGTCCTGAGCCAAGAACCAACCAGCTGCTCTCAGAATTTCCCAATTCAGACAAAGATTCTAAAGGATCTAAAGGAACTATAAATTGACTATAGAAGGACAGTTCATAGGAGGTATATCAAATGTTGTAGTAAAAGTGTTCTGGGCATTAGAATGGCCACAATGATATGTATCTAAATGTTTTCTGAATCCTGAATAGGTTGTGAATGTTTTTCTGCATTGTTCTTCAGCACACATCAATTTGAAATTTCAGTTTCGAAGTGCGAAAGTGAAGGAGTACATCGTCATACATTACATTAAAAGCAAAATAGGCTTTAAATAGCTCATCAAATGCACAAAAAGGGAACCATCCGACTCACAATAGATGAGATTCTTGTTTTGCTTGTATTGCTCTGTAGAAATGCTCAATCTGGTTGCTTTTCCTGCCAAAAGCAAGGAGGTACAGTTGTTTTCCTTCTCAATGCTGAAAATGTTCTTCGAGGTTGGTGCAAGACTAGAAAAGAGACACAGAACAAAAAACATTACTGCTACATTCTACAAGATGCATTTACATAATAATGGCCCTGTGGAAGCAGGGACATGGTCAAGCGCCGGTTTGTGAATGGAGGACGGAACTGGAGAAAGTGAGTGGTAAGGTTTACACACCTGTGCGGAATTTGGCTAGTGAATGTTCTGTGTTTCAGTGAGTGTCGGCAAGGATAAAGAGGGGAGTGACGGGAGCCTCAGGAGAGTGAGAGCTGAGCTGTGCAGAGCTGTGGGTGTGTCTGTGTGTTTAATTAAAATACCACTGCTGAAAAGTGAGTAACTGACTGATCGGGGCACTATGCTCATGTCATGGACACTTCACAAACTGTATGAATTATTGGGATTAAATCCCAATAATTGGTCAAACGCTTTAATCAAATGCTTAAAAATATGATTCGTAAGCTCGTTCACGCTGATGTGTGGAATTGGGATAAGTGGCTCGAGCCCCTGTTATTTGCAGTATGAGAGGTCCCACAATCCTCCATGGGGTTTTCCCTGTTCGAATTATTGTACGGGCACAAGCCTCATGGCGTCTTAGATGTCATTAGAGAAAATTGGCAGGGGAGACCCTCTAACAGCAAAATCAAAATTCAATACGTTCTTGACCTGTGAGCAAAGCTCCACACACTTGGGCAATTAACACAGAAGAGTTTTCTACAGGTGCAAGAATGTCAATCCCGGCTGTATAACGGGGGCTAGAGGAATTTGCAACAGGAGAGTGCATGTTTTACTGCCCACATTGAGCTCTAAATTACTCAGGGACCCTTTGAGGTCACACCTAAAAGTTAGAGAAGTTGACTATCAGGCAAATGGATAGAGGCGATGCACTCCAGGTACACCACCTCAGTCTCCTAAAACTGTGGAGAGGGCGGTTCCTGTGGCAATGGTGGTTCCTGAGAGGGAGGAGCTGGGACCAGATGTAAGTCTAAAAATTGTGGCCCACTTCATCCTGGTCCCCTGTGGAGACCACCTCTCACCATCTCAGAGAGCACAGGTTGCAGGAGGAATTTTCCCATGTGTTTTAGCCTCTACCCAGTCACATGGAGCTCATAGAACACCACATTAAGACTCCTCCTGGTGTGGTTGTACGCAGCTGCCCATACCATTTGCCTGAACACAAAAAAAGAGGATGAATTCAAGGCTATGCTCTACCTGGGGGTAATCGAGGAGTCCCACAGTGATTGGAGCAGTCTGGTGGTCTTGGTGCCCAAGACCTACAAGTTGGTCCATTTTTTGTGTGGACTTTTAAAAAGTCAACGTGCTGTCTAAATCGGATGCATTTCCAATGCCTTGCATTTATCAATTGTTCAATTGGTTAGTTGCAGTTCATTTTTATTCAACACTGGATTTGACAAAGGGTTTTTCGCAGATCCCCTTGATTCCAATATTTTAAGATAAAATGGCCTTTTCTACTCCGTTTGAGTTACACCAATTCCCTTCCTTTTGGGTTGCTCAGAGCCCCAGCAATGTTCCAGCGACTCATGGACAGAATCCTCTGGCCACACGCTGCGTACATCGCTGCCTATTTAGATGACATTATGAATTATAGTAAAGACTGGCAGTGGCACATTCAGCATCTGAGGGCTGTCCTGAGATTGAGTGTGGAAGTACGGTATCTGGGCTTCCACTTGGGCCATGGACAGGTGTGTCCCCAAATTGATGAGACAGCAGCGATTGCAGCCTGCCCAAGACCCAAGACCAAAAACAAAGTGAGACAGTTTCTGAGGCTGGCTGGCTATTATCATAGGTTTGTGCCTAATTATTCAGATGTCACCAGCCTGTTGACTGATCTCCCTAAAAAGGGAGCGCCAGATCTGGTCCAGTGGACGGAGCCATGCCAACAGGCTTTTATTTAGATAAAAGCTGCATTCTGTGGCAGGCCACTCTTCCACTTCTCTCTCCCTTTTATTTTAAAGACGGACCCACCGGACAGAGGGTTGGAAGCCTTGTTGTCCTTGTTGCGAGAGAGTAAAAACAGCACAGTCAAGGAATAACTAGACATACTATCTCCCGCTCCAGTGGCTCCACTGCATGAAAGATGCCAATGCGTGGATCACTCATGGGTATCTGGCACTTCAGCTGTTTAAGTTCGAGGTGGTCCACAGGCCGGGGGGTGCAGATGGCTGTGGCCAAATTAATTTTTATCAATTAGTGATGGAGAATTTGGAAAATCCTGGTGCTAAACCAGGGATCCAGAATAAAAATAATAATACGCAAGTTGGGAACTGGCTCTATTAACTATCCTGTTGCTGTGTAAGAGCATTTTACATTAACTACAGAGATGTAGCACGTCTAAATGATGTGGGGAGAAGCATTACAAGTTATAATTCAACAGTCAATTCTACTCCCTTGTAGGGCTTTGTTGGTGTTATTGATGGTAGGAATAACCCACACAGTGCCATTAGGCAAGATCGGAAAAAGTTTAACATAGTTAACACGTGTCATGTATAATCAACTGACTACTTCATGATTGGTTTTAACCTCAAACATAAGTTTACTGGCTGTGGTTAACATTTACCGCTTTGGTAAGCCTAAATGCTACAGTTTTACCGAAATCCAGTCTTACGTGACAATTTTAACTACTTTAGTCTAAATGTGCTACAGTACATTAACAACTATAGGACAGCTGTACCTGAAACAACTGTAACAACTTTAGCTACATTAGCCTAAATGCACTAAATGCATTAACAACTATTCAACACCAGCTAAAGCCACATTAGTCTAAATGTATATTCAATACATAAACAACTAATAGCAATTGTTTCGATGATAACAATTGTGTTTGCTTTTGATGTAAGAAACTGTAATTTTAACAATGTAAGCTTAGTTCAGATGTCAAAGGATTTCATAAACCAGCCGGTTACAATAGATTGCTTTTTGGACATCTCAGAAATCTTTGTCAGGACATAAGTGCATAAGCATGGAAGGTCATTAACCAAGGCATCATCAAAAACAATGTTTAATATTAGGAGACAGCATAATAGATTTAAAATAGCAGTATCATAAAAAAAACTTCAATATGTAATTGCATGCACTAATGCAATCACTGAGGTTTGTTGACAGTGGAGTAGTGGGATGCTGATGTCCCAGGGGGCCCTCATGCCTGTCTTACCTTCTGGCTCCTTTTTTAATAAATTCAGTCAGTCAGTGCAAATCCACACACTAATCTGCTACTTAATGTTACAGTTTTACTCACTTTCAAACTCACATTCATGATCATACTGTTTATTTATTTGTTTGTTAAAGCTATCTGGTAAACTCAGTCCCACTAAATTCACCGCTGCTGAATGTAATCTAGGGAGATAGATCAAATAACTCTGAAGTATTAAGCAACATGAACCAGGCTGCCATACTGACACCTTCCTTAATGCCCAAGACATCCACTGCTATGCACTTTGTGCTGTGGTATGGATAGGTGGCTGTCTTCAGTTTTATTTATATCTTAATGCTGACTACATAGCTTAGGTGAAATTTAATCTCCATCTCCCTTGCCTCTCCTCGGCTCCCTCCTAAAAGTAAATTAGACTTATCTCCTCTTCCTACTCAGTCTTTTGGTGTGATATTTGACTGGTGTGGTAGCTGTGTACATAATTTTTTAAACTTCTGTATGTGTACTACAGCTTTTGTCCTGGTAATTTAAAAATGTCAGGAATCTTGGACACAACGGCCAGAAGCAAAAGTTATGCTGCATTTGGCTATGTGGAGTGTGGTTCTTGCACTGGAAAGAAACAAAAAGCCATCAAGTCTTGTCTGGTGTGCTTGGACTCCTACTGTCAAGCTCACTTTGAACTCCATGAGGAACTGCACTCAGGACAGCACCACAAAATAATGAATGCCACAGGGTTTCTTCAGGACAAGATCTGCTCTAGGCATGACATGCTTCTAGAGGTTTTCTGCTGCTTGGATCAGCAGTGTATCTGTCTCATGTGCACGATGGATGATCACAAAGGACATAGAATTGTGTCTGCTTCAGCAGAGAGAACAGAGAAACAGGTTTGTAATGAAAATGAAGTGTTTTGCTACTAAAATACTACTAAATTTGAAATGCAGTATATGTTATACAAGGTTTTATTTAATAATATTTAATAAATAAAGTGCACACTTATAACTGTACACTGCATGCAACACATTTCTCCTGACATATAATGGTCAGAGTTAAAACCTAAAACTCTTTTAAAGTAAAACTTATTCCATTGTACTGTCTATTGGTGTGTGTGATAGTGAAGTTTTAGTTGTATAATGAGGGGTGTTAAAAATAAATTTGCCAGGACCAGCTTCTGTGTAATTTGAGTATGAAAACACAGATGCTGGCTGTTACCCTCCTCATCAGGTTCTGGAACTCAGCAGTCTGTCAGCAGTCTGTCCTAGAAAACCCCATGAGCATAGACAGTTAATGCAGACAGAGTAAAAATAAAAAGCAGTGACACCTGTCACTGAGTAATATAATATAGTACTGCAATGAGTCATGGCATATCTAAGGGTGAAAAAATTGAGAAATTATATTTAAGTGAAAACATAGCTAATGTGATAAGTGTCAAAATCTCAATTAAAAGTGGAAGTATTCAGTAAAAAATTTAAATTAAAAGTGAAAGTTAAAAAGTTGCTACTTTTAAATATGCTGTGTTAAAATGTAATATAATGTATTAAAAAGTAAAACGTAAGTATTTTTATCTGATGAAATTAAGTAATGCCATGCTTTCATGGATAAATTTTATTAAGTTTTCCAAAACTGTGAGAAGATGATTTTATTTCTAAAGCAAGTACACTGTTATTCCTGCAAACATCATTCAGTCTCTGTAAGTCATTTGCTGGTCATATGCATGACTAATGCAACATAGTTTGCTAATGAATTAATTAGAAGTAAATATCCAGTATTTACCATTAGCTAGAATTTGACTTGCTAACCCAGCCAATTATATTAGCTGCTGGAATCTATGCTAGTCTAACCTGGCATTAGAAATCAGGCATTTAACTTTAAGTTAAATATAGACAGTTAATGTTAGCAAAGTACTGAGACTTACCTAAACATGCTTTTTCAAATTAGATGGAGTACAAGCCTCCTAGGGAGGCAAAGCAGGTAAGTCTTCACTTACTCCAGCATACTGAAACATTTTACTGAGTCTCACAGCAGTCTAGTGGCTTATCCATCTTCAGATGCACATTGTTTTGCATGAGAAAGTCACTGCAGATGACGACATTTTTTTTTATAAATAAAAATGTAAACAGCTTAAATGTATTCTTTAATAATATGTATTTAGTATATTGTATTTGTGAAATGATTAAATAAAACAGTGTGCTTGGTAGTGGACACACACACTAGGACCCTACTGCACATGCATGTAATGTTCACACAGTTCAACAGAATGCTAACTATTTAACAGAGCCAGATAGGTGATCCAAAGATGAAATCACAGCAGAGGATCCTGGACAGGAAAAGGGAGCTTGGGGAACTGCAGAAAGCTGTGGAGTCTCACAAGGTATGTTTAGGGGCATGAAAGAAAAACAGCACCTGGAGCCTTTTCTAGATCCGACTGACTGAAAGAAAAAAGAAAAAGTTTTGGATCACAGTGCAGGCTCATTGAGTATTGCTGATAAGGAAGAGAGGGTCATTAATCACAAGTTGGCTACACTAAGCTATGAATGAGTGTGTGAATGTGTATTTGCATGGTGCCTTGTGATGGACTGGTGTCCCATCCAATTGTCTTAAATGTCATGAAATCATGAACAATCCACTGATTATCTGGTTCAGCTGAGTTAGGAGTTGGAAAAGAACAAGAACTTTTAAACAAGCTCCATCTTGTGTGTGTGTGTGTGTATATATATATATATATATATATATATATATATATATATATATATATATACACAGTGGTCCGCACAGGCAGCACTGGAAGAATGTGAGAAGACCTTCACTGAGATTATTTGCTTCATTGAGAAAAAACGCTCTGAGGTTCAGGACCTCATTCGAGTTCAGGAGAAGATTGCAGTAAGCCAAGCCGAAGGCCTCCTGAAGCAGCTAGAAGAGGAAATCATTGAGCTTCAGAGGCAAGACGAAGAGCTGCAGCAGCTCTCTCTAACAGAGGATCACATTCACTTTCTTCAGGTATTGGCCTTTTTTCAGGAAACCAACTGGTGCAACAGTCCTCAGGTGGCTGTGGCTCCGTTTCAAGGACTGTATAATAAAATGCAGCACAGACTATAAACTGTGTTCAAACATTTTTTGTTTCCTTGTTTGTAGCGTTATGTGTTTCTCACTGCCACTCTTGGATCTTCACATTTACCCACCATCACTGTTAGCTCTGTTCTCTCCTTTGTTGAAGTAGCAAAGTCTGTAAGTGAACTGAAAAAGCATTTGGAAGATTTTTGTAAAGTAGACATGGAGAAGATTGAAAACAGAGGTAATGTTCAAATCACTTTATTTACATTAACTGTTTCACTAATTCCCTTGGTAACCTTTATATTCTCATTAGTACATAGTAATTGTAACACTTGTAACGATTGTTTTTGCAAGCTGCATATTGTGCACATGCACATAGTAGTTGTAGCTCTCCATGTGTGTGTGCAGCACATTTTCCACGCACAAGTTGTAGCCTGTCTGCTGATATTAAGAATCCATCTATCCAGACTGTAACGTGGATGTAAAGGTGTCTATGCCATTAAACTATCTCTGCTGCACTGAGCACAAAGTGTCATCAGGTGTGTTTTACAGGAGAGCCCAAAGATAAGTCTCTTTTATTCCCATTGTTCATATCACCTTTGCAGCCACGTTACACACTGTCATAGCACTGTTTATAGCACCACAATTATAACATTTCTTTTAAAATGCCTGTGTATATTGTAATGCCTGCAGACCAGTCATTTCTTAGCATGTTTATTCTTTCAATTTTAATTTTATTTTGTATAGCACTTTTAACAATGGACACTGTCACAAAGCAGCTTTACAGAAATAAATACATTCAGGATATAAATTGTAAAGGTATGAATTTATCACTAATGAGCAAGCCAGAGGCAATGGTGGCAAGGAAAAACTCCCTGAGACGATATGAGGAAGAAACCTTAAGAGGAACCAGACTCAAAAGGGAAACCATCCTCATCTGGGTGACAACGGATAGTGCAATTATAAATAAATCCCTTCTATAACTGTGTACTACATGGTCAAATAGTGCAATTGTGTAACCAGGAAATTCATTACAGTTTTCACATGAAGTCTTATCCCCTGTTCACTGATAGAGACTTGAGTGCAAAACTGTTCATGGCAATTGCAGTCCTAAAGATCATAGAAATTGTACTCCTAAGCCATCATAGCATAACTGTTCATATGAATTGTGGTCCAAAGCCATCTTCGTGGTTTTTAAGTGGTACCATCCTCAGTTATCTCAATGATCTTCAGGCTGTCCACGTGTGTCCATCCTCAGCAGCAGCGAGTGATTTCCAATTTTTGAGAACTCCAACCAGAAGTAGGGCATCAGGATGGATAAGGCAGGTCCAGAGAGCAGTAGGGGTCAGGATCGCTGGTATATCAGGAGTAGCATGTGTAGCTCGACAGACAGAGAGAGAGAGAGAGAGAGAGAGAGAGAGAGAGTGGGAGAGATTATTAGGTATGCTTATTGTCCCGTAATGGTTAAGGACAATGTAATTTGCTTGCAGAGTGCAAGCAGGAACTCTGGCAAGACTAGCTGTTACAGCATAACTAAAAGGGAGAGCCAGAAGGTAACACAGACATGAGGGCGCCCTGGGACATAAGGCGGCCAGCCACTCCACCATCAACAAACCTGAGTGAATGTGTGAGAGTGGGGGGGTGACGGTATCCAATCATCCCAGTTCACTACAACATTCTATGCCTGTGAAACCTCCAGATCTGCTCCTAAAAGGGTTGACTAAACAAATATGTTTTCAGCCTAGACTTAAACATTGAGACTGTGTCTGAGTCCTGAACACTAATTGGAAGGCATAACTGTGGGGCTTTGTAAGAGTAAGCTGTACCCCCTGCTGTAGCCTTCACTATTCGACGTACCAACAAATAGCCAGCACCTTTTGATCGAAGTAGGCGTGGCAGATCATAAAAGACCAAAAGTTCACTCAGGTACTGTGGTGCAAGACCATTCAGTGCTTTATAGGTCAAAAGTAGTATTTTATAATCAATGTGAAATTTGATTGGGAGCCAATGCAGTGTGGATAAGATAAGGGTGATGTGGTCATATCTTCTGGTTCTAGTAAGAACTCTGCTGCATTCTAACTGGACTAACTGGAGCTTGTTTATGCACCTACTGGAACAGCCAGACAGTAAAGCATTACAATAATCCAACCTAGAGGTAACAAAAGCATGAACAAATTTTTCTGCATCATGTAGTGACATTAAATTTCTTATCTTAGCAATATTTCTGAGATGAAAGCAGGCTATCCTAGTAATATTATCTACATGAGCTTCAAATGAAAAATATTCACACCAAGGTCTTGTACTACTGCACATGATGAAACAGAAAGGCCATCCAGAGTTACTACGTAATCAGAAAGCTTATGTCTAAATAAATTCACACATTTACAATTTATTTTGATTTAATTTAATTTGAATGTATTTATTCCTGTAAAGCTGCTTTGTGATAATGTCCATTGTTAAAAGCGCTATACAAATGAAAGTAAATTGAATTGAATTAAACTTCTAGCTGCATGTGGTCCTAGTACAAATACTTCTGTCTTGTCAGAATTAAGTAGAATGAAGTTAATAAGCATCTAGTGTTCTTTACACATTCCTCAACTTTATTAAGCTGGTGTCTCTCATCTGGCTTTGTTGAAACATACAACTGTGTGTCATCAGGATAAGAGTGGAAGCTAATACCATGTTTCCAATTTTACGCAGAGGTAGCATATGTAAAGAAAAAAGCAGTGGGCCTAAAACAGACCCTTGTGGAACACCAAACTCTACCTTAGTATGTGTATAGAAGTCACCATTTACAGCTACTGTTAATGATCAGTCTGATAATGATAAACTGATAATGATCAGTCAAATAAGACCTGAGCCAGGAGTGAGCTGTTCTCTTAAGGCCAACAACATTTTCTAGTCTATCAAAGAGAATAGCATGATCAATGGTATCAAAAGCTACACTAAGGTCAAGCAACATAAGCAAGGAGACACAACCCTGATCAGAGGCCAGTAGTAGGTCATCTACCACTGTAATCAGAGCTGTCTCTGTACTATGATAAGGCCTAAATCCTGACTGATACATTTCATGAATGTTATTCCTATGTAGGTATGAGCATAGCTGCTGTGCTACAAATTTTTCTAAGATCTTGGAGATAAAGGGGAGGTTTGTTATTGGCCTATAGTTGGACAACTGACAGGGGTGGAGGTCAGGTTTTTTAATCATGGGTTTAACTGCTAGTTTAAATGATTTAGGTACATAGCTAGTGCTAAGGGAAGAATTGATTATTTTTTAGAAGAGGTTTGATTGCTTCTGGAATTATCTGTTTGAAGAAACATGTAGGTAAGGGATGTAGTACACAAGTTGATGATTTTGATGAGGAAATTAGTGAAATTAGTTTGGTCTCTCGAAGGGGAGTAAAACATTCTAATCACTGATCTGGTATTGTTATATTAATATCCACTGGGTTAGTTTTAAAACTGTCTGGTTTTAAATTAATAGTCTGAATTTTTGCCTGATATTTTCAATTTTGGGATTGAAAAAAATTGAGGTCATCACTGCTATCTGCTGCATAGCTGCTAAAAATCTTATTTTTTGATTTGATTATTTTGGTTATCTTCAGTTAGGAGAGATTTTTCTTGGAGAGATAGAAAGTTTCTGTAGTTCAGGAGGCTCTCCTTCCATACTGTTTGAAATACTACCAATTTAGTTTGACGCCATTTATGTTTTAATCTTCAAGTGGTCTGTTTTAAGGTGCATGTGTGATTGTTATACCAGGGTGCTAGCTTTTTCTAATTATTTTTCTTTTAAGCGGGTCTACCTTATCTAGCGTGCAGTGGAACATTGACTTTCAGCATTCAGTTGCCTGATCAACTTCTTTGGGATCAGAAGGTGATCCAATCATAGTTGATAACTCTGGGAGATTATTGATAAAACTCTGTGCAGTAGCTGACGTGAATGTACATTTGACGTGGTAGCGTGGCAAGGTGCATATATTATGATTAAGACAAATTGTTTTTTATTCTTACACTGTTAGTTTTTTTTTCAGAATAACGTAAATAGACCTGAGCAGAAGAGCATAAGAATTAAAAAGAAATAGAAAAATAAACTGAATATGAAAACACTGAGTAACTGTGTAAACCAAACACACACACACACACACAATATGTAATCCATATTAATCTTTTTTTTTCTCTTTTTCCTGTTTCCATAGTGAAGCAAATTCAAATCCTTACACCCATGACCAGAGAAGAGGTCCTGCAATGTAAGTCATTCTGACAAAATGAACACACACACACACACACACACACACTTCCACTGACATAATTATTTATGCAGCAAATTAATGCTATGCCTAAACCTAAATTCAACCTTAAGGTCAATACCCAAAAGGAGATATTTTGTAAAAAACAAAAACAAAAAAACAAAACAAAACCCAGAAACAAACAAAAAAAAAGCAACAGTTTTCCTTATGGGGACCAGCCATCACCCATTAAACAAAAATGATGTGCTTCATCATCAGATTACTGCGAGCTAACCATGGATCCAAACACAGCGTACAGACGCCTCAGCCTGTCCGAGAGCAACCGAGCAGTGTCCAACTATGACCAGGACCTGCCTTACCCAGATCATCCGGAGAGGTTTGACTGGCCCCAAGTGTTGTGTGAGCAGCCGGTGTGTGGACGCTTTTACTGGGAGGTAGAATGGAGTGGCAGAAATGGTGTTAACATTGCTGTCTCATATAAAAGCATCCGCCGTAAGGGTGGCCGCAATGAATGCTGGTTTGGCTGCAGTGATCAGTCGTGGAGGCTGTACTGCTCACCGTTTAGATATGCCTTTAGGCACCACGGCATGGAGACATACATCCCCAAAATGAACAACTCCACCAAGATTGGCGTGTACGTTGATTACAATGCTGGGACACTGTCCTTCTACAGCATAGCTGGAAAAATGATTCTGCTCAACAAAGTGCACTGTGAGTTCACAGAGCCTCTGTATCCAGGCTTTACTGTGTGGCCGGGATCCAAACTGACACTATGTTGTCCTACAAAGGTCAAATAGATATAGATGGGATTTTTGAGTTTTCTTAGTCCAGTTCATGTTTCTGTTTTTTCTCAGGGTAAAATGGGTGATCCAGTTCTTCAGTAGCTTACAGCACTATGTTAGCTGGCTCTTGTAAGCTGACAGCGATTGTAAAATAAAAATGTGGAGGTATATAGAATGTGCTTACAAAGATATTCAACAAAAATCGTAGAGAAGTTGGAGAAAAAGTACATTATTTTATCTAATATCTGAGTGCTTTGTTATTGGCCATTATTGGCTTGATAGTTACAATTCTAGAAGAGTATCAGTGCTGTCATATCTGTGACTGTGTCTGGAAGACTATTTGTCCAGTGGACAATCAGCAGCTGAACCACAGACATCAAAGAGGAGACGAATGTTCTGGCATCAGAAGTGGCGCTGCTAAAATAAATGTAATTAGAGTGGAAACCACATACAATGAGAGCTTGTGCCTGCCAGTGCTCAGCATAGGAGGAGACGGTTCTCCCTCCTTCTCCTCATCTTTTTTTTTTAAATACTATCTGGTGTCACCTAGCAGATGGGTTCCCTTTTAAGTCTGGGTGCTCTCAAGGTTTTTTTCTTATGTCATCTCAGGGAATTTTTCCTTGCCACTGTCACCTCTGGCTAATTAGGGATCTAAATCTACGTTCAGATTCTGTAAAGCCACTTTGTAACAATATTGTTAAAAGCACTATATAAATAAAATTTTAGTGGAGTGCAGGAATCATATCTGAATGTCTTTCCAGTCAGTCTTAAGGTGAAGTACTTCCTTGTGACCTACAGGTATAGGTTATCTAGGCCCTTGGTGGTTAGGAGGGGTGAAATAGTACATTAGATTCTGTATGTTACCCTGTTCTATGAACCTCAAATTAAAACAAGCTTGACAACTATGCACAAAACATTTATGCCTCTTGATAATTACAAAAGTTGAATTACATTTTCCGGTTGAAAATCTGAGCTATAGCAATATATTTTTAATCATGTTTATGTTTATGCTTTAAGTTTAATAAAAGGTTATTCAATATCAATAATAAATAATTAAATTATAAATAAAATAAATAAATTAAATTAAAGATTTTTTAAATTTTTCTTTTAATTATTTTCAATTCATAAAAGGATATTTAACAACAACCCAGTCCCTGCCCTAATTCATACATACTTTACTAAAATACCAGTCCCAGAATTTGTACAAAGCACACTACTTTTTCATACATTTATACGTTTTATTGGTGCTTATACATGAGGGGAAAAAGGCCAGGCTCAACACAGCAAATTTGCCCTCACTGTAAAAATTAAAATTCAGTATTTAACATTTATTTAGCTTCAGATTTTATTTGAAAGCTTCGGTTTAGAAAAGTGTATCCAAAATAATATAAATATCAGCCCCCAGTTCATACCAGTTCATACGCACATTTAATAGCCAGATATATATATATATATATATATATATATATATATATATATATATATATATATATATATTTTTTTTTTTTTAATTGGCTAGTGTTTCTTTGTTGTATAATTCTTATGTTCATGAAAGTTAGCCTATATTAACCACCAGTCTGATAGAAAAAAAAAATTCACATTTACCTTACTCATAGCAACTTCTATACAATGAATATCAACTGTCACAAGCACTCGAAGTATATTCATACATAGTGGAATGCCAGTGGAATACTTTCAACTAGATTTCAGAGCGTGGCTGCAAGTGATTCCCTTCAATTCATTCACAATATTATAGGCCTACTGTATTTTCAATCACAGGATTATTAGTGAGGTTGGTCAATTTCATATTCGTCTAACATTCAGGAACAAGGATGCTTGGTAAACCATATAAACACTATAATACCTTTAGTTATATTTTTATCTTAGCGGTATTAGAGGCCATTGTTTGGGAATAATACAAGAAGGGGAGCAGGGCTGCAGCAGTGAGAGTGTTGTGGCGTAACCACTAGTCTTCCAGGGACCCATATTCTGATATTAAAAGTAATCGGACATAAAAGTTTATATAGCTGCTATTCTTTACTTTAACTCCAACCTTTTTGTGAGTGAGGGCTCCCTACATGGATAAAACAAAGTAGAGGGCTACTTGTTTGATATACTCAAAAAATTATTATAAAAATAAATATTAAAAATATTATATAAAAATAATCAACTTTTAATCAACGTGGGTCCCTGGAGGACTAGTGGTTAGGCCACAGCACTCTCACCGCTGTGATTCCCGGCCAGGGAACCGCATGCAACAGTGTGCTCTTAGTGCCCATCCCAAGCCCAGATAAAATTGGGGAGGGATGTGTCAGGAAGGGCATCTGGCATAAAAAATGTGCCAAATCAAATACATGGACCAATGATCCACTGTGGCAACCCCTAAAGGGGGCAGCTGAAAGAGGAACAACAACTTTACTTTCAGTCACCATCATATTATTCCTTTGACATGAAATATCTTGACATTCTGACTCAAAAAATATTAATGATTTTTCACAAGCATTTTAAATTATTTTTATTCAACAATCAATTCTGGAAAAATATTGAAATATGTGCATTTATAATTTTCTTTCTGTAAATCACATTACACTTTCTGTGAATATTTAAATGCCATACAATTTCTGTACTTCTCTGGTTCCACAAGTTTCCCCAAGTTTGGGACCCCCAGATGGGCTTTGAGGTTAATGTCATTTTGCAGAGTGAGAATCTCCATCTCAACCTCACTAGAGCTAGAAACATTGTTATTTAGTATTGATTGCACGAATGGAAAGTTCTGCAATTTCTTCTTCTGTAAATACACAGAGAAAAGGTTGATCTTGGCTCTGAATGCACTTACAGCACTGATCATATCACTGATGGTTTTACCTTTGCCTTGCAGTTCGCATTTTATATAATTCAGTTTCCCAGTGATGTCGGTTAGGAAGGCATGGTCCAGGAGCCTCTCAGTCTACTGAAGCAGGGAGGTGTCCTCCCCTCTGGATTCCATGAACACTGTGATTTCACACAAAAGTGATGAAAAATGCTGCAAAATCCTTCCCCTGCTCAGTCTGGATTTCAGTGTGAAGCAACAGGTCACCATATTCAGCTGACAGCTCCTCCAAAAGTATGATTTTAACAACTGGAGTCACGACGTGACCAAATCCCATCACTTTGGCGCACATTGCCTGCTGGTGTATAATGCAATGGTAATGTAGTAACTTTGGAAAATCTGGGTCATCTCTGCATAATGCAACAAACCATCGTCACCCATACCAACTTTTCAAATGGCACATTTTTTTTCAGGAAATAATTCTTCACCGCATCATATCAGTACCCCTCATTGTTGTCTTCAGGGGCAAAAATGTCAGAAATTCCTCTTTCACAGAAAAATCACTGAAAACCATTCTGATGAAAGCCATCAGCTTTGAGTCCACAGATCACACTGGATGGAGTACCATTTGCACGAACCCAAGTCTTTTTCCAGCTGCTCTGTTACATAGCCATGACTCACCTTGCAATTGTGTTAGCCCCCAAGTTGAACATCGGAGAGTGCATACATGATTTCATTCCCATTCTTGTGATCCTTAAACAGAGTGTTCACCATCACAGTCATTGCTCCCTTCCGAGAATGTCACCATCCGAGAATGATTTTTTGTGTTTTGTCAAAAAATGAGCAACCCTAAATAAAGCTTTGGTTGCAGCTTGCGACTTTTTAGCGGGTCTGGTAAAAAAAAAATACTGTTGTCTGCTTAATGTTGCTTTCAACTCATGAACTTTTTCTTTTCTCAGTGATGTACCTGGAGGATAGCTGCCATTGAAGTTCTTGAGGGTTGTGGTAAATTGTCTCCACATTGTGTCTCTTGGCCACCGTTATGCTAGCTCTACAGATGAGGCATACACTTTTATCACTGACATTTGTGAAGAGGAATTCTGTCTCCCACCCCTCATTAAAATAGTGTCTTTTTTTTTTTTTTTTTTTTGCACGACCTGGTTCCATCAGCCATAATTAATCTTTGGGTTTTTTTGTTATAGTTGGTATAGTTGATGCTGGCATAGCCTCAACTCACAGAATAGCCTATGAGAAAACATAACATACGTTAACGTACATAAACTCTTTTTCTCATTTTATGTAAGTATTATGAAAAAATAAATTAACGAAAATTAAGGATTAAAATTTATAGAATGTGCTTAGCGGGCGACTCACAGACTCTATGCGGGCTACTGGTGGAAACCACTGATTTAACGGCTAATTAAAAGGACATTAACCCACCTCATTCAATCAAATAGAAATTTCACCTCAATTGGCCTCAGTTAATTTACTCGAATCCGACTGAGGTGTACACATGGATATTTTCTATTCTAATTGAGCTATCAGTTGGAGTATTATCAGAATATTAAGCTGCATGTAAACGTAGCCACTAATGTTGGCTAAAAAGGCCTGACTAGCAGACTTCATCCCAAAGATGGCCCTGTGCGGTCCAGTCAAGTTCTTCTACACCAAACTCTGCAAATGGACCTTGCTTTATGCAGGGAGGTACTGTCATGCTGAAACAGGAAAGGGCCCACATACTGTTGACTTTGTAGCATAGCTCACTGGCCATGCTACCAGGTAAGCCTACACTTGTTCATGAACATAAATAGCCAAGCTGGACATACATTGCAAAATGTTTTGACTTTTGGAATTACCTTTGGTATCATCTGGATTTCTGCCTTAATTACTCATAAAATGTGATTGGATCTTCCTTCAGGATCAAGTCACAATAATACACTAATTCTGTCTAAACTAATACCACAAAGAGTTCTTAATTTGAGTCTTTGATTAATAATTCACAGCCCTGGCTGAGAAAATGATCTGAACCCTTTTTATTAGTAGAACTAGTAAAACCTCTTTTAGCAGTAAAAACCTCCACTAAAGTTTTCCTGTAGCTGCTGATAGGACTTACTGACTAGCACAGTGAGGAGGAATTTTAGACCATTAGTTCCTACAGGGTGAGGGTCAGATGCATGAACAGTCCTTTTCCAGGTCAGCATCTAAGACTGGTTAAGACTGGACTCTGAATTGGTTATTATAAAACAAAATTTTATATTTAAAATGTAAAAATTTCTTCTTTTTAAACCTTTCTGTTGTGACGGCCTGCATACCTGCCTGCTGTATTGGTTTTGTTTATTTTTGTGTTTCAGTGGGGCGGGGCTGCAGTCCGAGTGCGGATGGAGGACACCTTGGCTCGGAGTCTTTCCTCATTATAAAAGATTCCCACCTTTCCCCTGTTGTGTGTGTGTGTGTGTGGGGGGAGTTTCTCTCTCCCGCGCGTCACCCTTTTATGTTACATTTTGCCGGCATTTGTGTACTATTTCGTTTGTTAAATAAATGTGTTATATTTTGATTAAATCCCTGCTTCCCTCTTTTTTGTCATAATCTTTGAGCAAATGGCAAATGGGGCCTCGTCCGGTTGTTTTTGGTTCGTTTTTGCGCTACCTATTAAGTCGTGCATTTGCGGGACAATATTTGTGAATGAAGTGAGGCTGGAGTGACGTCACATGCCCGTAGTATTGGAAGGGGTGGTGCAGATGTAGGTTGTTAAGGAAGTTTGCGTGGTGATTGCGTGAACGTGATTTTTGACCGATGTGCGTGAAAATCTAGGTAAGTAAGTATTTTAAATTAAACTCGTTTTTAATAAGGTGCTTCTCTGTTAGGTTTAGTGGCGTTACCCCTTTGGGTTTCGCCTGTTTTTTTTATGTAGTGTTGCGGTGAAAGTGGACAGAGCAGTTGTCTCGGAGGCACTTCCGTGGTTTTAGGAGAGTTAGCGTCAGAACGCTTTGAGCATTTTTCCTCATGGAACTCTCCGTTGAGAGCAGTGACTTGCTTGATCCATGTTGCCTGTTCATTTCATTCTATGTCTAGAGGGCGGACATGCAAACATATAGGCTGGCATAAATGTCATCAACCCTACTGCCTGAGTGAGTTGGCCCAAGCTAGAAAAGTCGTACTACTCTCAGTGCAAAAGTCTGTCTTTCTTGAAGAATACAGTGCTCTTAAGAGACATGTTGAAATCCCTCAGAACAGCCTCTAATCAAGTGAATTCCTGTTCTGGGTGAAGATGGCCTAATCAAAGTTGGGGGTCATCTAACACATGCATCTGTGGACAGCAATGAGAGAAATCTCATTATCTTATCTGGATGAACGCATATCTCCACCTTACTAATTCGTCACTTCCATAATCAAGTGAAGCATCAGGGCCACCTTTTCACGGAAGGAGCTCTACGTACTGTACCATTCTTGATGATTAATGGAAAGAGATCTATTAACAGTGTCATACATATGTGTTACTGTATTCCCACACAGCTTTCTACATATAAATCAAAAAATGGCTGATCGTCCTGAGGAGCATCTCTTTCCATCCCCACCTTTCACTTATGTTGGCTTGGATGTGTTCGGTCTTTTCTCAGTCTCAGCTCGTTACACAAGAGGAGGTCATGCAGAGAGTAAACGTTGGGTGATTCTCTTCACCTGTATGTCCACGCAAGCTGTTCACATAGAGATAATTGAATCAGTGGACACCTCCAGCATTATAAACACACTAGGGAGATTCTTTGCCATTAGAAGGCCTGTGAAAAAACTCAGGATTCTGGATTCAATGTTGATGCAGTATGGATCTCGTCCCCTCTCACATGAGATCCTATGCACCTTCATGGCTGAAATTTCTGATTTCAATAATTAATGCAAGGCCATTAGTCCCAATCTCCTCAGACCCTGACTCACCTTTTATACTGACCCCTGCCATGCTTCTGACTCAGAAGGTCAGTGCTCCTCCACTTCCTGGAAACTTCTCAAGTGGTGACTTCTTCAGATAACAGTGGAAGCAGGTGCAGAGTCTTACTGACAACTTTAGGTATCTCTGGAGAAGTGAATATCTCCCAACACTACAAATAGTCACAAATGGAAGAGTACTCAACCTGACATTGAAGAAGGAGATCTTGTACTTTTAAAAGACAGAGTCCCCGTAACGAGTGGCCTATTGCTCTTCTGTCCAAAGTCTTCCTAAGTGCTAATGATAGAGTATGCAATGTTCAGTCAAATGTTTCTAAAGGTGGATCTGGAAAGGATGTGAAGTATCTCAGACCAGTTACCAAGGTTATTCTTATGTTATCTAAGGAAAATTAAATTGAAAGTTAAATGAGACATCCTTATGATGTCTGGCGGGGAGTGTTCTGCTCTAAATTTATTTGTCACTTTTTACGTGCCCCCTAGTTTCAGTTCTCTAGAAAATAAGTGAAATGAGTTCAGTATTGACCACGTTTCTCATGTAGTCAGCTTCTCCTCAATCTTTGGGGGCCATCCTTAGTTTTGTCCCTGTAAAAGCAGCATCTATAAGTTAATTTTATTTTATACAATGCTAGATGATACATATTTACATGTATATCTCTTACTTGTATATCATCTCTATACAAGGCAAGATCTGTATTTGTTGCTATATTGATTGGTTATCTGATAATCTCATTTAAGTAAATGGATTACATTGATTTCATTTGGCAAATTTTCAGATGTAAGTTTCAGAACTGCTTACATGAATATTCTTTAGTCATTGGATAATTTGTTCTGATTTTCTGTTTGTTTGCTGTTCTTTACAGTTGTCCACACTTCTAATTCATAATGTACCTGGCATCTTATTAAATGGCAAAGACTAAGATGAATCCTGACTCGTCTGTACTTTGTGGATGGAGTTTGTTAAATTGAGTTGTTAAATTTTGTTTGTACATGCAAGGAGAAGAATACTGTCACCACTGAAGAGGATATCCTGCCCATTCTTCCCACCAATCTCTATGACCAATCATCTTCTAGTTCTAATGATGACATAGCGTTCACCATGAACACACCTCTGTCCTGGACTCAGAAGGTTCCCTGTCGAAACAGGTACCTACATGAGTGCCACCTCATTTAGCATGGCTTATATCATGTCCATCTTTGGACTGGGTTAAAGTGCCCCTGAAATCAAAATTGGTGTTTCAGAGATTTTAGTACCTGTCCCTTAGTGTTCTACACTGTACTATATCTGAAAAAGAAATACCAAAAAAAGTTTTTTAATTTTATAGCTCATTACTTCTGGGAAAATTTTTATAATTTTTTGATGTACGTCTCAACATCAATCATGATCGTCCGCTTAAATGCTCTCTAGAAGCAGGGTTTAAAAAGTGGCTCTCGTTAAACTCATTGCTTCTTCATATTAACTTGTTTTCTAAGCTGCTGTCAGGTTTGTGTAGGTTTGATGGGAGATCTATTGTGTAAGTCAGTCAAGCACTTCAACACCACGTCACTCTGAAAATATGTCAACATATGGAATCGAATCAGAGCTAATGCTGCATTCAAATTACCATGGAAATGGAAAGTCAGAGCTTGGAATTACATCATTTTTTACCTCTGTGTGTCTGAGCTACAAAGTGGGAAACAAACATGAATGCCTCCTCTCCCATTTGATACTCTGGTCATTATACATTTCAAACAGACTCATTGGTATAAAAAAAGTATGCATTATACAATGGCGAGAGATGCATTGTTCATCAAGCATCCTATGCCTGCGACTCTGTCCCTTTACTCTGTAAGTTCTCTTTGTTTTTACTTTCTCTATATTGTGTATTTGTCTTTTGTACAATAACCCCATTTATTATTTTCACTATCTAAAAGATTATGCTCTGGAATTGGTTACTTTAATTTAACAGTTATTATAAATTGGAATCAGATAATAAATTAAATGTATTGGTGTCAGGTATTTAAGTCATAAAGTTAAGATGCATTTAACCTTCAGCTGCACCTATTTCCCTCCTTGGTCATAGGAGAGCAGCACACTAAGATAATATCATTTTATATTGTAATCATATACTGGTTAGATTGGTTGCTAACAAAAGATGAACATAAAGGCATCCTTGTTTTTTCCCCCATTTTGTAGCTCAATTGCATGGAGGTTGAAAATCGAGTTCTTATGAAAATGTAGGTCAACTGCAGCACCAAGACCATTTTCCCTTCAGCACAGGAATTTCAGGTTCAAATGCCATTTCATACATTTGACATTTGTAAAAAAAAAATAAATAAATAAATCCAGACTTTCTAAATGTTCATGAAAGATTCAACTTTCTTTGTGGTGATGAGGAATTATATTTAATTGAGCACATCAAATTAGACTTAGCATTTAGGTAATTATATTCATTCAGTTGTTATTTTCTCTGTTATTTTGTTGTTGTAGGAGCAGCGATCATGAAAGCCTTCCTACCAAATTCAGTGGAGGTTCTTGGCACTGAAGCAGTTAAGAGTTCCTTTGAGTGGAGGGTATATGTTAAATTGCATGTGAAGTTTAAAATGGGCTGATAAATACATAGGCAGCATGCCAATTATAGCTTTATAGTTAAAAATATACCAGTGGATTATCTAGTGTTTAGTTAGAGAGATCCAGTTCAGAGTTTGTGATCTGCAGCCTGTTAGAAATCATAAAGCCCCATAGTACACAGTATCAAACATTTGTAGAGAGGAGGCACTAGCACTACTGTACAAAACATCACCATAAATTAAAAGGGTAAAAATGTTGTGTTCACCAGTCTTTTGCATGCATTAAAAGAAAAACAACTTTTATTTCAGAAATAAAATCCCAATCTCACTTTCAGCATTTTAGTTAATATCTCACTGTGGGTATTAAAAGTTAAATTACTATCAAGTAAAAAGCCAAGGTATTTGAAGATAGGTACAATTTCAATACTAGTACTTGAGGTCTTAATAATAGGCAAATTGCTAGATGCATGCCTCATTGTAAAGATTATCATTTTATCTTTATTTTATCGTTTTATCTGCAATTAATTTTAAAGATTTGAGTTGGGATTCTATTTGCTTAAAAGCTTTTTGAATTTTTTCCATCACTTCAGCTAAGATAGGAGCACAGCAATAAATAACAGTGTCATCAGCATAAAAGTAATCAACAATTCTTCCTAAATTATTCATATAAATAAAGAATAAACATGGTCCCAATATAGAGCCCTGTGGCACCCCTTTATGAACAGATAATACCTTAGAGAACAAACCATCAGTCTGAAACCACTGACCCCTAACCGCCAAATAATTTGAAAATCAAGTAACAGCTTGACTGGACAGCCCTAAGTCAGTCAACCTCTGTAGCAGGATAGAATGGTCTACAGTATCAAATGCCCTAGGTAAATCGATGAAAAGTGAGAGACAGTTTTCTATTCAAGTGCTATTTCTTGTCTAAGGTCGTGACAATATCATTATTTACTTTTATTGCAGGAGTAGATTTACTATAGTGTTTTCTAAAGAAATGTTCATGACTGGTACTCATGTAAAATACTATATTATTCATATATAAATGTTCATTTAATTGTTTGCTTATTAAAATTTCTAGTGTTTTGGCAAGAGCTGATAATTTGGATATACACTATATTACCAAAAGTATTCGGTCACCCATCCAAATGATCAGAATCAGGTGTCCTAATCACTTGGCC
>CM075023.1:8565702-8579450 GCA_037576675.1 Pangasius sanitwongsei
TCCATTTATTTCTGTAAAGCTGCTTTGGGACAATGTCCATTGTTAAAAGCGCTATACAAATAAAACTGAATTGAATTATTGAAAAGATATTGCATTGATATACCACCGTATCATATAGAATTTGAATTTTGAACTCCTTGAGAGAAGGACTATTATTGAGAGAAGTAGCCAAATGATATTAGTGAATGATATTGATGGGACACGCATGTCAGCTGCTGAATATCTGGTGTTTTAAGGTCTGCAGCAGACCTGGAGTTATACATACTGCAGAGCAAGAAGCCATTGCACCTGGTGATGTGACCGGGGTTTGGGAAGTAATGTAATCCAAAGTGAATAAACTAGACTAAATTTGACCACCAAAAGTAAATGTGAGTAAATGCAGTGGTGGGGCAAATGTTAATGGTTTGTGGCAAAGTGCAGGGTAAAGTGCATATATTCTAACTCAAACGCATTTTAAATAAAATGAGATAGCGATCACATAATTTCCAAGGTAGTGTGCGTTTGTTTTCCATTTATGCCAAATCATTGACTATGTGAGTGGGCAATATGGCGCCATGTACCTCTATTGGGCTTCATTTATCGAGCTGGATATGAACATATTTGGTATTTATGGTATTTAAGTTTGAAAGAAATGTTTGTATCCTACTCATTCTCCAGAGTGTGAATTTACTTGATTGATCAGCTTCAAATCATATCATTTGCAAAGGAGTTACTGTATTTTAATGTATGGATTATGCTGTCAAATTTAAATTGCTTATTCAAATTGCTTATTAAATTTAAATTGCTTATTCAATTACACACAAATTTTTAATCCTGTCATTTCATGTTAATGGCATTAAAGAAATATTAAATATTTAAAAAAAAATTAAGACTGCAATCCAACCCAAATTCATTTTAAGACACATAAGACTAGTTGCTCAATTAAGAAGAAGTGCTGCTGTATAAATGGAGGGAGGGATGGTCTGTGCATATGGTAGCCGTAAGCTGATGCAGTGCAAATCGCAGAATTTATATTACTGGAAGAGTTAGCTCATGCGGTACATAGAAGGGAATGGATATTTAGAGACCGGTATGACTTTTTATTTTTTTTCCAGAGGATGAAAGCTCTGTTCTGTTTTATAAGAGACACACAGCCATGGCATCTTATTTTAATGGCCAGTACCATTTCGGGCAACAAAAAGATCTTGTGCCATTCCTGTGCATGTCCGAGTTTTGTCATTGCATGGGTTTCTTCCTACTGGCTTGATGGCTGAAATGTTTCAAAGCAAGATCAGTGACTGATCATGTATGTCTCGACCTACGATGAGCTGTATACTCCTTAGCGTGCTGTGTACCATCACCCAATGTGCTCCTGAATACATCGGAGCATATTCCTCCACCAGTCCTAACCTGACAGTTACCACACAACACCACCTCATCATGCATCTGTCAAGCAATGGTTTTTGGCAGAAACAGAAGAAATTCAGCCATCCATTTACTTAAGCTTTTTCACATTTTGCAGTGATTGGCATATTTGCTTTAAACTTGATCTCATGTCTCTTAGATTTTCTGCAATGTCCTCCACAGCTCTAAGCATAGTGTCCTGCTTTTCCAAGACAGCATCAGTGAGGACTCTTTGTTTCTCTTCATATTTTGGCCTTTACAGGTGCTGGGACTCCGCTGGTTACACTGCTAAATAATATATATTTTTCAAAAGTACTTCCACTTCTGCCTGTAGTTATAATTTGCTCAAGTATATTTACTTTATGGTTGTCAGGAGATTTGAGTCATGACTGACTGAGCTACTATTTGCTAGCGAACACTGGCTAATCCATTATGTTAATCAAAGTAAAGTAAGTATAAATAGTGAGTGCAATGTACTAACTGAAAATATACGTGTAAACAGCAGTCAACATTTACACTCAACACAATTTATTTGAGGGAAAAAAAATCACTGCTTTCCATGATTTTCATCTAGCTCTGTCTTACCTTCAGTAAAGGAGGAATGTGCTTTATTATGCTCTGCTCATTCTGTAGGCGGAGTATCAAAATTTTAGACATCAAAATGAGCAATGTACTAGAAAAACTGCAAAGAACTCCCCACTGAAGGTCTGTTAGAAAAGCTTACAGCAGAACAAGATATGACTTTGCTGCAGAACAGGCAAGAGCTTTGGGTGTGTGTTGGAAAGCGTGTGCCTGCATTCATGAGTCTCGACTGTCATGTACAAAACTGTCAATCACCTCATCAACCCTGTTGTTTAAATTGTCATCGGATAACTCCTATAAAACACCTTCATAGTAAAGAGAAATACTGGAGGAGATATCAAGGTCAACCAAACTTATCAGAACTAAAATATCAGAACACCATTCCCTCTTTTCCATTCACTCTCATGGGAATGGGTGGAGTTATGAATTGTACTGCAGCCAGCCACTAGGGGGCCTCAGAGACATTTTGGCATCACTTCTGAACCTGTTAGGACGTCTACCATTATATACAGTCATTGTGCCAGATGTTAAATCAGTTTTGTGTCCACTGTAATGAGTGGGTCCTTTTACATTCTCACTGACAGCTACTGTCAAATAGAGACTCATACACTGGTCTCAAAATTTATCATAAGGAATATTGAAGTCTCTGACAATTGTTGCTTTTACTTCTGAAACAAGTAGATTTAAGAGGAAGTCATTGCATTCCTGAAATTTGGAATATGGCCCCAGTTGCCTGTAAATACTAGTGGAAATGATTGAGTAGACTTCTTTATTCTGGCCATATACTATATATAAAAAGTACTTAAAATTATTTAAATTCATATCCAGATTTCTGGGTAATGCCTGATTTAAAGGTACATGCTCTTTTGATCTAATCCAAATGATAAAAGATAAAATGTTAAATTCCAGATCAGCACCTTAGGAGGAGGATCTAATATTTAGCACTCTTAACTTCAGATCAAAAGGTGTTGGCAGTGCATTTAGTTTTATGTTAATTAGATTACTAGAACAAACTTTCTGAGAATTTCTGCATTTTAGTTTATTTAGCTCAGGCACAGTCTCAATATGATAACATCTGTTGTCCTTTTAGGTGAATATCACGTTTGACACACACTCTCTCTCTCCATACATAGGCAGAGACTTAGTATGTTGTATGTGTTTGTTTATCTAGGAAAGGGCCCTTTTCCTTTGCTTTTAAGAAAACAAGCACTGTTGGATTGTTAGGAGTTTAATCAAGTGTCATACAATAAGACAGACTCCCTTTGACCGGGAGACAGGAAGGGCACTTCCTGTCCAAATCTGCAGGGAACAGGAAGTGATGCACATTCCATCTTGAGACTCGCTGAATGGAAGCGTGGGAATATTTTTTTTCCACATTGTGGAAAAGGAAGTGGAAAAGGATGTCTTTTCACAATATTGCAACAACATTTTAAGTAGAAGGAAATAAGGAGCCAGAAATATAAACAGAACCAAGATCATCATCTTAACAATGTTTGTCTGTTCTCATGCTTGGACATTCTTCACTGCTGTGTACATGGCAGAAAAACTGGAAGAGTTAAACACCACTGAGCAATGACCAAAACAGCTCATAACATTCTCAGAGAAGAAACCCCTGAAGTCTGCGTGTATGTGTGTTTGTGTGTCTGCATGTGGGTAAGGGCTGTTTTATACTTCTGCGAGCCTGTCAGGGTGTCATGTCCGAATGCTTGCATAGTATGAAGTATTCATACTTGCATATAATGTAAGAATGTCCACTAACTGACAGTGTCACATGAACCATACCATAATTTATAGTAAATACAGACAGTGAATGAAATGCTTTTCACTGTAGGAATAATAAATTCTAATTTGGGTGTAACTTTTTTTGTGCTGGAGGGGAAAGGCTTGCTAATCTAATATAAACCAAGTCGATGGATGGATGGACGGACTTTATTGATCCTTAAGGGGAACACCCCCCCCCGCCCCCAAAACAAGGCCTGCTGTTTTGGAGATGCTCTGACTTAGATGTCTAGCCATCATAATTTGGCCCTTTTCGCTCAGATCCTTACGCTTGCCCATTTTTCCTGCTTCTAACACATCAACTTTGAGAAATGACTGCTCACCTGCTGCCTAATATATCCCACCCCTTGACAGATGCCATTGTAACGAGATAATCAATGTTATTCACTTCACCTGTCATAGTGTGTGTGTGTGTGTGTATGTGTGTGTATATATACACATTATACATATATACTTACCATCCACTTTAAAAGGAACACCTGTACAGCTGCTCATTTATGTAGTTATCCAATCAGCCAATCATATGACAGCAGCATAGTGCATAAAATCATGCAGATACTGGTCAAGAGCTTAAGTTAATTTCAAACATCAGACATCATACACAGTAACATCCACATCAAACATCAGAATGGGGGGAAAAGTGTGATCTCTGTGACTTTAACTATGGCATGGATGTTGGTACCATGGATGGGCTACAACAGCAGAAGACCACATCAGGTTCCTCTTCTGTCAACGAAGAACAAGGATCTGAGTCTATCAAGGGCATAGACTCACCAAAAAACTCAAAATCTCAAAATCACTTATAAATAATGTCAGCTTGGGCCAAGGAACTGTAGGGGGAAAGTTCTGGAAGAAAAAGCTGTATGGCATTAATAAATAGCAAAAATATTATTGTACAAATCTACACATCTAAATAATGAGCCTAATATTTGAATAGTTGGATTATCATCATAAAAGACATCTGTCCTCAAGGGAACCGTTTTTTTGTTAAAGGGGTCTCTGTCTGCAAAAGGTTTAGTCAGGTTGTCTACTCTAGTCAGTCATATAATGATCTTCACACACTCAGTTCTCATCACAACTATCTCTCACACATACACTCTGTGTCTCTCTCTCTATCTCTCTGTCTCTCTCTCTATCTCTGTCTCACACACACACACACACACAGAGTTTCTCACTCTTTCTCTCTTTTTTTGCTACAAGCCATTCACATGACCTTCTACATGCAACCAGCACCCTAAGTGTATGTAAATGGCTTTGGGTATTTTATTTTCATAGTTACATCATTATGTTAGGTGAGTGTGTGCTTTGTGCATTTTGATTAATGATCATTGTGACAAAATCTGTTAATAAAAAATGTTAATTCAAACAAATTTGTTAATTAATGTGTTATGATGACTCATTGCCATCATAAGAGCAATGTTCATCTAATGTTCATCTAACAGGGAAATGTAACATGTAATTTATTTCAAGACAAGACTAATTCCAAGCTCTCTAGTATGGTGGTGGAATTTAATGAGTAGGCAATTAGGCCTCTCATTAGGCCTCTCATTAAGTGCTTTATAATAAATATTAATATATGCCTTATAAATTGTTACTTGGAAATGCTCAGTCTATATATTAGCAAGGTGAACTCGTGGTGCAGTAATACATGCTAAAATTATGAGACAGAATGACTGACAGTAAAGTTGGCCTGAAACATGGCTCTGTGAAGTCTTGGGTAAGTAAAACAGATACACCCCTCTTTTGCATGAAAAGGGAGTGGTATTTGGGAGTTTATGTTTACCATTATGTGTGTGTGTGTATCTTAGTGGGGTAAGTGGAGTTTTGTGCTTTTGTGTTTTTTTAGGTGCTAAAGTTTGTTAGGGTAAATGGTGTGTACAGGTGGTTGGGTCTATGTGTATGTGTCGGTACAGTATATGACGTATGGTAGAGTTAGTGGGAGATGTGTGTATCTCTTGGTGGTGTGTCACTGAGACACAAACATAAGTTGTTTTTTCTTGTGCTATTTTGTACAATGTATTTGTTTATACTGTGTGTAAATGTCACAGATCTTGGATGTGTACAATTTGTATGTGCAGATCGTGATGTTTGTGTGTGTTTCAGACTAGTGGTGGCGCACACGCTCAGTCCGGGCATCATGCTGTGTCAGTAGAGGTATAGCTGCAGAGAGGAGAAGCACAAGATAGCTTTAGACAGGTACAGAGGCAGTACAGCTCCCTGCCTCGGTATGTTTGTGCATATGTGTGTGCTATAGCTGTCAGAAAAAAAATCTCTCTTCCATTCCATTCTCTTCAACCATTTGCGCTCTTTTGGCTGAATTGCCACAAATCCCCAAAGCCACATTCCAAAATCAATTGGAAAGCTTTCCCAGAAGAGCGGAGGTTGTTTTAGCAGCAAAGGGGCAACAACTCAATATTAATATGATCATTAATATGATGATGATCAATACTCAGGTGTCCACATACTGTTGGCCATATAGTGTATATACAGCACTTTTTTAAGTGCAAATTTAAGTACTTTAGGAAGAGGTAAGTCTTTAGATGTCATTTGAAGACTGCCAGTGACTCAGCTGTTTGGACATCTTGGGGAAGTTCATTCCACCACCTAGGTGCCAGAATTTTCAGTTTTCCAGATTCCACTGTGATTTTTTTTTTTCTTAGACTCTCTCTCATATAGCAGTGCAAGCTTGCCAAAGATTCTACCTTCCTAGTTTGTTTTAATATGATTTAATACACTGCATTCATGCCCTATATAGCCCTATGTGTGTGCTAGGGCAAGGAGAGAAAATGGTGTTTTCTGTTTATTTTAAAGGATTTTTAAAGGATCTGCATGAACCATGTAGACAGAAGAGACAAAGACCAAGTCTAATTGCAAAATTAATGTCACTGTTACATTTAAATAATTATTTTTAAATATCATTACTGCATATAAAGCAGGAGTCATTTAAGGGGGAAAAAAATCAGCACACAGCAGTTAAATATTGCTTCTCATGAAGTTTTCAGTGCAGTTTCATTCACATAGAGAATTTGTGTGATCCATGGCCAAACACTGTTGTGTGTGTGTGTCTGTCTGTCTGTCTGAATGAGTATATGCATTTGCATATTATGGCCTGATTGGCCTGCATGATTACTGCATGATACAATTAAGGAAGTAACATCCTATCATGCTCTTTGCCAGCCCCGTTGAGCTTGAATTTGGATCAGAAGGAAAAGATCTAAGTGACTTTGAAATAGCATTTATTATTGGGGCAAGACCTTCAGTCACAAAGACTGCTCAAGTGACTAGTGTTTCAGTAGGAACAGGGATTGTGGCAACTACCTTTAGATGTATGGCAAAGTCATTACTAAATAGGGCTGAAAATTGTGGTCGAAAAAGACATTCAATGCTTATGCATTAGCAGTCTCCTCTTCAGGAGGTGAAATGCATGCTCACTTAGGGTAAGTTCTGGTGATTAACTTGGCCAGTCTAAAACCTTCGACTATTTTTCCTTGATGAAGAAATTTGTTGGGCTGGAAGTGTGTTTTGGTTCATTGTCTTTCTGCATGTAAGGCCCTCCCTACAAGATTGGATGCATTTCTCTGTAATTTGGCAGACAGAATGTTTCTGTGGGCTTCTGAGTTCATTTTGCTGCTACCATCATGAGTTACAACGTTAATAAAGATAAGTGAGTCTGTTCCAGAAGCAGCCATCAAAGCCATGACATCTCTACTGTGCTTGACCAATGAGCTCTTATGTTTTGGATCATGAGCAGATACTGTCTTTGTCCTGTCCATCACTTTGGTAGAGGTTAATTTTGGCTCTAGAACTTTTGTGGCTCTGTATTTCTTTGCCAATTACAGTCTGGCCTTCTGATTTTTACAGCTGATGAGTGTTTTGTATCTTGTGGTATTGGCTATACATGTCTGCTCTTGAAGTCTTCTTTGAACAGTGGATTGTGATACTTTCACCCCTGCCCTATGGAGGTTGTTGGTGATGTCACTGACTGTTGTTTTTGGGTTTTACTTCACAGCTTTCACAATGTTTCTGTCATCAACTGCTGTTGTTTTCCTTGGCTGACCTGTTCCATGTCTGGTTGTATTGTTGTATTGGCTATGCCCAATGCTTGTGCAATGGCTCTGAGTGAATTTGTCTCTCTTCTCAGTTTCAAAATGGCTTGCTTGTCTACCATAGACAGCTCTCTAATCTTAATATTGGTTTATCCTTTATATAAACCAATGTCCTCCAAATTCAGTCTTCCAAGAGTAGACATTCAGAGTTATCTAACAGGGAACAAAAAAACTATGGGCAAAAAGAAACACCTGTCAGTCACATATTCCAATATTTTTGATCACTTGAAAAATGGGTGGGTTCGAACAAAAGGTGCCATGTTCTAAGTTGTTTACCGTATCTAGATGAAAATATCAGGAAATCTGAAATTTGGCTCTGTTGACTTTTCAGGTGCACTTTCATGCTGCGAATCTCCCATTCTACCACACCCCAACCAATTTGAGATGATTTTTGCTTTGTGTCATGCTGCATTATCATGCTGGAAGTAGCCATTAGAAGTTGGGTAAATTGTGGCCATGAAGGGATGCACAAGATCAGCAACAATACTCAAATAGGCTGTGGCATTCAAGAGATGATTGATTAGTATTAACAGGCCCAAAGTGTGGCAAGAAAACATTCCCCAAACCATTACACCACCTCCACCAGCCTGGACTGCTGAAACAAGTAGGTTGGGTCCATAGATACATGCTGTTGGCACCAAATTCTGATCCTACCATCTGTGTGCCTCAGCAAAAAATCGAGATTCATCAGAACAGGCTACATTTTTCCAGTCTGTAACTATCCAGTTTTGGTGAGCCTGTGCCCACTGCAGCCTCAGCTTTCTGTTCTTGGCTCAAATGGAACCTGACGCGGTCTTCTGCTGTTGTAGCCCATTCGACATGATGTGCAGTCTGACATGCTTTTCTACTCACCACAATTACAGAATTGTTATCTCCGTTATTGTCGCATTTTTGTCAGCTCAAACTAGTCTGGCCATTTTTCACTGACCTGATTCACCAACGAGGCATTTCCATATGCAGAACTGCCACTCACTGGATATTTTTTCTTTATTGCACCGTTCTGAGTAAACTCTACAGACTGTTAGCTAGCATGCTAATGAACCTAGAAAGGTATTGAAACCCCAACAGCATTTGGCTAAATTAGATAGCCAGCTAACGTTATCTTCTTTTTTTTATATACTGCTGATGATGGAGTTGGGTTTTCAGTTCTGCATAGCTCATTTGGATAGTTAAGCACAGAGTAGTAAATAGAACATTTTTGGACTACTTTTGTCAAGTGTAGGCATATGAAAAAGTAATTTGTAAAGTAAAGTATTTGTAGAGTAGTTTTTCACCAGACAACTCATTTACTCTTACTCTGACTCGGGAGATAACATGAAAGAGTGCCTCTGCAAGGCTGCATGCTGAGATTTTGCTAAGAGCCACGGCTTCAGTGTTGCATAGTCCAATAAAACTAACACAAAATGATGCCCTTATGCAGTCCTTTCTAATAGCCCAACGAGGTCCATGCCAATTCTTTCGAATGGGACCTCAATCAATGGAAGCGGGAGCAATGGCGCGTTAATGGGGTGTCAATCCACCAGTTGACATTTGCAGCAACCATCACCATGAATGCCTGGCCAATAGAAACAGGCCATGAGACGGTTTAGTGTTTTATCCTGCCCCAAATTGCCAGCCATGGGATTATGATTACCCGCATGGAACAGGAGTTCCTACTGCTGTTCGGTACCAACAATTGGGTCATCTCTTCCTTGGTTTGAGTGTCCTGTGTCACTTGATATAATCAATCTTTAATGACTAAGAAGTACATGTGGGATAGCTCAACATTGGACTGGATTTGTTGACCGTCAATTACTCTCACTTGGTCGAAGGCATGCCTCAGGATCTTGTCACACAACTGCTGCAAGGGAAAATCCCTGAGGGGAATCACAGCAAAGTTTCCCCTTGACACAAGGCTGACGTCGACTGCCCCGGCATCACCTCCCCAGCCAATGCTGCGCACATTCCACACCGTGCCTCACTACTGCAGGCCTGATGTACTTCATTTTATAGTCACTGACATGCAGTACATTCCTTCTCGATCTGGGGAGGCCTGTGGCACATCAGGGTTCCTGAACAGTTTTCCTGCTTCCATGAGGGAAACCTACCCAGGCTTTACCCCAGTCTTGGTGGGCATGGAAGGTTCTACCTGTGTTGAGAGAGAGGGAGTTGGAGGAGACATCTGAGGTGAAATAAAAGAGGGAGAGGAAAAGTGGGGAGGAAGCCAGATTTGGGGGCAGTTTTGGGGCCCCCGTACCTCAGTTCTGGGGAGCCAGGACCAGGGGAGGAGTAGGAGAGAGCGGAAAAAGGGAGACACCTGGACCAGCAATCACCGCCATCTGATCCTCCGCCAGCTGAATGGCTTTGTCCAGGGGTGTGGGCCAGTGGCAATGGACCCACTCCACCTTGCCTGTTGGGAGTCAACCAACGATTTGCTCCAGTACCACCAGCTTGATAATCTGTTCAATGTCCCACTCCTCTGCCATCAACCACCGATGACAGGAGTCCTTCAGTTGCGAGTAGGCGAAGGTGCGGCTGACCTCGGAGAACTGCTCAGGTGTTTGGCCGATGTGCTGCAAAAGCGTCCTCCTGACGCTTGAATACTCCAGCTGCATCCGTGGTGGCAAGCTGGGCTTCCTCTGATAGCAAAGGGAGGCATCTCAAAGCCCATTCCTCCTCCGGCTCTCATTCGCAGTCTCGCGGCTTTCGCTCTGCCAAGTTCACAGTTGAAATTGAAATTGAAAGTCATTGAAAGCACAAAGAGACCCATATAAGTAGACTGGCGGTAAAAAGACACAGGTGAGAATCATCACGTTATCTTCCAGTTCAACCCACCTCCTCTTCATCTGCAGCTGATGCTCAACCACACCCCCGCGGCCACAATGACAAGGACTTTTAATTTTAGTGAATTATTGCTACAGAAGCCATATTGTTATGCAGTTCAGTGTGTTTTGTACACTTTCCACCACTGGATATTCTAGTATTGTTGCAGTTTATAAACCCATCATTAAATCTGAGAGTTCACTGATGCAAAATCCACAGGCAGGGGACTACAGAGAAAAAAAAGTGATGCATTCATTCTTCACCATATTGGCATACACCAAGAGAATGGTACTCTGTTATGTTGTGGAGGGCAATTTGCTGGCATGGTTTGGGTCCACTTGTCCCCTTGGACTGAATGGTCAATGCAAAGTTATTCTGAGTGATCACCTTTATCCTCTGATGAAGAATTTCTATCTTGATGGGAATGGTGTCTTCCAGGATGACAATGTCCACAGGGCATGAGGGGGTCACTGAATGTTTGTATAAATGTTTATTTGAAGAATTGTGTTCCATCCCTCCATTACAGTTCTGGAAACTTGCACAATATAGCCATGGCATATTAAAGCTGTACTGGTGGTTTGTAGTGGCCCAAAACACCTTCTTAAAATTTGGTTTCATTTGTATGTTCTGTTATTATTTATGTTAGGAATATTGTGATTTATTAGAGCTGTGACATGCAATTCTGCTGCAATTAGGAGTTACATAGGCTAGTTGACAAATACTTTCAGTAGTCGCCACTGTGGTAATATCGACTAGTCTGGATGGTGGTGGAAAAAGTAACCAGGCAGATGAAAAACAAAGCAGGCTAAATGTCTATATTTTTGGTCTGAAAATATTTCATACTAGATGGAGCCAATTCTATAGTCAACTGCAAACTGAGCAAAACTACACCGGGAAAAGTCTTTTTTTTTTTTTTTTGCCTTAATGGAATATTATCATCTTTAACGTCACTTTGTATGAAGTGTAGAGGTGTTTTTTTAATCCTATTCCTTGAAGAAATTAATCTTGCAGTTATTTGTGTTGTCCTTTAAATCTAAAGAAACTTTAAATAAAATCCTCACACTGTGGCATAGTGAATTCCATCATGTCCAACACTGGGATAAAGAAGAGCATATCTGGTGCCATGGGTTGCACATCACTATCCAGTCCCACTCAGCTAGTTTTGAGGGTAGTTGGATCTTATTCTCAGACACTACTGAGGTCAGAATTAAGCATGGTGGTTCAACACCTAGGTCATTATCAACTCCCAGATGCTGCCGTTGACGTACAATTCTTCATTTAAAAAAGACTGGACATTGAGCTATAAGGAAGGCTCTGTCATTGGACCTGAGGTCATTAACATGAATGCATTTTAAGAATTGGTACTATATGTCGTTAAATAATGTACTATGATGCACATTTATTGCACCAGTTTATTTATTTTTATGGTTAGAATAGCTTAAGAGCATTGAAGCTAAAATGTCATTTGTAGCCTATTACAGTTTGATGTGTTTTTTTTTGTTTGTTTGTTTATTTGTTTGTTTTTTTCGGTTGTTTACTGTTTTCAGCTTGTAACTGAACTAATAGCCTAAAATGGTGATGTCTTGAAGCAGTTTTTGCTTTAACTATGGAAAAGATGATTGCTTGACTACTTTATTACTACTTGCATTACTGGTTACTAATTAATAGTCATACAATCCCTAGCTGCCAGTGGTGCTTTGCTGTCACTGAAATGCCAGCCAGATGCCAGCTATTTATTTTGTAATTACAAGCAAACCATTTGTGAACCAACAAGATATGTCCACGAAGTCATGGACAAATACAAAAAGATAAGTATATTTACATTGACTTGTGGTGACAGAATTGATATTTTCAGAGAGATGTGTCCTTTTCTCAACAATAATTCTTAGTTATTGTGAAAATCTTTTTTTGAATTGTTATAGTAAAAACAGATGTTTTTAAAAACAAGATCCACACCAATTGCACTTTGTCCTATATCAAATTTAACAGCACCCCCTTTAAACTCCCTTTTTGTTTATAACAAACAATTTAAAAATGTTTCAATTACTTATAGGAATAATTTGTATATTTTGATAAAACATGAAGATGACAGTGTGGACAAGGACATGACAGGGTGCACTTAATGCACTAGAAAACAGCATATTTGTAACATGAGGAAACACTTGGGATGAATGGCATTTCATGAAAAAGAATTCAATCAATTAAATGAACAAAATTAAAAAAAAAAAGTTTCTCACTTAGTTTGATCATTTCATTTTATCGGAGGTTATATGATTACAACACACTTCTGAACACTGACAAAATGCCACATATAGTAGGGCATGGATGTATAGTTTAGAACACTGGTGGAACGTTTTTAATATTATTTAGTAAAACAAAAATTGATGAATATATTATTGACAACTTGAGTGAAAAGTAGAATCTTTAATAGAAAATAAAATATTTACATGAATGAATTTTTTGATATGTCCCCTTTTTTTGCTTTAATGACAGATGGACAGTTTTTACATGAGCTGGCATGGACTTCACAAGCAAAACCTTATAATCCATTTTTAGATCAAATCCGTCTTAACACATGCTTCAATAGAAAAAATTTGGTATGAGGAAAAGCTGACCTTTTGTATAAAGCAGTTAACATGGTCAATATCACAAATTTGCTTACATATAAATAGGAACCTAGAATAGTGCAGAATCTTGAATAATAAAAAGAAAATTTATTTTCTTTGTTTTAAATATTTAAAAATCAGATTTTCAATACGGTCTCAGACTTTTGGACCCCACTGTATGTTTTTTATACTGTATGTGCAATATAACATGGATTACATAATGGCATTATTTCATTACATTGAATTACATTTACAGTTAATAACATTATTTAAGTTAAAAATGCAAGAAAAAGATGTAAACTCTTGACCTCCAGTGGAAATTTTCCCACTGAAAACCTACATTTGGGTTTGAGATCAAAATGCAATAGATCAGAATTTCAGCTTTTATTTCCTGATATTTACACCTAGATATCAAGTTCAAGTTCAAGTGGAGTTTGTCATTTCAGCCATATACAAGTACATAGTGAAACGAAACAATGTTTCTCCAGGA
>CM075023.1:8602551-8637978 GCA_037576675.1 Pangasius sanitwongsei
TCTCTCTCTCTGTGTGTGTGTGTGTGTGTGTGTGTGTGTGTGTGTGTGTGTGTAGGTGTATATGTATATATATATATACTAACTCTAAGTCTAAACTCTTACTTAATTTAGATTTAAATCTGTGTGAGGTTCTTCACAATTTCTGTCCTTGATAAAATCTAGCATACAGTTACAATCCCAAGGTTACAAGGATTGCATATTGATTGTATTGGGCTATTATTAAAGACCATTCCTTTTTCTCTATCAATATTGGATGCATTGGATTACAAAGATGCATACTTGTTTACTGATTTGGCCAATTATTAACATAAGACCTTTACATACATCTTTATTTGAAATTACAGTCAGAGGTAATCAATGAGAAGATAAGACTGCCACCTAGGGTGGGTGGCGTTCTACATATTTTATATCACAATTTTTTTCAGGCTGGATCATGATCCATGATTTTATCACAACTATTTTCATGTGGGTTTTTAAGAATATTTTGCAAGTTACAGAACAACCAAACTAATTTCCTTACTGATAGAAAATATAGCTCTACAAGGAAACATAACCTCAAAGAAAAAGAATAACAGAGACCACTTAGGCCAAAGTACCTTTTTAAAAAAATGTTTTTTAATAAAGTGCATGTCCCAACTGTAAATGTAAAAATGTAAACAATTATTTCTATAATGCAATCAGTCAAGCATGAATACTGTATTTATAAAATGTTAAATAAAAAGTACATCGCCTCCGCTGTCTTCCGTATCTAAAAGTACAATAAATGGAAAGCTGATTGACAGAAGACTGAGTATATAAATATGTTTAAATACTGAATACATTAGCTAAGTTGGTTTTACTATTTATTTATTTAAAAAAAAAAAAAAAGCTTTTCCTTTTCTAAATTGTTTGATTTTTATTGTACTCTTGGCATTCTGTGTACAGCTGAGGAATGGCAGTATTAGAAAAATATTTGCAAATTGTAAGTCACAATAACAAGGTAACAAATAATGAAGATCAAATATTTTTCACTTAAGAAGTCACTTAAAACCCTAGTTTTTGACCATTTTGATGGGTATTATATCCTTGACCAGGTACAATATCACAGCATCAGTGATGTCTGTCCAGATGCTCATTTATTTATTTATTTTTATTTTATTTATTTTCTTTTTTATTTATTTTAAAGGAGTGCCTTTATCAAATGCATTAATTTACTTCAGTGATGTTTCTGGCTGCAGGGCTGTTCACATGAGCTCCCTGTTATCTGGATTTTACCACAGTCTTTGGGGTGCTTTCTTGGTGGGTAAACAATGTCATTTCCTCAAAGTGCCAATCTTGCCTTTGCATATTTTACAGATTTCTATGCTTTATATCTCACCCACTTCCTCAAGCTAAACCTTCTCCTAAGTGAAAGCAACTTAAGCTGTCAGTCTCAACAACATGCTGTATTGATCTAATAAATTTAGCTGAATTAGCTCTGTAACTACCTCCACTCTTTTGGGAAGGTTCTATACAAGATTTTGGAGTGTGTGTGTGTGAATATGTGCCCTTCAGCCAACGTTCCAATTCATCCCAAAGGTGTTCAGTGGGGTTGAGGTCAGGGCTCTTTGTAGGCCACTGGAGTTGCCACAAAGTTGGAAGCACACAATCGCCTAAAATGTCTTTGTATGCATTAGCATTAACATTACCCTTCACTGGAAGTAATTGGCCTATCCCAAACCCTGAAAAATAGCCCCAGACCATTATCCCTCCTCCACCAAACTTTACTCTTAGCACTATGCATTCCTGTAGGTAACGTTCTCCTGGTAGCCGTGAGTTTGTGCAGTTTAGTGCTTTGTGGCTAGAGGATTCCATTTCACAATAACAGCATTAACAGCTGACCCGGACAAATCAAGGAGCGCTACTACCAATATTTGTCTATGGAGATTGAATGACTATGTGCTTGATTTTATGCACCTGTTAGCAATGGGTGTGGCCAAAACACCTGAACTCAATAATTAGGAGGGGTGTCCACATACCTTTGGGCATATATTGTACCTTTGTTTTTCCTTTAGTAGTTTATCACCAGTAGACATCACCTGGCAGACTGGACATTCTGCATCTTAGACCAACCTGAACAATCGGATAACAGGCTCTCTTCTTCCCCTCTTCTTCTTCTTCTTCTCACACTCCTCTATTTCTTCACCCTGGTCTTCACTCACAGCAGACTCCTGACTCACAGCATGGCTCATAACATCCCTCTCCACTGACCAAAAACCCCTGCTGCTGATGAATTCATGTTCTCCTTCATGTTATTTTCACTCGTTTCCCAATGTCGTCTGCCCACATGGCCTCATCTGGCTTCATTATGTCAATGCTGAACCCAGCAAGTTGTTCTGCAACTGCTCAAAATACATCTGAAGGGTAAATAATAAAATGCTAAACAATAAATTGTAAACAATAAAATTTAAAAAAAAATGCTCAGTTTAAATAGTATTTTTACTGTTACTTTCATAGACTGGCCTTTAACAAAAAACTTCTCCTTTATAATACAACTCTTGCAACAAACGGTAATATGATCACATTATGGATAAATTCATTTAATTATGTCACACTACAACCATGATATTATGTTAATATAAACACGTCATACGATGTGCAAGGATATATAATGGCTGTAGTTCATTATAACGGCCAGTTTAAATGTGCAGGATCGCTTTACTTTCTCTTTCATTTACTAGACTCTCAATAAACACACAGTGTAGGTGATGTAAACTACAGTAACTCAATAAAAATAAAAACTAAAGCATTGTCATTCCCTGATTCATAGAATTGTGGATTTTGACACAAGTTACACTGAAATACTTAGATACAAAAGCACTCACGCTGCTGAATCCAGACAAATTAAAAATATTTTAGAAATTCTTTCAAATACTTTTTCAAGGCATTGTTCAAATACTCACTTGCATATCTTATTTACATCTGGAGGATTAAAAGCAACGTCCACTAGATGGCATGTCAGAGTCAAAACATCTCTGTCCATCAGGTTTCCAAATTTAACTAATGTTTAAAGATGTCCTACAAAGCCATTAAACAGACTGATGAGCTCCGTTTCTCTTTAAAACTTTCTGCAATGGGCATGATTGTTGTAATTGGGCTGCGTCTCAAATTGAAAACCCTCACTGCACATTCAAAAGTATTTACTAGAAAGTGCAGAAGACTAGTATACAAAACAGATTTTTGGTAGGTTTGAGTTTTTTTTAATTCCAACACTAATTGTAACAGGAAAACCATTAGTGTTTGTACTCCCTACCAGTCTGTGACGGCAGCCCACGCACATAAACCCGCAAGCGCTCCTCACTCTACTGCCGTTATGGTGCTGAAAGGACAGCGCCACTTCAGCACCGCCCATGCTGTGGAGAGCACGGGAGCTTGTGGCTGCTGGGGGCAGAGTAATCAGGCACGGCTGGCAACCAATGAGGGCTGTGGAAGCTCCCTACCCTCCTGGAGAAGACAGGAGAATATAAAAGGGGCCTGCGGCAAGGACAAGGCAGAAAATCTTGGGCCTATGCCCCAAACTAATGCTGTTCACTTTGTCTTGCAGACAACGAGGAGGATGACTCGCCCAGCACCCTCAGCAGCGCCAACCGGTCCACCTGCCAACCACAGAGCACCCTGGGTCCCACCACTGCACTGCAACCTCTCTTGCGCTGTGTCCCCTTCAGGGACAACAACAGATCCAGCACCAAGCCTGCCCTACCAAGCCCTGTGCGTATGCTAAGCGCAACACTGGTGGATAATGCGGGCATGAGCATGGCCACTGGCAGTACTGGTCCTCAACTTTGGCCTACATGGGGCCCCCGTGACATCCCAGCAGCTTATGGACATTGTCCATTGACAATGTTGTAATCCATTCCTCCACCTGGTCCAACCACCTACACCATCTTAGGGAGGTCCTGGGTGAGCTCTGGAAGTCCGGGCTAACTGCCAACCCCAAAAATGTCACCTGGGGCTCAAAGAGGTACAGTACCTTGGATACCGTGTCAGCAGAGGATGCCACAGGAGAAGAAGGTAGAAGCTGTCAGAGGCTACCCATGACCGATCACGAAGAAACCGGTACGTGCCTTCTTGGGGTGTCTGGGTATTATAGACGTTTTGTGCCCATTTTCTCCTTGATTGCATGCCACCGTAGAGAGAGAAGCCCTGGCCATCAAATGGGTGGTGGAGGAACTATGGTACTACCTGGCTGTTCGACACTTAACCCTTGTGACAGACCATGCCCCCTGCAGTGGATGGCCAGGGCTAAGGACTTTGACTTTAAGGTGCAAAATCGGGTGGGGGCTCAGCATGGCAATGCTGACGGCCTATCTCGCCTGTATGCACTCTGGGGTCAACATCCACTGGCAGTAGGCTAGGGGCTGAGGGGTGAGGGTACTGTGACAATGGGTTTGACAGCCCACACACAAACTAGCACTCTACTGCCGCTGCTGAAAGGACAGCACCACTTCAGCAACACCTGTGCTGTGGAGAGCATGAGAGTGTGTGGCTGCCGGGGGCAGAGTAATCAGGCACGGCTGGCAACCAATGAGGACTGCGGCAATGAGGGCAACCAATGACGGCTGCGGGAGCTCCCTACCCTCCTGAAGAAGGCGGGAGAGTATAAAAGGGGCCTGCGGTATGGGTAAAGCAGACACTCTTGGGCCTATGCCCCAAACTAATGCTGTTCGCTTTATGTCTTGCAGGAGGAGGATGGCTCTCCCTGCACCCTCAGCAGCACCAACTGTCTGCCTGCCAACCACAGAGCCCCCTGGGTTACGTTGCTACACTGCAACCTCTCCTGCGTCGTGCCCCATTCAGGGGCGATGACAGCCCTTTCACCCAGCACCAAGCCTGCACTTGGCATCCTACCACCCGGCACCCCATTTCCCCTTCCTGCACCTGTAAATAAAGACTTTTGTGCACCTTACCTTCCTCTCCTGTAGTCCTTCCTCAGCCCTCATCGTATGCTAAGCGCTACAATACCTATGCAGGTTGAGACACAATACTACTTTGTTTATTCATTTAGGGGGACAGCGTTACATGGTGTTATGCTGCCACTATTTATGTTGGTATTGCACCATACGGACACATCATGTTAATTTCTGTGGATGTGCACAAGTGACATGCGAAAATGACTGCAGGATAAGCGCATCAGCCATCTTGCACATGTACAGTTGCAGTGGTGCAACGTAAATAGTGGCAGTATAGCACCATGTGACACTGTGTCCCCAGCTGAATAAAAAAAAAAAATCGAATTGTGTCTCAGAAGCAGTATGTCAGAAAATATACAACATAAAAAGTGCATAAGAATATACACAGTCAGGTCCATACTTATATAGACAGTGACACATTTTTGTAATTTTGCCTATGTAGAACACCACAATAGATTTGAAATTATGCAATCAAGATGTGATTAAAGTATAGACTTTCAGCTTTAATTTTAAGGGGTTTAACAAAAATACTGCATTAGCTGCTTAGGAATTACAGCCAATTTTTACACAGTCCCACCATTTTCACAGGTTCAAAAATAATTGGACAATTGAATGAAGCAGTTTCATGGCCAGGTGTGCCTGTTTTCTCATTATTTCATGACAAATTAAGGAGATAAAATGTCTGGAGTTGACTCCATATGTTGAATTTGCATTTTGTAGCTGTTCATGGGAACTCTCAAAATGTGGTCCAAAGAGGCGTCAATGCAAGTGAAGGAAGCCATCATTAGGCTGAAAAAACAAAACCGGCCTATCAGAGAGATAGCAGAAACTGGACAGGAGTGGCCTAATCAACAATTTGGTACGTTCTTAAATTCTTAAAAAAAAAGAATGCACTGGTGAGCTCTCAACATCAAAAGGCCTGGAAGACCACAAAAACAACTAAAGTGGATGATCGCAAAATTCATTGCTTGGTGAAGAAAAACCCCTTCACAACATCTAGCAAAGGCAAAAACACTCTGAAGGAGGTAGGTGTAACTCCTTGAATTAAAGTTGAAAGTCTACACTTCAAACACATCTTGATTGCTTCATTTCAAATCCACTGTGGTGGTGTCCAGAGGCAAAATTACAAAAATTGTGTCACTGTCCAAATACTTACGGACCCGACTGTAATTAAAGCAAATACATAAGTTATATAAAAGACAATTTAAATAGGTTCTATACTCAAAATTAACATGATTAATACATACTTGATCTCCAAGTACAAATAGTGGATTATACCATCACAGAAGTGAGAATTTGTTTTTGTAATTTGAATAATTTAAGGCCAGATTTTTTATTTTCTGTTCATATCATAACCTTGTTCATATCAGTTTAGAGATGTTGAGATTTTATACTGTCCATGCTTTTACTGCATTGTAAGAAAAAGTTCATTCAATTTCACCCTAAAGATGGCTATCGATGTTCTTTCTTGGATAGCCTAAAAACAGCAATTAGTAAGAGCAGTTTACAATCAAGTCTGCACCATTGAACAGTTGATAACTTTAATTTGATACCACCTCTGGCTTGCTCATTACAGATTAATTGAAATTTAAATTTTATATCTGGATCCCTGTAAAGCTGCTTTGTGACAATGTTCATTGTTAAATGTGTTATATAAATAAACCTGAATTGAATTTACATGATCCATATGTGTACACTGGTTCCATGTAAATGAATTGAGTTGCAGCCAACATGAATTGATCATGTATTTTCAAAGCTCTGGAATAAAATTGAACACCACATACTCACTCAAACTCAGGTTATGCAGCATTAATGCTACCCACTACACTACTGGGTAGCATACAACTGAGACAGGTTAATTTAATAGTAGTTGTAATTGGCTCATTTCAGAAATACAGTTGATTCTCTCTATATAATTTAAACTAGTAGATTACATGTTTAAATTATTTTACTATAAGCAATGAAATCACATTTTGATTTCATAAATATATTTATGTAAACTAGACATTATATTTTCTCTTAAATCTGATCAATCACATACTAGCTTTTTTCAGCATGCACTACAGCAGAACAATTGTTCCTGAGTATTGTTTCTGCCTAACAGAATTACGAAAGCACAAAGTTTGGCCAGTAGAATTCATCAAGTTAAACTAAGCTCCACAACTAAACCTGGAGCAGGTTTGTCCAAATGCATATGTTGTCATAGTAACTTAGCGGGGCTTAAGATTAGCTTTGCTTGTGGAACCTAAATTGACAGAAATTAGCCGGCCTTATTGAAATAAGCCTGGCTTATCGAGTTAGCTCGCTTTGTAGAATACTCCGCCTGGATTTCCCTGATTAGTAAATACTTTTGTACGGTGATAGTTTTCGATTTGAGACGCAGCTTAATGACAACAATCATGCCCACTGCAGAAAGTTTTAAAGAGCTTCCTCAAAAGAGAATGGGCATCCTTCATCGAAATGAATGATTCTCCAGAAACCCCACCAACGCTACTATGGGAAACAGGGAATACCTTTCTCAGAGGTAAAATAATATCCTATGCATCATATAAGAAACTCAATTAACTGGACCAAATTCACTGTGCTCCCTCTCAACATGAAGCTCAGAAACTACAGAACAATCTCTACCCAATCCCCATAAGCACCAACTACATCATTTATCTTGGTGTCAACATCTCTGCCAAGATGTCAGACCTGAATAAATTTAATTTTAACCCATTACTGAAATCATAAATAATAATCTTCAATGCTGGACAAACTTTCCCCTCTCTCTCACTGGCAGAATAGCATCCATAAAAATGACGACACTACACAAAATAAATTACTAATTTTCAATTACTAATTTTCCCAGTTCAACCTCCCCCTTCCTGGTTCAAATCACTCAATTCCAGAATCACTAAATGTTATTGGAAAAACGAACCATCCAGAATCAAATTAACCATCCTATAAAGACCCAAAAGTCATAGGGGACTTGATGCCCCAAACTTTCAACTTTCACCTACATACCACAGTGAATCACTTCGCAGTAACTAACAGTACAGTCCCTATACAAACAAACCACATAACCGAAGCTATACCACACAGCTCAAGCATAATACTCACAAACACACGCAACTAAATGACACACATACAGTACACGCAACATTCACAGAAACCAGTGTTGATGTTATACAATGTTAATTAACCGACATTCCAACAACTACTCTTTTCGCATCCCCCTCACACTCCGCCCTACCGTCTTGATAAGTATCATGTCTATGTCATGTTTACTGTCTTGTCTATTTTTTTTGCCTCGTCTACTGTCCTGTCTGTTATGTCCTACACACACCACTCACCCATACTAACCTTTAAATACGAAGCACAATGCATCTACAAATATGAATAAAGTAAAAATAAATAAATAAATAAATAAATAAAGACAAAAAAAGAGAAACGGAGCCTGTCAGTCTGTTAAATCGCTGTGCATGAAATCGCTAAATATTACAATTCAACTTGGAAACCAAATGGACAGAGACGTTTCGGTTCGTGAAAGTTAAGTGAAGCGCCTTAAATCAGCCCTTACCGCTCTCTACACCGGCCCTATACGTCCCCGAGCTCTTCTGCTGTTCTGCTCTGTGTGGGCAGCTGAAATGTTTGTGCCCGATATCTCCACACTGAAAACAGCGCAATCTCTACATACTCGCAAACATAATTTATGAACCGTCACCGTGTATATACCTGAAAGTTATGTCCTAGGGACTGGTTATTAAGAAGCACGGACGCTTGTCGGCGAAAAGACAGCGCATGTGTTACCCAGTCGAGATTTTACACCCGAGCGAAATCAATTTTATAGGACTGGTGAACTTTCCGAAACGAGCTCATACGTTTTGTATCACTTCACGTTTCACGTATCACGTTTTGTAACAATCATCGCAGGTGCACTTAATAAGCTAACCTGCATCTTCTCTCCTTTCATCCATATTCCTGTTTTAGTTAGTTTGCTGGCCAAATTCTCCTTCTTCAAGAATACTACCACAGCTTTACTCATTCGAGAAGAACAGCGTGTCCACTCTCGGATGCGCACCTGACAACATGAGGCAGTGACAGCATCTGCGTGCCGCCCTCGAAGGCTATTGCGTCCCGCACACTCCAAACTGTTTCGATCTCTCTAAAATCAAAGCTCCATCATACCACTGTAACTTTACACCAATATTTGAAATACACAGAGAGAGAAAAGATAGAAGGTTGGTTCAAAGGCAGAGATCCCACACACATCTCCTCAGTACTCAGCGCATGCGGGTGTGTGTGTGTGTCTCTAACCTGTCTTTAGACACAGAAAGAAAAGCCGGAAGTGACCTTTAGGTACTGTAGGGGAGTAATCCACAGCTGAAGGCAACATCCTGTCAGCTTCAGCAGAGGGATGGAAGAGCGCTCGCGCAACAGTGCACTGAACACGGACTAACGTTTGTCCAGTTGGTTTGAACAGTTTTGTCCCTGCAAAACTGCAAAACGCCACGCCGGGAACTTGAGCGATAGCAGAGACTTCTGTACTTGGAAGTGAAGTGACTGTTTATCTAGTTATTTTGACGGCTCGAGTGGACCGAAAGCAGCAGGATGCGCACGAGCTGAGGTAGTCTCTGGCCGGAGACTTCAAGCCAATCTTCAAGACCAGAAATTGCGAGGATACATTCTCCCAGACTATCCCACAGGCTTAGATTTGAGAACAGACCGTTGCAGGTTGTGTTATATTCCACTCTTTGAGGATGTACGTGGCGTTGCTGTTTGTGTCTGTTGTGAGATTGTCTACATCTGCTGTTTTAGCCCAGATCGGTAAGTTGGCTTTTGCTGTGAGTAAGTCATAGAAGGGGTGGTGTTTTGCGTTATTAGTGTATGGAAAGTAAATGAGGTGTGCATGTTCCCTAGGTTCGTTTTACACACTAGGACTACACCTTCTTATTACATTCTCGTTAAATTTCTATTTCTGAATTGCGTGTATGTGTTTGATTGTGTGTGTGTGTGTGTGTGTGTGTGTGTAGAAGATTTGCCTGCGTGCCTCTGCACTGGGGCTATTTTGGTTTTCTTTCACCGCCCCGGACGCTGTCATTATTGAGGTCATGTAACATACGACCAAATCGCAATTGTCTTTTGATGTCGCTTTGTGCTAACAGCAGCCAAAATTCTACAAAACGGTCGTGCTGTGCCGATCATCTATATGCATTATGCATCTGTCCACTTAGCATCCCCTCTGAGAATTTAAGGAATTGGTGGACTATCGATCCCACTCTCCTAAACATCTACAGTGTTCCTTGGTCTGTTTTATATGTCAGCAGTCTGCACTTAAAGAGCGACATTTTCAGCCCGGTGTTCGTGTCTGAACTGATTTCCATTATTCTTATCTCCGTGTGTGAACGGTAGACAGCGCGTGCGGCGGTAATATCACAATCACAAGTGCTGGGTACGTGACGTCACCGGGCTATCCGTCGGGGTACCCGCTCTCGCAGCAGTGTGTATGGCTCATCAGCGCCCCCGACCCGCACCAGCGGATCCTCATCAACTTCAACCCACACTTCGACCTCGAGAGCCGCGAGTGCAAGTGAGTGTCACACCAACCCACTCCCACACCAGCTCCAATATTTTCATATGCCACGTATACTCTATTTACATGGCTCTGGAGCAAGCATCTAGGCAGGGCTAGATTAATAAATTTATAGGCTATGAAAAATTTTGAGACTGGTGGCTCAGCTGAAATCTCCGGTTAACCTAGAGCACAGAGCATCGTGGAGCTCATTAAAGATTACTGATGATAAAATTCTAGCTTACTGATGGATGGAGGGTGTGATGTCTACACACACACGCACAGATTTTCTCACACTATTAAACTCACTTGTAGTGGTGTGTACACCTTTATACACAAGACTAGAGTCTGTCTGTCTGTCTCTCTTTCTCTCTCTCTCTCTCTCTCTCTCTCTCTCTCACACACACACACACAGACACACACACACAAATGCCTTTTAATTGCCTCATAAAAGTAGCACAACCAGCAGCTCTTGCATGCACACAGACAATGTAAAACTATCGGATTGGGTTTTATCAGCAAAGGAGCAACGAACTGCCCTCAGTAATGAATGTCCTGACTCCTTAGAGAGAAAGACACTGTGTTTATACATATGTGTGTGTGCATATTTGTAACAACATTCTACTCACCTTTCTTCCAATTGTATTTCATTGGAAAAATCAGCAACTGGCATGTTATTATGTCTGTCTTACTGCACAATATAAATGAATAAGCATGCTTTCCCATAGACTGGTGCTGATATAGTACACTTGGTCTAGTCTTTGTAAGCTTGGCCTGTCATCTCTTCTCTCATGTCTGTAGTTTATGAGGATGCACACAGTAGGAGTGTGTCTCATAGGGCCTAGAAATATGGAACAACTTTTTTTGTCAGCCTCAGATTTTAAAGCCACAGCCTAAATTTTTTCAGTCTGGCTCTTTGTATACAAACCATGTTGCATGTAAACTTTTAATGTCATCTTTGCATTTGATGGGAGACACCGAAAGATCACAATAAAAAAAAAAAAGAACACCTTCAATTATAACTCAGTTTCAATACAAACAAAGCAATTTAGAAATAAAGAGGATAGGAGCTAGTAAAGTAATTTTGCCTTATTCTCACAATTTATAGAAAATTTAAAGCAGCAGGGTCTTCCCTATTGTTTGCCTTAAGAGCTTTGTATGCCTTGTGTAAACATAACTGTAAAGGAATATTAATAAGCAATTATTAATTCTTAATTACCACTGTTATACCTTTAAGGAAACTTTTATATTGTTTGCTCATCTGTATGCAAATATGTACCTCATACAGTGGGCTTTTAAAAAAGTAAGGAGCAATGTCTGTTTTGCAAACACGCATGTGTGAGCACACAGAGTATGCTCTTTGCAAGCCTCTGGACAATGGTCACAGCACTAATCTACACCAGATGTTTTTCACTATAGTTTTTGGAGCGCAGTTACTAGGCAATCCTGCTATTTGTTAGCTACCGTATTAAAGGGAGCAGGTCTCAAACCCCTGGACTTGCCAGTGCCTCAAAATCCTGGTAACCCTGTACTAATGATCTTATTTTTACAGTTTGTTATACAACCAGTGATCAGCACTTTAGAGAATGTTTTTGGATTGGCCAATCAACATCTAGAATGAATGAAAAGTGTCAACGTGTTTTGAACTTTCCAATATGAACTGGCCCCTTGGAAGCCTTGCCCCCTTCCCCTCATGTCACATTATCATGTATATCTAACACTTTAAAAAAATAATTTAATCCCAATGAAAAAATAAACACTGAACAACAACAACAACAACAACAATAATAATAATAATAATAATAATAATAATAATAATAATAGTAATAATAATAATTAAGAGTTCTATTTTTGGGCTAGCAAAGCTGAGTTATAGTGATCTTTCAGCCTAGAGAAGAGTAACCATGTCAACCATGCAGGAACTATGCTTCAATTTACACACACTGGGTCACATTCAGGTCATAGAAAACTGCCCAGCATTGAATAAGGTTGACAGGAAATGCTTCCTGTTTTAAAGATTGATGTTTTCACAAGCACTTGCCTATGTGGCATTTAAAGGTTTATCTCACTGACTTTTATTGTGATTTATACAGTATGGAAACTTTGTTTTCTCAGTGTTAATGAGTGAAAGCCGCCCTGTTCTAAAGAGTTTTTTTGGTTCACACGAAAATTAATGATAAAAAATATTAGTTCAGTGACTTCGTAATGAATTTGAATAAAGGGTGGTTATTCTACTGTGTATGTGTGTGTGTGTGTGTGTAGGTATGACTTCTTGGAGGTGTATGATGGGGACAGTGAGAAGGCAAGTCTGGTAGGGAAGTTCTGTGGTAAGATTGCTCCATCCCCAATCACCTCCAGCGGAAATTTACTGCTGATCAAATTCACCTCTGACTACGAGACCACTGGTGCTGGCTTCAGCATCCGCTATGAGGTGCACAGAGCAGGTCTGACTGACACACACACACTTACACACACACACACAAAGTTGGTGTTTAGCACCTGGATATCTTTTTGTACACATGCTCACACATGCTGAGACCTTACTTCAAAATCATGTGGTGACTGTACGACAGAGTATTTGCTATAAAATACATGTCAATGGCTATCTGTGCCTGAAACATTCACTGACATGTTCCTGCTGGAATGGTACTTTTTCCACGTGACAGGAAACCCTGGCGGTTATCGGGTGTACCACAGTTGCATATGTATAAGATATGGCAATGTTTGTAGACATCCCATTCCAGATTTAGTCCCCCTTTTGCTGGCATAGTAACCTCCACTCTTCAGGAAAGGCTTTCTACCAGAGGCCCGGGGCCCAGTCGTTGTTCCAATTCATCCCAAAGGTGTTCAGTGGAGTTGAGGTCAGGATTCTCTGCAGGCCACTTGAGTTCGTCCACTCTAACCTTGGCAAACCATGTCTTCCTAGACCTTGATTTTTTGCACTGGGGCATTGTCAAGTTGGAACATGTTTGGGCCCCTTAGTTCCAGTGAAGGGAAATTGCAATGCTGCAGCATTGCAAAGACATCCTTTACAATTGTGTGCTTCCAACTTTGTGGCAACAGTTTGGGGAAGTCCCATTTACGATTGTGATGGTCAGCTGTCCAAATACCTTTGTATAAATAGTGTAATAAGTGTAAATACAAAGGTGTGGTTTTCGGCCAAATATATTTCAATGTTATGAATTCAAATGCTCTTTAATTTTCATTATTAAAAATTTAATGGCTTTTAAAGTTAAAACCTTTTTTTATTCAAATCTTTGTCATTTTTCCTTACATAGCTTCAAAAAAGAAAATATTTTTGTGAATTTGTATTTTATATTTCATGATGGGCAAGTGTCCACATACTTTTGGCCATATAGTGTATTTATTTTGAATTAACTTCCTTGCAGCTCTAATTACTTTCATTTTTTTAGTGTTCAGGTATTCCCATTTTAACATTTTTAAAAAAAATCAAGTATCTATTACATTTTTTTTCAGTGTTTACAAATTCAGATTCAATAATTCAGTTTTCAGATATTCATAAACCTTTGTACAGGTTGCTTATTTCAGTGCTCAGATTCAACCAGTCAAATTAAGGTTGAAAAATTCAGTATGAAAAATTCAAGTTTAAGATGTTAGGCTACACAGGAGTATGCAAAGGCAATCGAGCCTCAAGAATGTTTTTTTAAATATTTTTTTTAACATCCCCTGCTGTCAAATTCCATCAAATGCCTCCCCCTCTCAGGAGCTTGTGCCTATATCACTATATCAACAGAACACTGCAAAGCCAGTTGTGGATTGAATCAGATTTAAAAAGGAGATTTCAAAGGAGTCTTTTCACTATCATGTGTTAATGGGAGTCTGCAGTGGAAGTGTGGGGGAATAAGTGAATTATAACATGACACACCCAATGCCTTTCTTTGTACTTGTTGTTTATGTTGTACATTATGAGAGGCAGTTACAGACAAAATTCAAACTTTATCTCCCTCACGTACCATTATACTCTCTCACACACACTAGCAAATCACTTACACACACTGTCAAACCATTTTCACATCAAACTTCTTTCGCATACCCTCATATTTGTCATACTTTCTCTCACACAGACTTTGGGTGTGTATGAAAGAGACTTAGGGTGCATGAAAGACTTTGATAGTGTGCAAGACAGATTTTGAGTATATGAGAGAGAGAGAGAGAGAGAGAGAGAGAGAGAGAGACTTTGAGTGTGTGTGTGAGAGAGAGACTTTGGGTGTGTATGAGAAAGAGAGACATGGTTAGTGCATGAGAGAGACTTTGAGTGTGTGAGAGAGAGTTTGATGTTCACAGTTTCTGATTGGCTTACAAACTCGAGTGCAATTTTCCCTCCTTCACTGGGCACCTCTCCCAGTCCTTCGAGTAATATGGGATACCAAGCAGGGGCAAAATGAGCCCAAGCAATAAATGAAAACCATGCAATCTGTATTCTGAACAATATTTTAAATTCACCAGAGAACAATATGTCAAACCTTCTCCATCTGCAGTAGGTGTGTAACTAAATACAAATACATTATTTGGATAGAACAGATAAAACGTCCTGAACAAATACAAATATCTGTATTGACTGTACATGGAGGTCTCTAAAATCATCTGAAACTAATGAAAGGTCAAGAAGAAAACTTATCAAGGAGGCTGCCAAGAGACCTATGAATGGATATCTGGCCACTGTATACTGGTCACTCTCTAGTCACTGGTTACTCCCTGCGTTCAAAGGCCATGCCCCCACCATTAGTATGGCCAGATTGTATTCATTTCAACTTCATACGCCTGTTCATTTCAACTTTATACAACTGTATTATTTTCAACTTTGCTACTAATCATATGCAAAGAAAACAGACAAAATTATTAACTTGCGTGCAGCATCATTATATTTACTGACCTGCTGAATAATTTTTTTTAGTGTATACGACATCATTCAACTCGCTTTGACACAAACACACAAATGCTCAGCTTACTGTCAGAGAGAGACAGAGCGAGTATAAAAACCACAAATAGGCATCAGGTGTGCCACATTATAATTCGCTCATTCCTCCACACTCCTTCTGCAGACACATGATAGTTAAAGAATAGTTTTCCTTTTGTAATCAGATTCAAATCTAAGATTGCCTTTGCAGTGTTCTGTTGATATAGTGATATAGAAAGGGAGGCATTTGAGGCAGAGGATGTAAAACAGCACAACACACTCCAGGCACGATTGCATTTGCCTACCCCTAGGTACCCCAGATGTCAAACTTGAAATTTTTTGTATAGAATTTTGCAACTTGAATTTGACTGGTTAAATCTGAGTACTGAAATGAGCAATCTGAATACAGGTTTTGAATGTATAAAAACTGAATTATTGTGTCTGAATTTGAATTTGTGAACACTGAAAAAATATTTGAATACAAGATTTGTTTTTGAATACATGTTTTTTTTTTTTTTTGAAAACATGAATTTTATACTGTGAATCTCAGAGCACTGAAATAAAACTAATTAGAACTTCATGGAGAGTAATTCAAAGTAAATACATTACAGATGTCTGGTTTTCGACCTAATATATTTCAGTATGATGAATTCAGTGGTCATTTGCATTATTTAGAATTCAATGACTTTTTAAATTAGGGGGCCAGGCACTGAAGGTGCATAGGCACCCTATTGTTATTCTATATTTTTAGGGGGCCAAGCACCAAAGGTGCCTAGGCTCCCTATTAATATTTTATGTTTTCTTATTAGGGGACCAATCACTAATATTCTATGTCTTCTTGTTCTTCTTCTTCTGGCTAGGTTGTCTATGGAAGCCCATAGAACTGTCTGGTAAAAAGTTGTGAAATTGGGGAAGGTCTAAGGAACATTCTGACCAAATTTGGGCCAAATGTTGCCAATGCTCTAGCGCCACCATTGGGTCAAATTTGGGCCTAATTTGGAAGTACATTTATGGTCATAACCTTTGAACCGTGTGTCCAAAATTACTTAAGCTGAAGATATAATAATTTTGGCCCTGGATTCATTGGATTCCCTGGGTCCGAGACGAGTTCAATGCACCCTATGATGTCAATTTCTGCCGAATTAGATTTTCTGCCACCCTGGATTTTGATAATTCCAAACGGTTTATCTGTAATGGGCCAATGAATCTGAAGGCGAAGCCGCCAAACAGAAATTGAGGCTGTATCTTAACAACAACTTAGCACACTGACACAAAACTTGGTAGGCCTCTTCTGGACCATGACCTGAGGCTATGCAACAAATTGTGTACCAGTGCCACCTACTGTTCAAAAGTAACAATAACATGCTAAAAAATGCTTACATCTAACTGATGTTCTTGCTGCTCCTCCTCCATATTTTGTCCAATCTTCACCAAATTTGGCTCACATCATCTTGATACCTGTCTAAACAATGCTGCAGCAGTGCCACTCTGCTGCCCATTTGTTCATCTAGACCTTTCCTCCTACATTCAGAGAATTCCGCAACTGTCTGTGGACAAAGCATACACATCATGAGTGAAACTACAAATCACTCTTGAATCCCTTTGCCTAAAGTTATGGCTCTGCTTTTCTGTGATTGCTTAGGCAACAATTGTAGCGTGTATGTGAATGTGTGGCTCACCGAGTTTGGGTGCTTGGCCCCCAAAAATGCTGCTTGTAGCTTTAATTATTATTTTTTAAAATTCAAATCTAAGTGGCATTTTTTTTTGCTTCCATATGTCTTAAGGTTCTATGGCTTTCTGGTCTTGTCAGTTACAGAATGTTCCAGAAACTTCACTGCTCTAAGTGGGTTGATACAAACACCAGGCTTCCCTGATAAATACCCCAACAACCTTGAGTGCACCTTTATCATCTTCGCACCAAAGATGTCAGAGATTGTGCTGGAGTTTGAGAGTTTTGACATGGAACCTGACATCACAGGACCAGCTGGAGCCTCATGCCGATTCGACTACTTGGAGGTCTGGGACGGATACCCAACAGGTAGAGAGAGAGAGGCCCCGCACATGACCCATGACCCTAGAGCCTAGAGTCTGCATGAGTCAGGATGAGTCACTCAATAATCATATTTCTTTTAGTAGCATCACTAAGTAGTGAAGCTACCGTATTTATATACCAGATGTCAGGATGAGTCACTCAATAATTATATTTATTTTTGTAGCATCACAAAGTAGTAAAGCTACCATATTTATATACAATTAATATAAACAATCTATATTTAAAATTTTGAATCTGTCATGTTATGTGTCCATCAAATGCAGTTCACTTAAGGATATTGCTACCAGTTAATGTTTAATGTTAACATTTAATGTTAATTGCGTGTTTGCTGGTATTTAATGGTTGTAAACTGCAGGGTATACTGTTTTTATCAAGCTGGCTACATTTCAAGAAAAGACTGACTTTTACGAACATCTTCACGTTACTAATAATGTGAAAAAAGTCATACAATTACAAAGGGAGAAAATTATTAGAAAGGCAGATTTAACACCATGTTGACTTTGTTTTCTGCATTGTATTTTATTGAGATTATGTGATACTGACAGTTTTGTGTGTATATAAACTGTACAGATGGAATGAGTGCCCTCTCTCTCTCTCTCAGTTGGCCCTCACATTGGAAGATATTGTGGTTCCAGTAGTCCAGGCCGGGTTGTGTCATACACTGGCATTTTGTCCCTCTCCATCCACACAGACACTGCCATCACAAAGGAGGGCTTCTCATCCAATTACAGGATCCGGTCCAACCAAGATCCCAGCCATGAGCAAGCCAGTTAGTACTGCTCACTGATAATCATCCTGTCAGTTATTATGAAAAACAGTGTTCTTAACATTTGAGTTTTTTTGCAATTGAGTGGCACAGTTGTCTATACATCTGCCCAGTCCTCAGCAAATTGTGAGTTTGCACACTGACAATGCCACAGTCATCTGTAGCTAGTGCCTGAGCAAGCATAATAGGCCCTGCTTTCTGGATGGAAGGGATGGCATTTCTCCCACTTCAAATTAGAGTGACCCTAGCCAATAGTGAGTGTTTTTTAACTTGCATATACTAATTAACACTCTCTTCCAACCACATTCAGATTTTACATATCATTGCCTGAGCAGCAGTTGGAAAAGTTGTGGTGACTGGATTAACATGGATCAGGGGAAGCACAACACCTCTCACCCTCCCAGATTAGTAACATACATTTGATGGTAGAAATAGTGGGTGAGAACTGGCTACAGCTAAACTGATAGAAAATTAAGTAGGAAACCATTAAAATCTTTGTCCTAGAACAGCTGTTTTTTCATTCCTGTCTTTCTGATTTAAAATACAAAACTGAATGTTTCTTTTATGATGAAAATTAGAAAGAACTCAGTTTTCTATTCCATTTCAGAACATACTGGCACTGGCATAAGCATTACCAGGATTCAAACTCACAATCTCCCAACGATAGGAAGAGTGCTATTCTGTTATGCTACTCAGGAGCTACTGCATAGATATTTGCATGCATTGTCTTTCATACATAATTATTTTAGGAAGCTTTCAGAAACATACACTGTGATGGCTCTCGGGTGGCACAACAGAAAAGTGTTTGCTTTTTCATTAGGGGATCACAGGATCAAATTTCCAACAATGCCATAGCCATATGTGGCCAGGAGCCAGGGAAGAAAAATTGGACTTGCTCTTTGTGTGGGAGGGAAGTCATACTCTTTCTCCCTTGTCAATGTGCAGATAGTGCTTTCCTCCAAGTGTGTTACCCTGCCATGTGACGCAGTATGAGCAGCAGTTCGAAAAGATGTGTTTGGCTGTGTCACAGGTCTCGATTGAACCAAGTGTTAGATTTCACTGTCAAATGATAGGGGAGAGCTGATGGGTGGAAATTGGCTGGTGACCAATTTGGAGAGAAATGGGGAAAAAGAAATGCAAGTTGTAATAATTTGCTACAATGTCTTTCCCTACTATGCAAACTTCTTTCAGATCTACCCTAGTTTACATTCACTTTACAAATATTTGGAAATATTCTCAGCCAGTAAAAGTGCAAAAATATCTGCTATGAAAGAATTTTACTGAAGAACAGTGCAATAATTCCTTGAGTTTCTCAGCTCCCTAGATTAAATACTTCTTTCTTGAAGATACCTCAGTCTAAGAATTGCTGACTGAGTGTATGGGTGTGTTACAGATGAGTGCCTGTCTCCTTTGGGAATGGAATCCGGGGAGATAAGTGATGAGAGAATTGCCGCGTCATCTCAGTACAATCCCAGCTGGTCTCCCTTCCGTTCACGATTAAACTACCACGATAATGGGTGGACACCATCAGAAGATTCTGCCAGGGAATGGATACAGGTACAGTCACACATACTCACATACAAGACAATCTGCACCTAAAGTCTGTGATGCACCAAACTGTCAAAGGGACTTTTGGCTTTGTCTTTTGGCTCACATGCATACACACCTGAAAAATCTCCAGACCTACTAACAGCTTTCCCATTGCAATAAACTGATCCATTTTGGTACTGCACATAAGGTTAGGTTTTAATTGCAGACATTAATACACAAATCACTGAAAGTACCTCATAAAGTTATCAATACAAGTGTGTATCTGGGTATGTGGAAGAAGCCAAATGGCATGCATGTGGAAAACTAAAGGAGACAATAATGATTATTTTTTTAAAATTTATTTATGCCTACTAAGGTTTAGGTTTGCATTTAATAATACAACCAAGGAATTATTTAACTGTATTTAACTAAAATAAGTTGAGTTACTCACAAATGCATAACATTTTTTTCCTAGTTACCTTGATTGACATGTTATGGTTTCCACTGTTGTAGATGTAGGAAGGGTTTCCTCCCATAGTGAAGATGTATTTATAGACCAGGCGGATGATTCTGACGCATTTAGGAAAACAAGTCCATCTGGAGAACACATCCATATCTGAGAAACAATGTCTTGGAGGATGAAAGGACAGGAGAGAGGCAGAGATAGAGAGAGAGAGAGAGAGAGAGAGAGAGAGAAAGAGCGAGAGAAGATGAGAAAATGTAGCATGGCCAGTAATAATATCCAGCTTGTTTCTTTCACACTAATTTTCTAACACTGATTGGATTTGAGTGAGTTAAGCCTAAATTCAGTAAAATGCTGTTCTTGTGGATTCTATTGAATAGCAGATACTACTCTGTATTAGGGAAAAAACTACTCATTTTTCCTACTCATTTTTTTAGGCTACACTATTAACGATTTGTTACAATAAACATGCAATAAAATAATACATCTTTGTATCATGTTACACTATTTAAGGATGTACAGTATAAGTTCTGAAAATGCACGCATATGGACACGCTGGAGATACAGAAACAATTGATTAACTGTGAGCACAGTGCACTGCAGAGCTTCTTACAGCTTATTGATGGATGAAGTATGTGTTGTCTACAGCAGCTTCTGGGAGGTTTAACTTCATGTTAAACTCTAGCCTCAGTAGCGTCCGAAAACTAGTCTGGATCATTCTCTTTTAAATGGCTTACAGCTCTGGCATGCACACTCTGAATCGAAACTATCTGAGTGGGATTTCACATGGCCTCTGAGGGCTTGTCTCCTTTGGGAATGGAATCCACATACATCTCCACTTGCAAAGAGATATCAAAGTGATATTGGTCCGTTATATCAAAAGAAAACAATAAAGGACTTTTCCCAGCATAGCCTTGTACAGCTGACTGGAGAATTGACTTCATGTAGTCTGAAATATTTTCAGACAAACAATTAATGTAGATTTTGTGTGTAGTAACTAAAGGCATTCATACAATTCCTGAAGAGTTTTACAACAGAAAAAATAAGAAATATGGTGGGAATATGGGAATTCTAAGCCTGAAATCAGGAGACACTGGTACATGTTTCCATGGCCTGGAACCTCAGATGTGCACACAGTTGTGAAACCTTCAGATGTTTTAGCCCTACTGGGACTGAAAAATGACCAAAAACCTTGCTCTCAGTCTGGCTTTGGCCCCAATTGTGTCTTAAGAAAACACAGCAATTAGTAGGCTATCTCAGCAGTGCATTCCTCTTGACCTCTACACCTACAGATACACACAGAGCAGTATCCTGTTTTTCACAGGAAGAGCTCTTTTTGTTTGTCTGCAGGCCACTTGTTCATGGTGAGTTCATGTACGTCCTGCCATTGTTTTCTTGTTAGTACTCTTTAAGGTTTGTTTAGGGTCATTAAGCTCATTAATGCTTGCTGTATCCATCTGGGTGCTTTGTTGTGACAAGCTGGCACTGGCCAGTGCAATATTGAAAAGCAATTAGATCCTAAGAAAAAGAGATCTGAAATTAAACCAAATCTAGAGAGAGAAATATTGCTTTTGCCAAGACACTCTCAATCAGTGACTTACACAACATGCTCCATCAACAGAAGGTGCTCCAGTTGAGGCATGAATGGAGAAGCAACTGAGCAATCACTGACATGGTTTCCTTCTGTTCTCTGTGACTGAAGTTTGCCTTTCCTTTTCAGTAGAATAGGAGAAACACAGCTGTTAACTTAAGATTTTAAGTCTTAATTTTCTTGCTTTTCTCCTTGCAAACTCATCCTCAAATAATTCATGTCCAGCTCTTTAACAAGCTCCAACTCAGTGATAGCATGTTGAGGCTTCTTTCATAGTTCATATTTAATCTGACCCATTAGGAAAAAGAAACATTCTCCCTTTCAGTTAGTGACAGGAAGGGTCACCAAAGTCATTGCGTTTCAAATAAGTGGAATCACAAATACAATGCAGTGGTGTGGGTTGCTTTTAATGGTGGATAATATTCACTTCTAATAGGCATCCACTGTTTCATTCTTAAAACGGAAACCCATTTCTACGTAAGAGCAAAGCAATGAAGTTTTTGCTTTTTGGTGTGGTGCCATGTGCTCATGTCACAAAAGAAAACAATAATATCTGTGTATTGCATTTCTGGCACAGAATCTTCTCCATAAAAGGAAACGGCACCTCTTTCAGTTAGAACAGATTTTGTCTAGCTCCAGTTAAAAATGGTTAGAAGCTAACTGGTGGCTCATTCAAATTACAAATTCAGAACCTATAACATTAGCACTGTAACTTATAACATTTCCAAATTTACTTCAAATTCTGTGACTATACATTCATTGGCTTGTGTTGTTTTAACTCACTGGTGTTGTGTCTTATGTCTTAGCCTAATAGCCAAACAGTCTAATCAGTGGCCAGGGCCCAGTAGGCCCAGTCAGTAATCTGACCCAGAATGTTAGGTTGCAAAGTTTCTGTAGGCCTTACTGACTCTTAATGATGGGCCCTTATACATCAGTGACTGTGATTTCCTATCTGTGCTTTACTAACAGGAACTTCAGAATATACAGTATCCTGACAGAATGAGGCACGTGTGACAGCTCTAAATCAGAGCCATACATTTTGGCTGTATGAGGACTCTTAAACAGTATTTCTGATAGAGACCAAATGCTATCTTGATTCCATTCAAATACAGCCCCATGATTACAACCAGATTTATTCTGTTTCTTGACTGATCATGAAATGTCACAAAAAGTGTAAAATAAAATTGTAAAATCTGAACAGAATATACAGTCAGGTCTGTAAGTATTTGGACAGTGACACAATTTTTGTAATTTTGCCTCTGTACACCACCACAATGGATTTGAAATGAAGCAAGATGTGATTGAAGTGAAGACTTTCAGCTTCAGGGTTTAACAAAAATATTGCATTAACCATTTAGGAATTACAGACATTTTTTTCATAGTCCCTCCATTTTCACAGGCTCAAAAGTAATTGGACAAACTAACATTATCAAAAATATTAGGATTATTTTTAATACTTGGATGCAAATCCTTTGCAATCAATGACTGCCTGAAGTCTGGAACCCATGGACATCACCAAATGCTGAGTTTCCTCCCTTGAGATGCTTTGCCAGGCCTTTACTGCAAGCCACCTTCAGTTTTTGCTTGTTTGTGGGTCTTTCTGCCTTCAGTTTTGTCTTCAGTAAGTGAAAAAGTTGAGGTCAGTGACTGACTCAGCCTTTTAAGAACATTCCATTTCTTTGTCTTAAGAATCTCTTTGGTTGCTTTCATGGTATGTTTTGGGTCATTCTATACTGTGAAGTGCTGTCTTATCAGTTTTGCATTTGACTGATCTGAGCAGAAACTATATCTCTATACACTTCAAAATTCATCCTGCTACTTCTTTCAGCAGTCACATCATCAATCAACACCAGTGGCCCAGCCATACATGCCCAGGTCATAACACTTCTTCCACATGTTTGACAGATGATGTGGTATGTTTTGGATCATGAGCCCTTCTGTTCCTTCTCCATACTCTTCACTTCCCATCATTCTGGTACAAGTTACTCTTGCATCAGAACGGGTCAGGCGTTTTTTAGAGGTTCTTCTTTTTTTTTTTCTAAAAAAAAAGTCTAAGCTGGCCTTTCTGTTCTTGACTGTTACCAGTGGTTTGCATCTTGAGATAAACCATCTATATTTACATTCATGAAGGTATCTCTTGATTGTAGACTTTGACAATGATATGCCTATCTCCTCCACAGAGTGCTTGACTTGGCTAGATGTTGTGAAAGGGTTTTTCTTCACCAAGGAAAGAATTCTTTGAACATCCACTTTAGTTGTCTTCCATGGCCTTCCTGGCCTTTTGGTGTTGCTGAGCTTGCCAGTGCTTTCCTTCTTTTTTAGAATTTACCAAATTGTTGATCTGTCCACTCCTAAAGTTTCTGCTATCTCTCTGATAGGTCTGTTTTGTTTTTTCAGCCTAATGATGGCCTTCTTCACTTGCAATGACACTTCTTTGGACTGCATATTGAGAGTTCCCATGAACAGCTATCAGATGCAAATTCAACACTTGGAATCAACTCCAGACCTTTTATCTGATTAATTTGTCATGAAATAACAAGGAAACAGGCCACACCTGGCCATTAAACTGCTTAACAGTCAATTGTCCAATTACTTTTGAGCCTTTTGAGTTTTGGAAGAACTATGTAAAAAATGGCTGAAATTCCTCTACAGTTAATACAATATTTTTGTTAAACCCCTTGAATTAAAGCTGAAAGTCTACACTTCTGTAACACTGTGATTGGTTCATTTCAAATCCATTGTGGTGGTGTACAGAGGCAAAATTCCGAAAATTGTGTCACTGTCCAAATACTTATGGACCTGGCTGTATAAACTGCAACATATCCTGGGCCCTTTTTTATGTAGCATCTTGGCAATATACAAAAAATATTTTTGGCTAGCTGCTGACATGCGTGGAGCAGTTCAACATGGCCTGCAACAATGAAACTCTGCCAGTGAAGAGGAAATTTAAAATCCAGATTTCTGCAAAGCTGCTGTGTGACAATATCTATTGTTAAAAGTGGTTTACAAATAAAATTGAATTTACAAAAGACAGATAAACAGTGTACACACATTTCAAGCATCTCTCTTTCTGTCTTTCTCTCAGGTCGATCTGGGCTTCCTGTGGTATGTTTCAGCTATAGGAACACAAGGAGCCATTTCTAAGGAAACTAAGAAAGCTTACTATGTTAAGACATACAAAGTCAGCATCAGCACCAATGGGGAGGACTGGATCATGGTGAAAGATGGCACCAAGCACAAGGTATGAGCCAACAGAGGAGCTTTTGTTGAAGAAATTAAATCTCTTCTTGACTGCAGAGTTTAATTTCAACTCTAATCTAATACTCTGTGGTGATGATGTGTACATATGACGTCAACCCTAACGGAATTTTTAGAATTTAAACTCCGACTACACAGTGCACTCAAATTAAACCAATGACTTGATTGAAAATATAAAGTAAACTGTTGTAATAATATTAAGATATGCACTGTGAAATTATATCCACATGACTTGACAGTACGACCTTATCAATGTTTTACATGGAGATGCACACATGTTTTACATAGCGATACATGTTTTAATGTGTAGAGCAAAGTTTTCAAGCTCATGTGTTTGAACTATGAGAAGATCACCCATACACTATTTTAGCTTTACAAACAGTCTTCAGTTTAAATAGTATAATGAGTACAAGGCATTACATGTCTTACCTGTTCCTGTACACCGGCAGCCATCCCGAAATCATTGGAGGTATGATAGTGAAACACTTTTGCACATTTGAGCTTATGCTTGTCAGTTATATGGACAGAAACCATTTGATGAGATGTTGTGACATTTCTTCTGGGGGCTTAATCAAATTCAATTAATATAGTTTAAATCAGAGTAATACTGTTCAAAGTACATCTGAAGTGCAAAGAATAAAATGCTAAACAATAAAGTGTAAACAGTAAAATTTCCCATGTCACATCCAGAACATTGCATCTTCTATGCATGAGCTCATGCTCCAAAACTGCTTTCTGAAAGGTAGTCAAGTCAATTCAACTCAACTGGCTTTACTGTCATTTCAACCATATACACAGTTAGTGTAAGTTTTACATAAAATAATAAAATCCACAAGCAAAATATTAATTATTAATTATATTATATATTTTATATTAATTATATTAATTAAATGTAAAAAAAAAAAATGCAAATAATGATAATCAAGTCAAAATTAATCTTTCAAAAAGATTACTTCTGATTCACATGCTCATTTTGCTTTCATTTTTTCCATTTGTGGATTTTTCTGATCATTTCTGGAATCTTTCTTTTGCTTCTGCCATCTTTTTTGCTTCTGATTTTGGCACATTTTTAAAAGTAGTCTCCAATTCCATGTTCACAGACCCATTATTTAAAAAATCCTACAGTTACATTTCTTCATACTCAATATTTCTAGAGTACATTACATTTATTTTCATATGAAATTGCAGATTTTGTGGGATGTTTTGAGAAAGAGAAGATAATGGTGTAGAAAATTCTACAGTATGTGATAGAGAGTTTCATGGCGCCATCTACAGGCGCGAGCTCGTAAGACCTGGACGTGTTAAGGTGGAAAGGAAAATTCGAATAATAACCCAACTTCAGCCTCATCACCTAATTAACGTTATCTGTTTAAACTGCTACACGACTGGATGGAATGAAGATACTTGTTTGATAAAGAAATATGTGTGAATCTATTCACAAACAATTCAGTAGCTACCCATATTATTTCTGTCATTTTTTTTTAAATGCAACTACAATACAGTTTTCCAGCTGCTGAGCACTCGGCTCCGTTCATTCCACCAAGTCAGAGGACGCTTCACGGTAATTAGGGTGGGTGTGGATGTGAATCAGAATGTAATCTTTTTTAAAAATTAATTTTGATTTGATTCTCAGTACTTGAATTTTCACAACATTTTTTACATTTTGATAAATAATATTTTGCTTGTGGATTTTATTTTATTTGAAACTTTTGGCACAAAGTGAACTCCATACCATAGCAGGCCACCTATCATACATTCTAAGAGAATGTATTCTCCAATTAACATCTGTCCACGAGCTACATTTGACCCTGGGTCCGGACTTTGACCCCTGATCTAGAACTGTCACTCCTGGTCTAGAACCTCAGCTGTGTGAGGAATAGTTTGTTTATATTTAGTTGAGCATCATTTGCTGTAATTGCAAATCATTTTGTTCGACCCTTGTGCCCATTTATTGTTAGAATAATAGATTTTGAAGGGAACCATTTTAAATAATATTTTTTTCACTAGATTGATCATTATGGGTTTATTAAACATCAAACTGTCTGAACCTCTCCCCTCCTGGTGCATTCACTTCCGTAAAAAGGCCCTTGAACACGATTACCTTTTAACATCTTCATCCAGCTAATCAGTGGTGGGTGTGGCAGAGCTTGTCAGTTTCACTGGTTAAAGGCAAAAATGTATGTGCAGTGACATGACAGTACAGAAAAATATAACACATGCAATTAAAACATTGTTACGTGTATAAAAACCAAAAAGAAACATGATTTGTGGTTTGTGTGTGGTCATTTATTTCATTAGCACACACTATAAAAAAATCACATCACACCTACCACACCATTTCTACATTTTATCCAGATTGATTCCTTCCTTTAGTTCTGTGTCAACAAAGATATGGTCAAGCTGTGACAGTAGTTATGTCTCTTGGTTTGGGAACACTCAATCCATGTCACTGGTGACCAAAACCTGTCCAGTTTTCAGCCCCAGCCCTTTAATTGTTTATTTTGCTCCCCAAATAAATGTTTACGTATGTTACTCATCTTGCATGTCAGAGGCACAAACATAAGCCCTGTAATATTTAGAGAAACCTTGAATGAACTGTAGGAATCATTAGCTGGTGTCCCTACTTTCAAAGAATGAATTATTGGTGAAACAGCAGAAATTGTTCATATGATATGTTGCTATTTTACAAATAATATTATTAGATTTAGAGGATTGTCTGCATAGCTGGTCATGGGTGTGTGCCCCCAGTGGCACCAATTAAAGCTCCACTGTAGGATGATAGTAAAGTTCTTGAAGGTAGATTTTTGATAGCATTTTTGTGGTCTGTGTATGATATGCTTTGTCTTTTAGGTGTTTCAGGGCAGTCACAACCCCACCGATGAGGCGCGTGCCTTTTTCCCAAAACCCACACTGACACGTTATATACGGATACGACCTCTAACTTGGGAACAAGGCATCTGTATGCGCTTTGAATTATATGGCTGCAAGATATCAGGTAACAGACATACACAGACACAAAAATATCACCATCAAACACATGTAAAAGCATAGCATCTATTTCTCTGACATTTTTGGTGATTAATAATGTAAAAATGGTTGGCTACTGGTAGCTCTTTCCCATTTATATTAAGAATACCGGTTGAGAAAACAAGCCCACAACAGATGCCCGCTTAGAAACTTCACTAGAGATGATCAGGTATGCGGAAATAACCCATTTATTATCACTACACTCAGTACACTGATGCCTACACTCAGTACACTGAGTGTAGATGCAATCGAGCTTGTGTGTGTGGTTTTCTATAAAAAAAGAAAATGTAATAAACAACAAAAGCATATGCATAATATCAATAATCACACTAAATATAATAACAATAATCATAGATTAGAACCATAAATGATTAAAAAAAGAAAGAAATTAAATAAAGAGAAAGAAAATGTGCCATCATATGTACAGATACAATCTCTGTGTAGCGTGACCAGTGAGCGGCTGGTGTGCTACACCACTGAAATGTGTAAATACTGTATATGACCCTATTTAACAATAAATGGCATGTAAATTATATCTTTTAAGTATAACAAATGTATGTGAAGAAAACACTATGCAAATATACATTAAAAACAGATATACACACTTTCTCGTCTTCATCACACTCATACTGAATATATTCTGCTGATGGGGTTTGTTTTTAATAACTGGTTGTTTTTTGGCATTGGGAATAGCCATGATGGAACTATTGGTATGTGCACACTCTTACAGATTATATTTCTGTATTATACTGTATTTGTCAAGCCTGTTGACTGAGCCATAGAGTTACCTGTCCATCCTGTATATCTGATGATTTTACATTTATGCTGCCACCATTCAATAAACATAGAATGTTGGTTATACCATACTCTGAATAATTTAAAATCAGATATTTGTTGCTCGTGGTCAAAATTACCACCTGTGTGCCCATTTCTGAATTTGTGCTATTGCAGCTTGAACCTTTTGGCAATGTTTGTTGTATGATTTTGTCCTCTAGTCCACAGCATCCTCTCATCAATGAACAAAGTCATTCAGGTGTCAGACGTGTGTGGTACTTGGACTTGATCATTTTCATTTGTCAAAAAGCATTTGTAAATCCTTGAGAATCTGATCAGAAATATGAACAATATTTCTGATAACAACTCCACTCTTCTCATTACCATTGCTGGACTAAGTGGCACACTGTTAATTGCAGTTTTTATGTCATCTTCTTTGTTTTTAAAGTCCGTGAATAATGTGTCAGCAGTGAAGGTCATCTCATCTTTTAAAAAATCACCATCGGTGAAGGGGCTTCTTGTGCTTGGCCAGGAGATGGCTAACACAGAATGAAGCCTCGGTAGCAGCTTTAGCTCTCTTGATGGCATTTGTGAAAAGTGATTGCCAGGCTTGTAAAATGAATTTTAACTCTTGAATTCTTTTCTCTGGTATTTCACTCTTGGGTAGAAATGAATCCTTGAATTTTGGATGGTAATTGGTGTGATGGCGCTCCAAATCACCCCTTTTCAAAAATGCTAAAGGCTGGTGACATATCAAGAAGACAGTCTTTTCTTTCACATCGGTAAAAGCAAATTCGTTTTCCCAATAGGCATGGAAACAATATATTTTTTGCCTTCTTTTGTTGCTTGTCCATGGTTTCCTGAACAGAGTTCACTCATTGAGAGTACACATATGGAACATTAGCTAGCTACGTAGCATAATAGCAGGTTGATGTGATGCAGCTAGAAACAGTTATCTGCAAAGGTAACCTAATTTCACAACTGTAATTGGACAGAATTAATGTTTTTCTTGGGCTAGTCCCCACCCATACAGTTGCACACCACCAATTAAATATGTATCTGTATTTGAATCTAGCCAACCAGCAGATATTTTAACATTGCATGTTTGTTTTTTTTTTAAATTATTTTAAAATGTGTTGCGATAGTACATGGATGGTTGCAATATACTAACAATGCCTCAGCGATCGACAGGTAGATCATGATCGACAGATTGACGACCACTGTTTCAGAGCATGATGTTCTAAATCTGAATTGGTTCTTGGTATGGTTCTTTTAAAGAGAACGTCCAACACCCAGTTACACATTTGCCCTCCAATACCCTTTAGTTCTAGTCTATCAAAAGTCATTTTTTCCAAATGTCAAATGCCTTTGTCAAAATATATTGTATACAATACTTTCAAAGCTTTCTTACTTACAATACTTTTGAACATCGGAGTCCACGGTGACTTCTATGAAATCCTGTCTAGTACAGAATAAAACAACAACCCTATGGGTTCAATGAAATGTATTAATCTGCTTGTTATAATTTTCCCATAATTTTACATTGGCTGTGCAGTATTTGCCTGCTGTCCTTTGATGAGGATAGGAGTGTGCCTGCTACATACTAGGCTTGTGAGTTTATGTGAATTATATCAATCGTGTCAGTAGAACCTGAACATGAATTTGTAATACTTATAATTTGTAAAACATGTAAAAGTGATATTGAACATTTTTGATGTGAATTAAGATATTTGAATATATTTTGCTTCTGAATTCAAATATCTGAATTTCTTCTTGAAACATTAGGTGAAAAAATTCAAGCAGTCAAAAATTCTAGTATAATCAAAATGAGCAAACAAGCCAGGCTCTAATCAAACTGAGTCCTGGCCAGTCACAACACACTTCTGAGCTCATGGAGACAGGACTTCATTTATTAGTCATATTTTACTGCCAATACTTGTTGCCATGGCAAAGCATGCCTTTTTCCCAATTTTAAGCTGCTTGTGCTACATTTTCTTGTTATGAAATCAAATTAAATGCCATTGTTACTTGATGCTTTTCCAGGCTTGTACCACAGTTTATTTCAGTCTTTGTTTATTTTGAAGGATTTTTCCCTTCATGCTCAATTAGGTCTGGTGGTTGATTTGGCCAGTCTAAAACTTTTCATTTTTTCTTTGTTGTTTTGGGAGTGTGCTAAGGGTCATTGTGTTGCTGCATGGTGAAGTTCCTACTAATTAGATTGGATGCATTTTTCTGTAAATTGGCAGACACAATGTTTCTATACACTTCTAAATTCATTCTGCTGCTACCATCATGAGTTACATCATCCATAGGGGTTTAGTGAGCCTGTTCCAGATGAAGCCATGCAAGGCCAAGCCATGACGCTACCTCCATCATGCTTGACCGATGAGCTTGTATGTTTTGGCAGATCCTTTCTTTCTCCACACTTTGGCCTTTTAATTTCTTTGGTAGAGGTTAATCTTGGTCTCATCAGTCCATAAAACTCCTTTTTCCTTGTCTGGCCTGTTCAAAATCTGGTTGTTAGTATACCACTGTTTTTTTTTTCTTTTTCTTTACTTTCCAAATTGTTGTATTGGCTATGCCAAATGCTTCTTCAATGACTCTCACAGATTTCCCCTCTTTTCTCAGCTTCAAAATGGCTTGTGTTTCTCCAATAGACAGCTGTCTGGTCTTCATGTTGGTTTATCCTTTTTGATAGTAAATGCAGTCTCATAGGGGAAACCCAGGGCTCAAACCAAGAGTAGACATTCAGAGCTTAATTGGTCAATCAATCTAACAGGGTACACCTGAGCAACAATAAACACCTGTCAGTCATATGTTTCAATATTTTTGATCACTAGAAAAATGGGTGGGTTCAAACAAAAGGTCCCAGCTTCTAAGTTGTTTCTATATGTAAATATCAGGAAATGAAAGCTGAAATTAGGATCTATTGTCTGATATTCATCTTTTGATCTCAAACCCAAATGTGTTTAGTGTATAGCAAAAACAAAAGAATTGGCCTTGTCATTCCAGTACTTTCATAGGGGATTGTATCTGTCTTTTTCAATATTGCAGGATTTTTTCTTATTACCTATTGTTTTCTCATTCCTACTGTTTCTTGTTTCATCTCAACATCTCAACCCTTTCTTGGTTTTTTATAGCAGTCTTTTCCTCTAAGTGATATGCCCCATATATCAAAAATCTGCAACTGTTGCTTTCCAATAGTTCAGTTTTGTCACTTTAATGACTGCAGTTTGCGCTCTTTTCTAACTGATTAGCTCAGAGAATGAATGAGTAGATTTCACTTTTCGAAATGCTCGGTTTCTTGTTTGAGTTGCTTCACTACTTTCTTCTTTCCACCATACTGTTTTTTCTTCTTCTGGTGCCTGATACTCTTCTTATCACATCTGCCCCTGCTTCATGTATTTTTTCTGTAAATAGCATAGTATATTTAATTATTCTTAAATTCCTTTCATTTCCATCTAGGTAATATTCCATGTACTAATCCTTTGCAAGTTTTCTGATGTTACTGGAAAATCAAGTACAGATTCTTTTCCATGAGCTAAATCTAGTTTTGTGGCCAATCAATCCCTGTTCATCTATTAATTCTTCAAATACATTACATATTGTGAACTGTAATTGTGCTCGCTTGCAATGTGCTATACACTTTAAAGTCTCTACAACAAACCACGCTGTAATCTTTCTTATTAATTTACGGGCATCTTTACTAAGACCATCACAAGGGTTATAAAAATGTATGTATAATTAATTATGTTTTTTGACAATATTTCAATAGCCCATGCTATTAATTCAAATTCGTTTTTACTTTGAACTATTTTTTATCCCATTCCCTGTTTGATAAATGCAGCTATTCCATTTGCTAACTGTCTGTTTCTGAAGACAACTACATATCCCTACAAGCCTAGGCTTATGCCTTGTTTCCTGTTTGTTATATTTGGGTTTTTTTTTTCTTTATCATGAATACTGTTTAACCATCTGCAGTACAGCTTCACTGACAATGACAGACAGACAGACACACACATATCACTTATAGTCTGTTTGTTTATTGCCTCAAATCCATAGTTCATGTTAATAGTTCTTGTTTTCACTGTTTTATTGTTTTGGATTTATCGTCTCCAGTAAACTTCCTGCTTTTGCATCCACCTCCTCTACCAATTCCTGAAACAAAAATAACATTAACAAATAACAACAGATGAACTGGATATATGATAGTATGGTGTAGCATGACAAAACATGCTATAACTGAATTACAATCTTTTTTCTATAGAGAACTTGTGTTTGATACAAAAAAGCAAATGATAAACAACAATTTAAAACAAAAACAATGGGAGAAAAAATAGAAAAACTTTAAGCTTGCTGTGAAACTGATATTGGCATGCTTTACTATAAATCAGTATGGAAATACATTTTGATTCACCTGTGGTAAATCAAAAATGAGAATCACCTGTGATAAATTGTCAGTGCCCATGTGACATAAATTAGCTATGTTTTAAAAAGCCACATGTTACTCCCTGTTCCTTTGTCATAATGGTGAAGACAAAGGAGCTGTCTGAGGACATCAGAAGTGCTATTATTAGCAAACACAAGACCTCCAAAGGGTATAAGGCCATCTCCAAAGACCTTTGTATCCCTGTTTCAACAATGCGCAATGTTATTAAGAAGTTTGCCAAGCATGGAACTGTCAGGAACCTCCCTGGACATAGGGGAAAGAGGAAAATTGTTGAGAAAACTCTTTGAAGGTTGGTGCGAATGGTGGAAAAAACACCACGTCTAACATCCAAAGACCTGAAGGCCAACCTGAAACAGTCTAGGGTCATGGTTTCAACAAGTACTATACGCCACACACTAAACCAAGCAGGGCTTCATGGGTGAAGGCCAAAGAAGACACCATTGCTGAAGAAAAGACATAAAAAGGAACGACTGATCTTTCTCAAAGAGTACCTGGACAAACCACAGTCTTTCTGGGAAAATGTTTTTTGGACAGATGAAACAAAAATAGAGCTTTTTGGCAATGCACACCAACAGTTTGTTTACAGACGGCGCAATGAAGCTTATAAGGAAAAGAACACCCTACCAACAGTTAAGCATGGTGGAGGAGCCATAATGCTGTGGGGCTGCTTTGCTGCGTCTGGTACTGGAGGCCTTGACCGTATCACAGGAATCATGAAATCAGAGCATTACCAAGAGATTTTAGAGCAAAATATTCTACCTAGTGTAAGAAAACTTGGTTTAAGTCGAAGATCATGGGTCCTCCAGCAAGACAAGGACCCAATGCACACATCCAAAAGCATGCAGGAATGGTTGAAAAGGAAAAAATGGACTGTTTTAAAATGGCCAGCAATGAGTCCTGATCTCAATCCCATTGAAAATCATTGGGGTGAGCTGAAATCTGCCATTGGGGAAAAGAACCCTTCAAACGTTCAAGAGCTTGAACAAACTGCAAAGGAAGAGTGGGAGAAAATAACAGCAGAGAAATGCAAGAAGCTTATAGATGGCTACAAGAAACGTTTGGAGGCTGTCATTGCTGCGAAAGGGTGTGCAACCAAATATTAAGGAAGGGTGCCTTTATTGCTGCCCATGCTGTTTTTTCCTGTTTCTTCTTTGAAATTACTACATGCAAGTTGAAAAACAATGTTCTTTGTTTAATTACTTTGAACCTCCAATAAAAAAAATCCTGATATAATTTTGGTACATTGTTACGTCCGTTTTACGCTGAAGACTTTTTTTTTCTATCTTTTGTTATAGTTAGGGTAGGGTAGGGGTAGGGTGTTACATCCGGGGGTATGTTCGTGTGTTTTTGTGTTTTGTTCTCTCCCCTTTTCTCTCGCCCGCCTCTCTCTTGTCTCTCTCTCTGCAGCACTGCCTCATTGGTTAACGTTCCTGTCCATCTTGATTAACCCCGCTGATGTCACTGGCCGTGACGACCAATCGACCTCTGACCCCGCCTATTTAAAACCCGCCACTATTCATTCAGAAGATTCTGTTCCCGCTGTTTACACCGAAACTCTGTTCCTCTGTTTTCTTTTTTGTAGTTACGTTGCCTTATTGTATGTGTTGTTCTTGTATGTCATTTGATCCGTGTTTTCCCCGTTGTGCTCTAGTCACCTGTCTGTTTAGTCATCTGTATGTATGTCCCCAACGTTGTTAATGTTGGGGAAAAGTGGGCAGGTAAGTACGTCACGTGACATACATGGGGGATTCCGTTTTTTTGTTTAGACACATTAGATTAGGAGCGAGCACCACCCTCTGTCCTTTTGTTATTGAAGAGATAGAGTAGGGTAGTTAGGGCGTCCTGGACGCTGAAGACTTTTTTTTTTCTATCTTTTGTTATAGTTAGGTTCGAGGGCTCGGAAATAGGTAGACTTGTTTTGTTTTGTTCTGTTCTGTTCTTTGCTTTGGTGCCGCTCGCGTCCCTTTCCCCCTTGACTCCTGTTACGTGTTTTTGTAAATACATTGTAAAGATCACCACTGTCACTTAGCACACACGGTTTTTGTCACCTGTATATAGATAAATAAATCACTTGGGTACACGCAATACTTGTCGTTGGTCGCTGATTACACACAC
>CM075023.1:8641639-8653034 GCA_037576675.1 Pangasius sanitwongsei
CTTTATTTTAAGAGGTTCCATAAAAATATGGCATTTACCATTTAGGAATTACAGCCATTTTCAACAAAGTACCTCCAAAGGTCTGGAGTTGATATCAGATATTGAGTTGGCATTTGGCAGCTGTTCGACTAGAGCTACCAATATGATCACAGGCTGCCTTTGGACCAGAGGCTTATACTAAAGTTAGAGATGGACCAGGTTATGGTTTGATCTGCCAAGCAATGGAAGGGCTACTGGCCTGTATGCACTGTATTTCAATAAATTAAGTCTATTTTCCTATTTTCCCTGTTTTTGTAGTCCACATACTAAGTGAATGTTGTACTGAGAGAGGCATGATTAAATTCCCCTGAGATTGCAACAATGGCGTGGGTTTGGTTTATAGTCTTGCAGTGACTGAGTGAATGATGTCACATGCGTGCTACACATTGGCTGAGGGGGGGTATGTAAACAGCCTGAAAAATGGCATTTTAAAATTCTGGGCATGTAGTCTAGCCAACAGTTCCACACCTCTCCTCTTGCCACTCGCCAGTGCTTTTGCTGTTGGCCCATTTGTCTGAAAACCTTTAATATTCATATTTTAGTCCGGAATATTTTCATGCATTTTGTTAAGAGTTTATAGTATAGTTTATAGTTTTTACATTTTGTCATGATTTTGTTAATGAATGTTTGAATGTGACTTCAGTGTGACTTCTTTCCAGTAATTTTGTGTAACACCACACAATAATAATACTTTCATTAAAATAAGCTCATAATCTCTATTTTTAATTTGTCTCTTTCTCTTTTTTCTTAGACTCTCCATGCTCTAGCATGTTGGGAATGGTCTCTGGTCAGATCTTGGACTCTCAGATCTCTGTGTGGCCTGAAGTGGAGAGGGGCTGGTTACCTGAACAGGCCAGGCTCCTGACGGGCCGCTCTGGCTGGGTGGCACCTGTACCACATGGCACAGCAAAGAGCTCCTGGTTGGCACTGGACCTTGGTTTTACCCACTGGATCACCGCAGTCATCTTGCAGGGGGGGAGACACAGGGACAAGGTCATGTTTGTCCGACGCTTCAAACTGGCCTACAGCACCAACGGCTCTGACTGGAGCTACATACATGAGGAGAAGAGCACCAAAGCTAAGGTGAGAGAGAGAAAGAGAGATGGGGAGACTAATATGAATAGCAATTGAAACAATATAAATATATTTCAGTGAAAGATGGACTGTGTGTTGCACCAGCAGTATACAGTCCTGCTCACCATTATTGGCACCCCTTCATTTTTTGCATAACCTGTACAATATCTTCAGGAATAAATGAAAATGTACCAAAATTATATCATCAGGATTTTTTAATTGGAGGTCCAAAGTAATTAAACAAAGAACATTGTTTTTCAATTTGCATATAGTAATTTCAAAGAAGAAACAGGAAAAAATGGCATGGGCAGCAATAAAGGCACCCTTCCTTAATATTTGGTTGCACACCCTTTCGAGCAAATTTTTGTTTCATCTGTCCACAGAACATTTTCCCAGAAAGATTGTGGTTTGTCCAGGTACTCTTTGGCATAGTTCAGTCGTTCCTTTTTATGTCTTTTCTTCAGCAATGGTGTCTTCCTTGGCCTTCGCCCATGATGCCCTCCTTGGTTTAGTGTGCGGCGTATAGTACTTGTTGAAACCATGACCCCAGACTGTTCCAGGTTGGCCTCCAGGTCTTTGGATGTTAGACTTGGTGTTTTTTCCACCATTCGCACCAACCGTTCAAGAGTTCTATCATCAATTTTCCTCTTTCCCCTCTTTCCCCTACGTCCAGTTCCATGCTTGGCAAACTTCTTAATAACATTGCTCACTGTTGAAACAGGGATACCAAGGTCTTTGGAGATGGTCTTATACCCTTCAGAGGTCTTGTGTTTGCTAATAATAGCACTTCTGATGTCCTCAGACAGCTCCTTTGTCTTCACCATTATGACAAAGGAACAGGGTACTCCAAAGACCTTGGTATCCCTGTTTCAATGATGACTTCCGTGTTTTTACTACATGTGGCTTTTTAAAACACTGAAGTCATCATTCAGTGGCTAATTTATGTCACATGGGCACTGACAATTTATCACAGGTGATTCTTATTTGTGATTTACCACAGGTGAATCAAAATGTATTTCCATACTGATTTATAGTAAAGGGTGCCAATACCAGTGTCACAGCAAGCTTTAAGTTTTTCTATTTTTTCTCCCTTTGTTTTTTGTTTTAAATTGTTGTTTATCATTTGCTCTTTTGTATCAAATACAAGTTCTCTATAGAAAAAAGCTGTTTCACTTGATTAATTTTTTCAGATATTCCACATTATGTACTTAAACTTCATGGGTGCCAATAATGGTGAGCAGGACTGTATATTCTTTGTTGGTACATAAACCGTAATATATTCTTCAGAAATATGTAAATATACAGGAAAAAGAAAAATCAACATGGATATACATAACATATGTAGATATGTATATATCTCAACTTTCATCCCACTGCAGGTATTCATGGGGAACCAAAATCATGACACTCCAGAGGTGCGTTCCTTCAAGCCACTGATGATGCGTTTCCTGCGGGTATATCCTGAGCGTGGGTCGCATGATGGCATGGCCCTCAGACTGGAGTTGTTGGGCTGTGACACCCAACGTGAGGAACAGCCCATTTAACCACTGACGTCTAAGCACAGACACGACAAACCAATTTTATTCACATTTTGAAATTGCATGCTGAAAACACCAAAGAAATCCAAAAAAAAAACTTTCCCCAAAATGTTTTTGTTCTTGGTTGAAGTGGAAAACTGGTATAAGGATGAAGAGAAGATGCAGTAGAGTAAATATCAGCATAACTACTGTATGTTTAGCAGAATATTCATAGAATGGTAGTTGAATGAAACAGTAATTCATGATGATTTCCAGATCTTTATAAATTCTTTTAAAATGTCTGAAGGAATTACCCAGTGATTTGCACATCGTAATGGTGCATAAGCTTATGCTGATATGCTTAAGCATGTGCAGATGCATATGCTTTAATGAATGAGTATAAGAGATATGAGAGTACAAGAGATTTCTGTAATGTAAAATAGCTTTAACGCAATAAAACACACAGCTATGCCTGCAAGTGGCTGCCATGGCATAACTATATCTTTTAACTGTAACTTGGTGATATAATACAATATCAAAAAAAAAATAATAATAAACAGATTCAGCACCAACTTAACTTATTATGGCAATTATGAACACAAATACTCAGTAAAAAAGATGGAAATAGGGTTTAAAAAAACCTGTGTTCACAGTAAGTACAAAAATGTGACATACAGACTTAGACAATTTGAGTAAATACAATGAACAATAAAATATTTAATGAACAGATAAATAGTAATAGTTATTGGATCTTTTGTCTATATGTACAAGCCTGTACCAATTTTCCTGATTTCTGCCCCAGTCGCATTCAGGAGTGATGTTCCATGTGTAGGTTTTGGAACATAGCTACAGCAAGTGTCTTGATAAATCTATTGTATTGTTACATTTAATTATTTGACTAGCTGTTACACATTGTGGTGGAGAGTAATCACTTTTCTGAGTTGGCTTATTCAGCTGTCAAAAATTTATTCAAATTATTAAATTAATATTAAACAATCAAACCCCATAGAATAGCTTTGATAAAGAGGACAGGATTTTTATAAGTAGGATAAGAAATCTTTATTGTCATTATACTTGTGTAAAATGAAATTTGGTGTCATTCTCACAAGCAACATACACTATATGGCCAAAAGTATGTGGACACCTGACCATCACACCTGTATGTGCTTGCTGAATATCCCATTCTAAATCCAAATATACTGGTTGCAGAGACAGTTAAATGGTCTTATATAGCACCTTTTAATCTTAGCGGTTCTACAAAGCACTTTACACTGTTTCTCATTCACCCTAACACACACACACACACACACACACACACACACAACCTTGGGACCGGGGATCAAACCGCCAACCCTGCGATTAGTGTCCAATCCGTGGTATCACTTGAGTCACAGCCACCCCAAGTTACAAAAGCTTACTTACTGAACATACCAAAGTAAACTTACACACACAAAAGAAGTTAATCATACCAATGATTAGTTTAAATAGTACAAATAATTAATTATTGATCAGCATTTAACTCTTAGATAGATAAATGCATTGAGATAAATGCATTTATTTTCACAAGCTGGAACAGGTTTAGTCTAGGTCCCTTACTTCCATACAAGGGAACACAATGTTAAAGCATACAAAGACATTCTAGACAGTTGTGTGCTTCCATCTTTGTGGCAACAGTGTGGGGAAGGACATGATGGTGAGGTGTCCACATGCTTTTGACCATATAATATATCAAAGAGAAAAAATGTAAATACAGTATGTATACAGGAGGGAGCAGGAATATAATAAATAACAATAAATAAGTTACAGTCCTGGTCACCATTATTGGCACCCCTTAATTTTTTTGCATAACCTGTACAATATCTTCAGGAATAAATGAAAATGTACCAAAATTATATCATCAGGATTTTTTTAATTGGAGGGCCGAAGTAATTAAACAAAGAACATTGTTTTTCAACTTGCATGTAGTAATTTCAAAGAAGAAACAGGAAAAAACGGCATGGGCAGCAATAAAGGCACCCTTCCTTAATATTTGGTTGCACACCCTTTCTGTAAGCTTCTTGCATTTCTCTGCTGTTATTTTCTCCCACTCTTCCTCTGCAGTTTGTTCAAGCTCTTGAACATTTGCAGGGTTCTTTTCCCCAATGGCAGATTTCAGCTCACCCCAAAGATTTTCAATGGGATTGAGATCAGGACTCATTGCTGGCCATTTTAAAACTCCATTTTTTCCTTTTCAACCATTCCTTCGTGCTTTTGGATGTGTGCTTTGGGTCTTTGTCTTGCTGGAGGACCCATGATCTTCGACTCAAACCAAGTTTTCTTACACTAGGTAGGACATTTTGCTCTAAAATCTCTTGGTAATTCTCTGATTTCATGATTCCTGTGATACGGTCAAGGCCTTCAGTACCAGACGCAGCAAAGCAGCCCCATAGCATTATGGCTCCTCCACCATGCTTAACTGTTGGTAGGGTGTACTTTTCCTTAAAAGCTTCATTGTACTGTCTGTAAACAAACTGTTGGTGTGCATTGCCAAAAAGCTCTATTTTTGTTTCATCTGTCCACAGAACATTTTCCCAGAAGGATTGTGGTTTGTCCAGGTACTCTTTGGCAAAGATCAGTCGTTCCTTTTTATGTCTTTTCTTCAGCAATGGTGTCTTCCTTGGGCTTTGCCCATGAAGCCCTGCTTGGTTTAGTGTGCGAGCCTATAGTACTTGTTGAAACCATGACCCCAGACTGTTCCAGGTTGGCCTTCAGGTCTTTGGATGTTAGACGTGGTGTTTTTTCCACCATTCGCACCAACTTTTGAAGAGTTCTCTCATCAATTTTCCTCTTTCCCCTACATCCAGGGAGGTTCTTGACAGTTCCATGCTTGGCAAATTTCTTAATAACATTGCGCACTGTTGAAACAGGGATACCAAGGTCTTTGGAGATGGCCTTATACCTTTTGGAGGTCTTGTGTTTGCTAATAATAGCACTTCTGATGTCCTCAGACAGCTCCTTTGTCTTCACCATTATGACAAAGGAACAAGGAGTAACAGGTGGCTTTTTAAAACACTGAAGTCATCATTCATTGGCTAATTTATTTCACATGGGCACTGACAATTTATCACAGGTGATTCTCATTTGTGATTTACCACAGGTGAATCAAAATGTATTTCCATAATGATTTGTAGTAAAGGGTGCCAATACCAGTGTCACAGCAAGCTTTAAGTTTTTCTATTTTTTCTCCCATTGTTTTTTTAAATTGTTGTTTATTATTTGCTCTTCTGTATCAAACACAAGTTCTCTATAGAAAAAAGCTGTTTCACTTGATTAATTTTTTTCAGGAGATATCCACATTATGTACTTAAACTTCCTGGGTGCCAATAATGGTGAGCAGGACTGTAAATGGCTGTGCTTGTGTGTGCACATAGTGGCAGCATATGGAGGAGAGGGATCAATGGAGGCCACAGCTTTGGGTGGAAAAAAAGTTTTTCAATCTGTTTGTGTGGGATCAAATTGCCCTGTATCACTTGCAGTAGCAGGTCAAACAGGCAATGTCCAAGGTGTGTTGTGGCTCTGCTCAACTGAAGAACGTGGCTAGCATAGATGCTGTCCAGGTTTGGGAGGTCAGTCCATATGATTCGCTGAGCCACCCTAACCCCACAAATTAATCTGGTCTCACCAAGAAGAGAATGGGTTTCCTTTTGTGTCTGGCTCCTCTCAAGGTTTCTTCCTCGTGCCATCTTATGGAGTTTTTCCTTGCAATTATCGCCTCTGGCTTAGGGGTTACTATTAAAGATACATCCAGATTTCTGTAAAGCTGATTTGTGATAATGTTTATCGTTAAATGCATAACAAATAATATTTTTTTAAATTTAATTTTAACATGAAATGCTTCTCAAACAATTGCACAGTTTACATTATTTGTTTTTGCATAAACACATTCAGCCTTAAAGGGCTAAAAAGGGCTGATTATTCATTTCAGGTGCTACTTCTCTTCCTCCTACCACTACAGTGGTAACCACAGTGAGGGTAACTGCTAACATCCCAGTAACCAGCCCAGCAATTGCTGGCATCACCACAACAGAGGACTGTGATTATGAATCTGCAACTTGTCACAGCGGAACAGGCGCAAATGAAGACTATGAGGCTACAGGTAACACATACTCACTCAGACAATCCAACCATAACTCACATAGACATGCAACACAGACACACCCAACATTTTCTTTATTTGTGTAGTATGTCTGCATTGTGCTTGTGTTCAACTACAGGTACAGTGGCAGAGCCCATGGAATCTGGTGAGAAGGCTCACACACTACATACATACATAACATTATGTAGCTATTGTAATATCTCAGAAGATAATCCACTCCAGTCTAGCTAGAAGTTTCAATTTAAAGAGTTATGGTGATAAATTAACCTACAAAGCATTAATCCATAATGTGTTCCTATTGAACTATTTAAAAAGAGAGAGCATAAAAGAATCTAAAGAATGAGACGTCGGGAAAAAGAACACCTGAGAGTACTGTATATATCAAATTAAATTAATTAATTAAAATTAATCAATTAATTGATTAAAATGAAATTAAAATGCCTAGAATCCTGTCACCCCTAGAAGTTCCCCCAATCTAGTTTTGGAAAAGAAAGCTAGTTCCTGTTATTCTGATGCACATTCTACTGGACAAAGTGATAGAAGTTGAAAATTTTGAGTTTAAAAATATGTCTGCATTATGGAACTTCCCAAGAGGAAAAGACAAGAGCAAAGGTGTTCCATATCTGAAACCTTCTGAAATATTTTATGACAGTTAGAAATGCTTATTCTTGGGTGGTGAACATAAAACATATACAGTTCAGCTCATTATGTACACTATATGGCCAAATGTTAAACTGTTGCCACAAAGTTGGAAGCACATGATTGTATAGCAAATTTGTAAGCTGTAGCATTAAAATTTAAAAACTGGATAGTTGAATATTAGAAAAAATTCACCTGGTCTTTTTCCAGTCTTTAACTGTCCAGTTTCGGTGAGTCTGTGCCCAAGATAGACTCAGATTCTTGTTCTTGGCTGATAAGAGTGGAACCTGATGTGGTCTTCTGCTGTTGTAGCTCATTCACCTCAAGGTTTGATGTGTTGTGCATTCTGAGATGCTTTTATGCTCACCATGGTTGTAAAGAGTGCTTATTTGAGTTACTATAGACTTCCTGTCAGCTCAAACCAGTCAGTAATTCTCCTCTGACCACTCTCATCAACAAGGTGTATTAGCCTGCAGAACTGTTTTTTGTTTTTCGCACCATTCTGTGTAAACTGTAGAGACTGTTGTGTGTGAAAATCCCAGAAGATCAGCGGTTTCTGAAATACTCAAACCAGCACATCTAGCACCAACAACCATCCCTCTGTGGCCATAAAGTCACAGAGATCACATTTTTCCCCATTCTGATGTTTGATGTCAACATTAACTGACCTGCATCTGCATGTTTTTCTGTGCTGTGCTGATTGGATAACTGCATAAATGAGCAGGTGTACATGTGTATTAAAGTGACTGGTGAGTGTAATATATGCGTTAAATAACATTTTTGTGCAGTAATTAAGCTACACTGATGTTCATAAAAGGCCATCTTTATGATTCCACATTTAACCTCCCCAAATGTTAAATGAGATATGTTCCTTACTTTATTGGCTATCAGCTGCAATGGTAAGAAACAGGAATAAATCAAGCTAGCCAGGCTTTCAAAACAAACTCCCAATTTTTCAAACAGTACAACTCTAATAATTTATCTAAAGATTACACAGTAAACAATATTACTAATATTATAAAAGGAAAGACCACTTTATTGAAACACATACATAGTACCAATTTCAGTAAGGATCACACCCTACAAATTTCAGCACTCATTTCATACATCAGTCACACTTTCAAATCAAACACCACAAATGCCTAAAACAATTAAATAAATATGTGTCATCACTGACACAATACAAATAGTACTCCAAATACAGCTTATTCTATCTCTCTTTTTTATCAGCTGTGTAGTTTAAGATCTGTGTCTGTTTAGGCTCCATTGGTCGATCGCTCTCTTTCTCTCAACAGGTCATGCATCCTATGGGTTTCATCTAGAATGGAGAATTCTCCAGGCTATTTACTATTCTTAGAATAGTAATTGATTAAATTGATTTTTAGAAAAGTTTCTGAACTAACTAAATTGATTCTTAGAAAAATTTGCTTTCCTAATCCTTTGAAAAATGATATTTATATAAAGGAGTCAGTGTGCTACTTCTGCTGCTTCCTGTAGCATATCTTTGGTTTGACTGCAATTTTGGCTGGTCAGACCATCCGTCTTTCTGTGGGTGGAGTGTAGAGAGCATCGGACAAGTGGACTGGCTCTTACAAAACCATGACAAGCCCTCCAAACTTCAACTGCCCAATGTGGATTACACAGGTGAGATTTTATTGGCCACTCACACAGGTCTCTAGCAAGAACTGACTTCAATGGTAAAAGGTTATATTAAATGAAGCTTCTGTAAACAATTTCAAAAATCTTCTTCAGCATTGTAAAAATATTTACACACCTAGCCTCTTCATGATTGAGTTTGTTTCATTGCTGTTCTTTTGATATTTCTGAAGCATTTGGATGGAAATTTGGAATGCATCTGCTCATAGATGCTTATGTTTGGCTGTCATCAGGGGAACCGGGAAACTTCATCTACACTGCACTGACCAGAGAATCACACTATCTAGAGACAGAGAAGCCATTAGAGCAAGAACTAGAGCAGGACACTCAAACAGGAAGGAAGAGAGGGATGGAAGGAGAAAGAACTGCAAAGGCAGAAAGACAGAATGAGAAGGAGAGTAGAGTCAGATTGGCACGGTTGATCAGTTTGCCTGTTACATCTCTTGATGAAGATCTGTGTGTGTCATTCTGGTACCAGTTCACTGGAGAACACAAAGGTGCCCTACACATTTGGCAGAAGACAGAGGGAGGAGGGGAGGGAGTTGGAGAAAGAGGAGAGCTATGGGAAGAAGGAAAAGACAGACAGAGGGATGGAAGTAAGATAGAACAGGAGGTACTGCTCTGGAGGATGGAATGGCAAGAGACTAAAGGCTGGAAAGAAGGAAGAGTTCTGATGCCCCATGCTGATAAACCATACAAGGTAACTTTTATCCCCACACCTCAACAAGCCACTGTGTTGACTTTTTATTTATTTAGTATTGTATTTCTGTACGTATGTGTTAGGTGATTATTGAGGGCGTTGTTGACAGCACATTGTCTGGACATATCTCTCTGGATAATGTGAGAATTGTCCCTGAAATGAGTGCTGCTGAGTGTAAAGGTAAGCCCTATCTTGGATAATTAGACTCTGCCATACCCTTGTAAGCTTGCCTTCCCCATTTCCTGTTAGGGTTATTCCTGTCTCCATTGTACTAGCCAATCTGTTTCTGTTTAAGCTCAATGAAACATAGTTAAATGACCCTGGGGTTTAATCCTGAGCTTAGGTTACTTCTGTGCAGAGTTTCACACATTGCCCTAATGTCCAGGGTTTTTCCCACCTTGCATCCATTATTTCTGACTATCTGTGGTTTGATATTTGATGTGATAACTAGTAAAACTTTTGATTTGTATCTGCAAGATTTTATGCATTGTGCTGCTGCAACATGATTGATTGGATTAATTGCATGAATGTACAGGTGTTCCTAATAAAGGGGACAGTGAGTGTATATAGCTTGTAGTAAATTTTTTCCAGTCTTCAAGGTGTTTGTTTATTTATATATATAGTCCCCTCTGAAAGTATTGGAATGGCAAGGTCAGTTCTTATGTTTTTGCTATACACTTATGACATTACATTCTTCTTTGTGATGCTTTCCCAGGCTTGTACCATAGCTTCTTTCAGTTGTTGTTTGTTTTGCAGGGTTTCTCCATTCAGTCTCCTCTTCAGTAGGTGAAATCCATGCTTAATTGGGTTAAGGTCTGATGATTGACTTGGCCAGTCTGAAATGTTCCACTTTTTTCTCCTGATGTATTTTGTTGTGCTGGCAGTGTGTTTTGGGTCATTGTCTTGCTGCATGATGAAGTTCCTGCCAATTAGATTGTATGTATTTCTCTATAAAGACAGAATGTTTCTGAAGACTTCTGAATTCATTCTGCTGCTACTGCCACCTCAGCATCGTCAGTAAAAATTTGTGAGACTGTTCCAGAAGCAGCCGTGCAAGCCCAAGCCAAGACATTTCTGCCACCGTGATTGACCGATGAGCTCATATGTTTTGGATCATGAGCAGATCCTTTCAACTGCTGTTGTTTTCTTTGGCTGACCTGTTCGATGTCTGGTTGTTAGTACACCAGTGGTTTCTTTCTTCTTCAGGACATTCCAAATTATTTTAATGGCTATGCCCAATACTTGTGAAATGGCTGTGATTGATTTTCCCTCTTTTCTCAGCTTCATAATGGCTTGCTTTTCTCCCATAGAAAGCTCTCTGGCCTTTATTTTGCTTCATCCTTTTTAACAACAAATGTCTTCACAGGCAAAACCCATGGCTCAAAGAAAGAGCAAATATTCTTTGTTTAAACAATCAATCTAACATGGCACACTTGGGCAACAAGAAACACCTGACAGTCACATGTTCCAATATTTTTTGATCACTTGATAAATGAGTAAAAAGAATAAAAAGGTTCAAAGAATTGGCCTTGTCATTTCAATACTTTCAGACTGTGTGTATATATATATATATATATATATATATATATATATATATATATATATATATATATATATATATATATTTATATATAT
>CM075023.1:8659914-8673380 GCA_037576675.1 Pangasius sanitwongsei
TGGCAAGGAAAAACTCCCTGAGATGATATGAGGAAGAAACCTTGAGAGGAACCAGGCTCAAAAGGGAACCCATCCTTATCTGGGTGCAACGGATAGTGCGATTATAAATAAATCCCTTCTATTATTGTGTGCTATTATTGTACTCCTCGACCCGTGCAACGAGCAGCAGTTCCACTTCAAAGCCTTCACGCAGGAACAGGCTGAGAGTCAGCAGGCACTCCAGAAGGTGCTGCAGCCCACCTCATCTCTAGCTGTGTCCCCTGCCAAACGTGATTCTCACCAAGATAGCCTCCGTGGACAATCCGGAGGCCCACCTGGAGCTCTTCAAGCATGTGGCAGCTGTGTGGGAATGGCCAGAGGAGGAATGGGCTCTGCGACTCCTCCCCTTGCTATCTGGGGAAGCCCAGCTTGCCGCCCAGCAGCTGCTGCTATGGACACAGCCGGAGTATTCCAGTGTCAAGAGGGTGGTCCTGCAGAGCATCAGCCGGACACTTGAGGAGCACCACTGATGTTTCCGGTCACTGCAGCTCCACGTCGTCGGCCACCCCTTCGCTTATGTGCAACAGCTGAAGAACTGTCAATGGTGTTCGATTGCAGAGGAGCTGGATGCAGAACAGATCATCGAGCTGGTGGTACTGGAGCAATTTGTCAGTCGACTCCTGACAGGAACGTAGGAGTGGGTCCAGTGCCAGCGTTACCTCCCGGTTTGACTCTCCTCTCTGTTCACAGCTGTATACATGCATTTTGGCTAACTCATCACAGTTAGTTGGCTAGTTCATTGCTAACAGAAGAAGAACACGGAGGCGTCCATAGTTTCCCCCTCACGTTGTAACTCGAATGCACGGAGGTCCAATGTGCGTTGAATGCAGCGTGCTCTGTTAGTGGTGTTTTGTTCGTGAATGAATCTGTGTTATTGAATGAATCTTTAAGTGGATGAATTGTTGTCGTTCAATTCTATGTGCTGACTCATATTTTTCATTCACTTAAGTCCCGCCCGTGTAAAACATGTGCCTGCTTTGGCAGCTTTTTCCAAGCGTATCCGTCTGCATCCTGCAGGATTACAAACATAAGCATATAAATCTCCACTGTTGCTTATTAAATCTGAGATAAACGCAATGCCCTTAGAAAACCAATCAGGGAAGAAAACAGATTTACGAGCTGATAAAATATACTGATTATTCCAAATAATATGAGGGGAAAAATTATGTTTAAAGATTAGCTTTCATGAGTCTAGAGTTTGCTTATGGAAGTTTGAAAGCTTCATAGGGGCCCTTGTGGACTTAAAATCTCAAGAAAGCAAAAAATTTTAAATTTCCACATCTCTTGAAAATCATATTAGGAATCCAGAACCAAACTGAATTCCCCTTAAAAACATTTTTTAGCCAGTTTATTTAAAAAAATTTGGTTTAAGGTAAAAAAAAATATCTAAGACATTCAACCCTCCCTTTAAATATGGCTGTGTTAGGGATTTTCTACTGATGTGTTCCACCTTATTTTTCCATATGAATTTAAAATTAAGAGAGTCAATAGATTTACAAGTGTTAGAATCAATATAAAGGGGTATAGAAGGATAAATAAAGCGTGAGATACCTTCAGTTTTAGATAACAAAATTCTGCCATAAATTGTAAGATCTCTTTGTAACCATAAACTGAATATACGTTTGGTAGAATCTAATTTAGGATGAAAATTCAAAGAAATTCTTTCTTGGGCTGATTTACAGATAATAAATACCAAGATATTTAACAACATCCTTTACTACTAATTACTAACTACTAATCCAGAGGCTTTGGAAAAATTGTTATTATCAAATTTACTTGACATTGATTCTTTAAAAAAATGCATGCATCATCTGCCAATTGACTTATGATTAATTTTTCCTCTCCAATTTGAATTCCTTTGTTACCAGTGCAATTAACTACATATATATTCAATAATTCTGCAGCAAGTAAAAACAAAAAGGGAGAAATGGGACATCCCTGTCTAATACCTCTGCTAACATAAAATCTTGGAGAAGTGCCATTGGAAAGAGGAACACAGCTATTAATATCATTGTATAAAGTTTTAACAACACGAATAAAATGATTACCAAACCCAAAATTAACTAAAGCTTTAAAAATAAAATTATGTTCAACGGTGTCAAATGCTTTAAAAAAATCCAAAAAAAAGAATAAGGGCATCATTACTAACCAAATCAGAATAATCTAGTAAATCTAAAATAAGGCGAATGTTATTGGAAATATGTCAATTTTTCATAAAACCAGACTGTGTTTCTGAAATTACTTCTTCTAGATATTGTTTAAGATGATTTGCATACACGGCTGCCAGAATCTTATAATCTATATTAAGGAAAGATATAGGTCTCCAGTTATCTAAATTAAGAATGTCTTTATTTGGCTTTTGAATTAAAAACAATTAAACCTTGTTTCGTAGTGGTGATTAGTACTCCTTGATCTATGCATTCTTTTAAAGCCTCAAAAAGCAAGTCCTTAATGTGATCCCCTGAAAACCTTATAAAATTCAAAAGGTAGGCCATCAGGGCCAGGAGATTTATTTACAGGGGACTTTATAACACCATCCAATTCTTTCATTGTAAGTGGCATCACAAACTGATTTATTACGTTCTGAAATTTGAGGAATAAAGGGAGTTACTTTATCAAAAAAGGAATCAGCCACAAGATTATCAAACGCAGAAGAATATAATTTTTGATAAAAATTAAAAACAAACTGAAATATCCGAGTTTTACAAGAGGAAATAGAGCCATCAGTTTGAAGGGAGTGAATTGACCTTTTTCGTCCATGTTTTTCAAGATTAAAGAAGTAAGCTGAATTTTTTTTTGTTGCCAAATTAAAGCCATTTGGCTCTAGATCTTACAAAAGCTCCCTTTGCTTTTTCAAGATACAAAGAATTTAATTCCTTTTGTAAAGAAAAAAAGGATGTTTTGATCTTCTTCTGAGAGCTGTTTATTTAAAAGATCAGAAATATTATGCAGTAAAACTGCATATTTATTTTTCTTTTCAGAGGAAAGTTTTTTACTAAAATAAATTGAAAGATTTAAGGAGCTCCCATTTGGCAATAAAAGATATATCTGCCCTTGTTTTGATATCACTGATTAATTTTTTTATACCTGAGCAGTAAGAATCATTAAGAAGCAGGGAACAATTTAATTTCCAGTAGCCAGGGTTATAGGTTCTAAAATTTTTTGGCTTCAATATTAAATCAATACCACAATGATCAGTTAGTGGTGAAGGACTACAAGAGACATACGTCAAAGATGAAATCAGAGAAACAGAGACTAGCCATAAATCAATGTGAGATTTTTGAGTTTGATCTGGTATAAACCAAGTAAATGAGGTGCAACAAGGATACAGAAATCTGAGTGCATAAATCAAATCTAGAGATTGACAGGTACCAGAAATGACCGGATTAATAGCATTTTGACATTGTCTTGGAGGATATCGGTCTTCAGAATAATTAGGGGCATTGAAATCTCCTCCAATAATCAAGTAAGCAGAGGGGAACTTACGCCGTTTTTCAAGAACAAGCAAAGAAATCTCTGACATAAGAGTGGCATTCATATCAGATCTGTTAAAACGATATACATTAACTAAGATAAAATAAGATTCATCCATTTGTATCACAGCCATTAACCATCTTCCTTCTGATGAAGACAAGAAATCAGTAACTGATCCATTGAAATTTTTACCGAATAAAACAGCGACACCTCCTGCACGGCGAGTCCCATGACAAAATAAAATCTTATTACCCCACTGATTTTGCCAAAATTTCTCATCCTCCTGACATGAATGAGTTTCTTGCATGAAAAAAACATCCCGGTGAAAAGATTTACAAAACAAAAATGCAGATTTTCTCTTAATTAAATCTCGTATCCCCCGAACATTAAGTGAAAAACAAGAAATACTTTGTATGAGAGTGTGTACAGGGTGTTGTCGCTTTTGCATTTCCGCTATGGGCGGGGTTAGGGAGTGAGACATGTCTATGTTAACACCGTCCGATCCACGTCCGCTGCGCAGAACACAGACTGCTCTTTCCTGGCATGAAAAAAAAGACATGCTCGGCTTGTTGTTCTTAATTTATGTGTACTCCAGTCTCTTTTTATACTCTGAGGTTGCCATAAAAAGGTGGCGTTAGTTTGTTATGATAGTTTTTGGTAGTCCCGTGAAAAGCTAAAAAAGTTTCGGCAACAAAGACACTCGTTCGACTGAATACCGAGTAGTGAATGAAAGTAGGCAAACATCACTCAAGGATTTTTTTTTCACACATCGACAAAATCGCTTTAAAATCGTGGTCGAGAGTTGATCTGTCGGCGGAGAATACGCACTGAGGTAAGTATTTAATTGAATAACGAATGAAAACTCAATAAAACCACTTGTTATTCAATATGAAGCGCGTTTTCGAGGTTATTTTTTAACCGGAGGTGTTAAGAATTTGTCTGTTGTTGGCTGTGGGGTCGCGATAACTTGGGTGGGGATGTTCGACCTCGGAAAGAGGCAGAATATTTTCCTGCACAGGAGCCAAGTACGTTCGGTGTAATTATTTAACGAAATTTAGATTTAAAGGCATAGGTTTGTGGTAATGATTAAGTGCTCCAGACGATAGGCCCAAGCAGCCGCCGCCGGTGGGGGGGGTGGGGGTGCTTATCAATGCTTTATTTGGTAGTAGCTCACTTCCTTAAGTGAGTAAGACCTGGCGCAAATTAAACACGCCCCGCTCTTGCTTTAGGAAGGGGGGAAAAAAACCAGCTCGGGCATTTTGACTTTTGTCTCTACAACCGCTAAAGAAAGCGTTTTATCCAGCGTTTTTGTTCGGTGTATCAGGTGTATCCACAGACAGGAACGTCCCGAGGCTACATAAATGAGTCCCCCATACTGATGTAGTGTAGCCTAAAGTGTGTTTGTGTGGAGTTGGTAGGAAATGCAATGATTCACACAAACAGAGGGTTTGGATCTTTTAATATAGAATCATTAATTACAGACAGATGGTCTCCTCTGCCCTGTAATCCATTTCTACTTGACATTGCTGATGCATCAGATCTGTAGCAGTCTCCCAGCAAATCGTGTGTGTGTGTGTGTGTGTGCGTTTTAATCATCAGTCATTAATGAGGCACTTGATGGAGATCAATGAGTGTGTGTGAACCTGACAGTGGTTACAAACAGCTCGTTTTCTGGAATTTTTGCAGCTTTGGATGTCGTCTTGACGTGGCTAATGTCTAAGGAAATTAGATGAGGAGGAATATTATTTTTTTGTTAACATGTTAGTGTTGTAGGGTAAGTAAATATTTATTTTGCCTTTTGATTTGCTGCAGAAATCATTCTTTACTCTGCTGGCCAACTAACTTTAGTACTCATTTTTTTCAGGGTGTGTGGTACAAATTTGTGTCATTATTTACGTCAACGATGTTAGTTTCTTCAAGCCCAGTTTTGCAGGGTCTGATCTCTAGAATTGGCTTAGAAACTTGAAACCAAGTTTGTTCCCCACTACTATCCCACTCACCCATACAGCCGAGACTACCTCAAGCCCATTTTTACACTGGATTTGAGATGCATGAATATTGTTTGTGTTTTACAAATGAATAACTTTTTACAAATATGTTTGGGTCACAAACACACTGCCTATCACACTGCCTTTATTTGTGGCATTTAAATGTGCATTTAAGCATCATGCGGCACACCTGCATTTATTTGTGTATTTCTGAAACATTTTTCATGCTCACTTGTGCAGATCAGCCAAGGATGTTTGTTTTTCCACAATGTTTGCTCTAGCCAATCAGATAGCAAGATAGGTTTTCAGTGCTCAATAATTTAGTTCTATTTTGGTAAATACAGTAGGTTCTGTTTTATGTTATTTTATATATTTTACAATGTAAAGCAGTGTATTGTGGGGCAGACTTTAAACTATTATTGGGCTGGTTTTCTTTAGTCATTGAGCTGCTTTTGTTATATAAACCAAGCATGCCTGTCTGTAGCTTGAGCACACATTGTTAGATTTTGTACCAGAAGAACTTGGTTAATGGCTTAGGTTTAGAAAAAGGCAACATATTTAATGTGGCTTCAAGGAAATGTCTGTTAATATCAGAGAGTTCAAAACACCTGCCTAAATCATTCCAGATTCACATCAATCATATGCTGTTTAATTGGGGAGAAAAAGATGTTCCTTTGCCATATTTTTGAGAGATAACTCACAATACTAGTGAGAACTTTCAGGGGGGCCTCCTTTCTCTGTGAGAATGCTGAACGCTCAGCCTCAGGGTAATTTCCATATTTTTGTGTCTTTTCCCTTCACAGTGATGAGTCAGAGAGTGCTGATGAATGGGTGGTGTTTATTCCACTCAGTTTTACTTCTTCAGACAAACACAAAAGAAAAATATAGTTGCTAGCACCGAGTGCAGCTCGCACCAGAAGTGGCTAGTTTTCACCAAGTTCAAAAACACTAAAGCAGCCATGAATGAACATACTGTTAAAATTAAGTGATAGTAGCTTAATACTACAACTGAAGTGTGTGCTGCAGTGTGATTGGATGACAATAGAAATCCACTCACAGATTAGCACAGCAATGCAATGGAGCAAATTTTAGCTGCATTGGACTAATAACCTGAGAAACCGTTGAATCTAACCTCACCCCTACTGAAATCTGTAAGATGAACTGTGTTTTCTTATGACTTTTATATTGAAGTAGCGCATCATAATTCAAATACTCATGCATGTTTACATCCAATTATTTTACATTTGTCATATTTTCTTCAACCATAGCATTCTTATGCCTCAATTTCAGGCAAATATGAATTAATAAATTAAATGAACTCTACTGTGGTCTGTGTATTCTCTATAACATTCCGTATAATAAGCACTGCATCCCTAGTGGGCCGATACAGACTGTTCTCAAACACAATGTTAATATGCTGACTGTTTGATTGACCCAGTCTGCATGGGCCAGCTACGAATAACAGCACAGCTCTACTGTATGATAATTAAATATAAACGATATCATGCATCATAAACACAATATATCCGTTTATATTCTTCATGTCAACACTAAAATTTAAATACCAAGTAGTGGCAGAAGTCAACGTGACCATACTAATGCCGGGTGCATAACCGGCATTGCAGTACATCACCCTAACATGACCGTATTATGCATTTGGCTTAATTAAAGTCAACACCAATAAAAATAGTACGGTCATACTTACTTAATATGCATGCAAAATACACCTTACTGAAGGTAAGTAAATGAACAAAACGCTGAATAAACTTACTCAGCTAAATAAACTCAGTGGTTCTTAAAGAGTGAGCAAATCCTGCTCCTCTCAAAGTAGAACTGACTTTGGTGCCATACTTGGAAGTTTCATGTCAATAGCTTAATGTTTACCCTGTCAAATGCCTGCTGAAAGCTGATTGGCTGAAGATGGCCATTTTTTTTTTTTTTTTTTTAAGTAACTGGGTCATGATAAAAGATTCACTTGCAAATTACCATAGACATGCAGTACATCAAGTTTCAGCTCAATCGGACATACAGTCCTTGAGAAACAGTTATCTGACCTTTGCCCCATATGCATGACCATGCCCAAATTTTGCACATGTATGCAAATAGTCATCAGTTAGAGCTGTTTGAGTAAATTATGCTCTACCTCATTAGAATTGATTGATATGTGGTAGCTATATATGTGGCAGCTATATTGTTTACAAACATCAACATGTTTTGATCATTAGTGAGGGTCATCTGCTGAGTAGTTTGTCACAAATTTTTAAGATAGGACAGCAAGCCTAGGACAAGTTCTCAAAAGTAGGTTTTGCATGTTATACAAATTAGCAAAAAATCTAAGTCGGTGGAGCTAAATGGTTCTTGAGGGTTTTTTGTTTGGGAGAACCTAAGGAATAAGTAACGAAAAGAATTTTTACTGTAGGATTTGCAGTATTCGAGATATGAGCCAAAACATAAAATCCTTCGCTGTAGTGCCACTATTAGGCCAAATGGGCTCATCTCTCTTGCCTGAGTAGCAGGAGGGAGTACTATCTACTAACCATGTTTCATGTCTGTAGGACCTAGGTTGAGGTTCTTTACTTTAATTGAAGCAAGCAATTGAAAAGGAAAGGTGATTGTCTCAGTGCTTGCACAACTGAAGTACTCTCTCCCATGTGCACCAGTTTCTCTGCACGCTTGCTTCGCTGCTCCATACTCACCAGTGTGTGCACAATTCATTGGCACCTTGTACTCTTTTAATGATCATGCATGCTGATACTGCTCTGAATGCTCAGTTCAGCCACCCTTGCGCGCTCTGTTAAAGTTACTGCTTATACTCCTTAGGCTGACCTTTGAAAACTGACAAAGATAGTATAGTATAACTAACTTTAGAAAGTTAATTAAAAAACATGATTTTTTTAATTCATTTTGCATGAACAGCTTTTTTTTTTTTTCTCTTTTTTTTTTTTCTTTTTTTCTTTTTTTAAACCATTGTACAAATGTGTTACTGGGGGCTGGTGGTATAAGCGGTTTATTAATTTTAACTTTTAAATCATTTGCAGCACTCCATGATGTGTTCAACAAAACAACAAAATATGACTGATCATGTAGCTTTTTTTACTACCATGATACAATGAAATAGTTCAGGAAATAGAGGTAAGAGGTAGAATGCCTAACAAGTCGGTACATTGGTGCAATGGTGCATTAAATTAATTAATACAGAGATTGCTGAACCTGTTAGCGCTAGTATGCTAATAATGTGTTAGTTTCCTCCAAATTCTTGTTGATTCATAGATTTACTCAATGAATAACTTAGTGATTTATTCTCCTGCTTATTTACTCAACAATTAATACATCTCAGTGAGTGGCCAAGTTCCTTAAGAAAAGAAATTCTAAAAAAAAAATTGCTCAATATTTAATTTTTCTATGATACTCAGCAGGACAGACGCTCTTGATACATCTACTCATTACAGCTATTCATTCAGTCATGTCGTAGAAGTGCAGTGCATAAAGTCATACATGTACAGGTCAAGAGCTTCAGTTAATGATTGCATCAAAGATCAGAACAGGGGAAAAAAATTTCTCAGTGACTTTGACTGTGGCATGATTTGTTGTTGCCAGACGGACTGGTTTGAGTATTTCAGAAACTGTGGAACTGGGGAATTTTCTTGGCACACATTGGGTCCCTTAATACCAATCATGCATCCTTTGAATGTGCATCCCATTATGGCCACAATTTACCCATCTTGTAACTAGCTCCAGTTTTCAGCATACTCACTGTACAGCATTATTCAGTTTTAAATGATTCTAAACTACAGATAATGTTTGTGTGTTTTTGTTTTTTTTAGCACCACTGTCCATGTTTTTTTTTTTTTTTTTTTTTTTTTTAAATCATCCATCTTTGTACCCGTGAGCGGTCAAATTCAAAAGCACCAGCTTTGTGCAAAAGTAATTATAGTTTGGGCACTGAAGAGAAGCTTTGAAGCAGAGCATTTTTCATCAGTGATTTTGTGCAGTTGAAATACTTCATTAATTTGAGGAATTGTTCAGCTTTAATTTTATTTATCATATCTATAAAAAAGATGCACACGTATGAATAATATTCTCGATGTATATTAATACATTCTTAAAAATTTCATTTACAAAATATGTACATATTTTACAAATACAGCATTACTGTCACATTATTTTCATGGCACCTCAGTAATGTCGTGCATTTAGAGTGTGATCACCCACCTCTTCTGTATGGCCAGATAGCTAAACAGACATATGCTGTTCTCAATCTTGTGTGTCTGTGTCATCAAAAGCAATCTTTTAATTAAGGAAATGGTTAAGCAGCACTGGGGGAGGGGTTGTTACTAGAGCTGGAGAAGTGGGTGTAGATAGAGACCAGAAGTTTGTTTGTGACAGTGCCTCATGCCTGGCCATTGGGGGATGGTGAAAGCATTTACGTGAATTTGTACACAAATGTGCACATTTCTGAAGGCTGTCTTTTTCAGAGACACACACCCAACCCTTGACACTGCCTGTTAAAACAGCATCCCATTGTTGATTTGTCCCAAACAAACCCAAACATCAGGACTGCGATTTAAAGCTTGATAATGATATCTCATCATCTCTCACATCAACCATGGTACACTGATCTGAGAATAGCACGTGAAGGGCTTTTTGTTGACGCTGATGCTTTTTCTAGTATAGTATCTGTGGGATAAATTACCCATGCCAATCTGATATGTGGGTGCATTCCATCCTCATGCCTATTTTTCTGTCGTGTGTGCATCAGGGATGCAGGATGGTATTTTACGTTGGGGGTGCACACTACACGGCTTTCAAAATCTCAGAATTGTTGACCCTTTAACACTTTGCAACTTGAATCATGTGCAATCTGTTGTTTGGCGGATGTTGTGTTGTGCACATTAACAAGGCTCCCACACTACACCATATTTCATCTGGAGAGATCCTTGGTAAAGTGCACCTGATTGCCAAATCCTGCATTCTTCTGACTTTAAATTAGCCAGTGTAGTGTCCAAAGCATCCAGACGGGCATTTATAGATGTCAACTTGCCCTCCATGAGCCTTTTCAAGTCATTGCCTTGTTTTTTTATTGTGGAAAGTATTGCGTCCGCTGTTGATTGCGAGAAAGGATCCCTTACCAGCCTTGTACAACCCCTTGCAGTTACCCTTACTCCTTGTTAGTTGCAGAAACTTTTGAAGGCTTTCTCTTGCCATTTTGAGGGTTCATGCTGAGTCAGCAAAATGCGAAAAAGCGTCTTTTTACTTCTGTAAACGTACACAATACGTTCAAAATTGGCAACAGAAAGCTAATAATATCATTCACCGTAAGCTGTGAGGTGGTCTAATGGCACATAATTATAAAAAGTTTACGAAATCTAGCACCAGCAGAGAAGAGCTTTAAAAAAACAAAAAAAAATGACTACTCCATACACTGCCGTTTAACAGTTATTGTTATTATTATTATTATTATTATTAATGAGATTTCAGTATATAATGTATTGGTCAACCCTAATGGTTTAATTATTGAGCTGTTGATAGATTTCATCCCTCCCTTTCATCCATCCCTTTCATCTAATAACACCACCGACTGCCACTTGTTCATAAATAGTTTAAAGCATATTACAAAATGCCAATATTTTAAAATGCAGTTTTGTTAGTGTTTTTATGAACTGTATATGATTTGTTATACTCTAGTAATTAATGGATTAATATTGCATTTCTGTTAGCACATAAAAGATCTATAGTTTTATTATACATTATAAACCTTTTTTGGGGAAAAGTACAGTATGTCAATATACATATAAGGATATAGTAAGGATACTGTATATAGTGTGTGTGTTTGTGTGTGTGTGTGTGTATAAAGTAAATTGTAATGCTCTAAGATGTTTCTGTGGGTTCTGTCAAATATCTTTCCTACATGCTCAGACAAGGGTGTGAGAGGGTGGGGGAGAGTGGTGGGGTGTGGGGGTGGAGGAATGTGGGGGATGATTGTAGAAGCTTGAAGGCCTGAGAGAGCAGGCTTAACTGCCTAACCAAATATGGACAAATATTCATCTCTCACTAACCCTAGCTCTCTCTCTTCCCCTCTCTTTTTTGTTACTCCTTTTCCTGTGTTGGGGCTGACTCATTGTAAGTGGAATGTTGCACCGCTCCAAAACAGTGCTACCTCCAAAAATGGATTTCAGATTAGAGGCACATCACAATAGCTGCTCAAATCAGTAAAGAAACAAGGTGGTCTAAATGTGGTTTAAATATGTCACACACAATATTACAACACTTCAACAATTGTAAACCATTTAAAAAGTTTTACTACTCACCAATTTTAAATTATTTACTGCTACTAAGGAGGCACAGATAACCCACAATTTGCTTGGTTTATGCTTTATCAGAATTTCTTCTGAGAGTGTCCTAAAAATAGTAAATACAATCCGAACCCCCATTGTCCCCATCTACCCCGCTCCCTTTTTTGCATATTTGTCACACTAAATGGTTTCAGCTCCTCATAGGGAACCCAAAACACTATTTTTAAATGATCATTTTAATTTAATAAGGAAAATGGTTAATCGACACCCATCTCACCCATTTTAAAAAGTAATTGCCCCCTAAACTTAACTGGTTGTGCCACCTCTTAGCAGCAACAACTGAAACCAAACTCTTTCAGTAGATAAAGATCAGTCTTTCATATGACTGTGGAGGGAATTTGAGCCCACACTTCTTTGTGCTTTAATTCGGTGACTCTGGAGGGCTTTTGAGCATGAACTGCTCATTTAAGGACTTTCACTAGGCCACTCCAGAACCTTCATTTTATTTCTTTTGTGTCTTCCTGAGGTGGACTTGCTCTTGTGCTTCAGATTGTTATGTTGCTGTATAACCTGACTGGACATTCTTCTTCAGGATTTTCTGGTAAAGAGCAGAATTCATGGTTCTGTGAATTATGGCAAGTCGCCCAGGACCTGAAACAGCAAAGCATCCCCACACCATCACCCTACCACCACCATGTTTGACTGTTGGTATGATATTCTTATTATTGAATGCTGTGTTAGTTTTATGCCAGATGTAACAGGACCCATGTCTTCCAAAATGTTCCACTTTCATCAATCCACAGAATATTATTCCAAAAGGCTTTGTGGTCAGCAGGGTGTTTTTTTGGTAAATGTGAGAGGAGCCTTTGTGTTCCTCTTGGTTAACAGTGGTTTCGACTTGCAAATCTCCCATGGATTCAGTTTTTGCCGAGACTCTTTCTAATGGTGTAATCATGAATACTGACCTGACCTGAGCAAGGCTTGCAGTTTCTTTTGTGTTATTCTGGGTTCTTTTGCCAATCAACTCTTTGGAGTAATTTTGGTAGGTTGGCCACTTCTGGGAAGATTCAGCACTTTCCATTTATATAATATTTCTCACTGTGGTTCACTGGAGTCCCAGAGCCTTAGAAATGATTATGTAACCCTTTCCAGACTGACCCTTTCACACTGGGCCAGTTGGTGTGGGATAACTTTTTCCTTCAATAAATAAAATGATCATTTAAAAAATGACAAAAAACAAATTTTGTATAATAGCTGAACATTCTAGCTTTGTAAAACATACCTCAAACAAATTAAATAAAATTATTTTAATTAATGGCATTTTTTTTTCCAGATCAAGTAGAGGAAAACATTTATGGAATCACTCAATGTTGAGGGAAAAAAATTATGGAATCATCAAAAAAAAATCAGTTATTAGTTTGTTGCTCCTCCTCAGGCTTTTATGATAGCCTGAATTGTTCGAGGTGTAGGGAAATTAGCTGTTTAGGTTAATTTTATGTATTGTCCACCAATATGTAAGGAGATTAGCTCAGAAGGGGAAATTTGTAAACTTAATATTTTAATAGCTGATCAACTATTCGTCCAGCGATAAGTTAAAATGAGTGTATTTATTAATTGTGTATGGGATATTACCTCCGTGGCCACCGGCAATAATATCCTAAATATAGTGAAA
>CM075023.1:8694277-8708643 GCA_037576675.1 Pangasius sanitwongsei
TTGTGGTGGTGTATAGAGCCAAAAATGTTAGAATTGTGTCGATGTCCCAATATTTATGGACCTGACTGTATAATGCTTTGTTTTTCATTTGTGAACTTAGTTCAGCATACTGATTATGTAGTTACAATAGATGTTTTACGTCTAACAGTAATGTGCACACCATGCCTTTCCAAGGATTGTGCGGTGCATATGGCCAAGAATGTCCTTGACTCTTAAATATCTAGGTCACCTGTTAGGAGAGTATACTTTTTTCCCCCGTTTTCTTCCCAATTTGTTTACTTGCCAATTACCACCCACCTCCCAGCTCTCCCCGATCATAAGACAGTTACTAACTTGGGAGGTTGAAGACTAACATATGCTTCCTTACGTTTTCCAAGACATGTGAGGTCAGTCAACCTCACCAACTGCTGAGTCACAGGACAGCTTAACTCGCTCCTTGGGGAGAGAGAGAGAGAGAATATGTCCCTCCCACCCAGAGAGCATGGCCAATTTTCCTCCTGGCCACAGATGGTAGCATCATCAGGATTCAAACTCATGATCTCCAAATGATAGGGCAAACACTCCTGTTGTGCTTTTTGGGAGCCCCACATCAATATAGTTTTAACTGCACTACATTAATATATTTTTAATTGTAAGCATTAAAATTAATGAGAACACCTTTTTGTTTGGATATTTTAGGAACAGATTGGTTGGAGGAATGTCACTCGACTACTAGTGTTTTCCACTGATGCTGGCTTTCACTTCGCGGGAGATGGTAAACTGGGTGGCATTGTGCTTCCCAATGATGGAAAATGCCACCTGAAGGATAATATGTACACAATGAGCCATTACTATGTAGGCTTGCTATATTCAATGTTCTAATAATTTACAAATACACACATAAACACAGTAATACTGAAGAACTTCTTTGTTGTAGGACTACCCTTCAATTGCACATCTTGTACAGAAACTGAGCGACAACAACATTCAGACCATCTTTGCTGTGACTGAGGAGTTCCAGCCTGTCTATAAGGTAATCATTTTTAATAACATGCAGTAATTCAAGTAAGTGAACTGTGTAGGGGAAAAAACAGCAAAATAGGCAAAGAGATTTTGAGATGTTTTTTTAATTAATTTTTTAGGAGCTTAAAAATCTCATTCCAAAGTCAGCTGTGGGAACATTGTCTGCGAACTCCAGTAACGTGATCAAACTTATCATTGATGCCTACAATGTGAGTAAAACAGTCTTGTATGACTTTGTTTATGCTTGAAGAGTGTACTGTACCATACATTCTTGGTATTCTCCTGGTATGATTGCTGTTCATCTCCAATGGACTAATGTACATCATTATATATAGTATGTGGACACCTGACATTTCCCTTCACTGGAACTAAAGGACCTAGCCTAAACCTGTTCCAGCATGATAATGGCCCTGTGCATAAAGTTACAGTAGGTCCTTAAAGACAAGGTTTGCCAAGGTTGGAGTGGAAGATCTCAAGTGGCCTGCACAAAGCCCTGACCTCTAACCCCACTGAACACTTTTGGGATGAATTAGAATGCCACCTGTGTGCAAGGCCTCCTTGTCCAACATCAGTGCCTGAACTCACTGATGGCTAAATGAGCAAATCTCCACAGCCATGCTCCAAAATGTAGTGGAAAGCCTTCCCAGAAGAAGGGAGGTTATTATAACAGCAAAGGGGGGACTAAATCTGGGGTGGGATGTTCAGCAAGCACATACACTGTGATTGGTCAGGTGTCCACAAACTTTTGGCCATATAGTGTTACTCTTGTTATAATATCCCAAAGTGAGTGATTATTGTTTTTAACAAGCAAATTGGGCAAAGTGAGATTCTTTTAATAATATCTCAGTCTGTTTTCTTCTTCATGTATCTGCATTGTTTGAATCTCATGAGCTTCCTTTCAATAATTATTTCCAAATCTCTGCCTTAGTCTCTGTCGTCCGAGGTGATCCTGGAGAACAGCAAGCTGCCTGAGGGAGTGTCCATCTCATATGTGTCCCACTGCAAGAACGGAGTGAGTGAAACAGGAGACAATGGAAGAAAGTGCTCAAACATCTCCATTGGTGATGAGGTAAGAAAGGTATAATGTGAAGTGGTGAACACAGAAAAAGTCAATGAGAGAAGCTAATGCATGTTTAAACCCGCCAGTCCTATTATTTTTTTTTTTTTTTTTTTTTTTTTTTTAAAGTCATATTATGAAAGTGTTGAATATGATATGCACCTGTTCATCATGCAGGTGACCTTTGACATAGCCATCACCACTAAGGGCTGCCCATCACATGGTACATCAGAGGTGATAAAGATCAAGCCACTGGGCTTCAATGAGGAGGTAGTGATTGTTCTAAACTTCATCTGTGAGTGTGAATGTTCCAAAGAAGGAATCCCCAAAAGTCCAGACTGCCACTTTGGAAATGGAACCCTCGAGTGTGGAGCATGCAGGTAAGAGAGCACTCTCAAATATACACTGGAATGTGTTTATCTGTTTATCTCCTGCATGAATTTAGTTTCAAATTCTCTTTTTTGTTTACTAATATTTTTACTGAATTGGATTGAAAGTTCTCTAATCTGAAATAAAAAAAAAATCACACTTGATAATATTTTTCATTATTTAATAAGTCAGCGTTTCCAATATGCTTTGTTATTATGATGACTTTGTATTTTGAGTTTCAACACTGAGATCATACAATGATCTGTAAAACGTTCGTTAGTGAAGGAGGATTCATTGACCAATTTGAGCACATTACTACCAAGCCAAGACTTCTAGACTTAGAACTGCTGTTTGGTTTGTACTAGAAATATTGCTTTACATGGGTTTAAATACCTCCAGATATCTAACGGGAATTAGAATTGTTAAAATTTAGTAAAACATCATTTAAATGGGAGACCTCAAAACTGCCTGGACATTCATCTGGTGAAACACTGAAATCTCCAACTAAGACACAGGCTGCTGGATAAGCTCAATAATCTTACTGAGCACCACATTTTTCTGGCTGCAACTGGGAAAACCATATATATATTCACCAGTATAAAGGGACAGACTTGACAAGACTTAAATGCAGAACCATAGCTATCCAGTGTCGATTAATCCCTTGACTAAACACAATACGATCCATACGTATTCATTAACGCAATTGTTAATGGTAAACGGTTAATTGAATGTTTACTTTAAACGTTACGAAAAAGCTAAAGAAGTTTAAAGTAAACATTCAATTAACCCCTGGAGGAAGTAAAAGTAGTAACAAGGTTTCCGTAGGTGAACCTGCAAAGCAAAAGCAAAAGAAGTTTGAAGTAAACATTCAATTAACCTGCATTAACCAAAACTTTATAGATGAGTTCAATATAAGGAAAGGCAAGAAAGAGAGACCATAGCCCCTCTTCCTTCAGACAGTTCATGAGAAACAGGTCATTTGTTTCTTTCATGTAGTCTCTGTCGGTCTGCCATTTATGAATGCATATGAGCCAAGAAATTAAGCTCTTTCACCGTCTTTTCTAGCCTTCTCAGTACATGGCCAAAGAGCATCTCTCGCCAGCTTTAATCTTCCTTAATGAGATCCTTACCCTGGCACCCTTGCATGTCTGTGTCTGACACTGACATCTTCCATACTTCATCTCTATAAATATGCTTGGTAAATTGCAAGAATATCTGTCCATGTGGGGTTTTTTTTACCCAGTCTATGGACATCATAGACAGCATCTTCAATCTTATCTGCTAGAACAGGAGCTATCTTCGACGGCAGCTGAATGACTTTGTCTTATATTTTTGTTCATTTTTTCTGCGTCCCTTTAATTCTCAGATTGCATCTTCTTTTGTACCATTCTTGTTCTTTGCATTTTTCTTTTAGCACTTCATCTTTTCTTTAGCACAGCTTCTTTTTGAAGTAACATCACTTGCTTTTCTAGCACTGACATACATGACTTGCATTCTTTAACAGCTGCATTGAATTCTATTCTATTCTTTAGGCATGCTTGCAAACAATGCTATTTTGCTTCATGTGTATGTTTAGGTCTCCCAGTTGACCATTAATTAAGAATAGCTGGCCACTCCATGTCTTGTACCAGAGTGCAGGTTTTCCAGAGTATAGGGAAGAGAGACATTCAGTTCACATTTGTTCCTACTTGGAGTAAGATTCTATTGCGTAGCAGTGCTCTGCAAATCTATTTGCCAATTCTGTTCAATTAAATTTTATTTATATAGTGCTTTTAACAATGGACATTATCAAAAAGCAGCTTTACAGAAATCCGGATAGAAAATTTTAATTTAAATTTATCCTTAACGAGCAAGCCAGAGGTGACAATGGCAAAGAAAAACTTCCTGAGGAGAAAAGAGGAAACCTTGAGAGGAACCAGATTCAAAAGAGATCCTATTCTAGGTGACACCAGATAGACCGATTTATAAATCATTTCTCTTCTATAACTGCATACTATAGAGTGAAGTACTGCTAAATGTGTTAAAAAGAAACTTGAGTTTGACGGTCATTAGAGGTTTACCTTTAAGTTTGTCACATCAAACTGGAGAATACAGATTATTAGGTATTCTCTTGTCCCATAAAGGGATTAAGATGATGTACATTGTGCAAGCAGGGACTCCAGTAAGACTAATTATAACAGCATAATTAAAAGGGGGAGTCAGAAGGTAAAGCAGATATGAGGGCACCCTGAGACCAGCCACTCCACCGTCAACAAACCTGAGTGAATGAGTGAATTTTAACAAAATGCGAATGTGCCTAGACGTAAACGAACGCTAATTATAAGGCTGTTCCACATCAGGGGGGCTTTGTAAGAGAAAGCTCTGCCCTTGCTGTAGCCTGTATTATTTGAGGTACAAACAAACGTGTCTGCACCTTTTGATCGAAGCAGGTGTGGCGGACCATAAAAGCTCAAAAGTTTGCTCAGGTACTGTGGCACAAGACCATTCAGTGCTTTAGTAGTATTTTATAATTAATGCACAATTTTGGTGGGAGCCAATGCCATGTGGATAAGATAGCGGTGATGTAGTCACATCTTCTGGTTCAAGTAAGAGCCCTGGCTGCTGCATTCTGGACTAACTGGAGCTTGTTTATGCACCTACAGAAACATCCAGACAGCAAGGCATTACTTTAGTCCAACCTAGAGGTAACAAAAGCATGAACTAGTTTTACTGCATTATGTAGTGACATTATGTCACAGAGAATGAGTTGATGCCTTTGGGCAGAAGGTACAGGTTACCAAACTTTAAGTTGAACAGGTATAAATTTTCCTTAGTTCCAATATCAGTCAAATTACGGAACAGTAAGACATGGTGTGTGTGTGTGTGTGTGTGTGCATGTTTGTTTGTTTGTTTATTATCTCGGTGTAGGGTATTTGTGTAATATTTAAGTGTAGGCCATTTGTGCAATATCTCATGTATGGCATTTGTGTATGTTATGTGTATGTTTCGTTACTGTATGGTGTGTATATTCTGCTGTTTGTACAGATCTGGGTGCAATTGCATGTCAGTGTAGTTTGATTGTATATGTGTATTGTAAGGTCGACTGTGTTCTCTCAGTTGCCCAATACACATTTCTCCTAGGAGAGACAATAAAGGCTAATCTGATATGATATTTCTTATCTCAGCAATATTTCTGAGATGAAAGAAGGCTGTCCTTACTAGGACATCCTTACTGGTTGTGTGTGACAGATGAACATGGAGCAATTCACAATCAGTCATTTGTCTAAGCTCATCTATTTTCAGCAGTGTTTCACTTGTCTGTGCCCTACCTTCAAAACTATTTTGCAGCATATCAGGGAACTATGGAGTCCATGGCATTAAATGTTTTAATTTAAATGCAAAAATCTCAATGTGTGTTATTTTAAATTTGTATCATACTATCTGAAATTGTATTTATTGATTTACAAAAGAGCAATCCAAAATCTGAAAGTAAAACCTTAGAACGTTTACCTTTGTTATCCTCTACATTCATACCCCCCACCCCCAGAATGTTAATATTCTGAATGTTGTTAATTTCTAATGGCAAAATTCTAACTACGTAGGATCCCTAATTTTTATATAAAAATGTTCTGAGTTTGAGTCTTTTTCTTGCCTGTTATATTTATTGGCAATAGGCTGATGGACCATTTGAAAGTGTGCTGCCTGTTAAATAGCTCTGTTTTACAGTAACACTAAACACGCTTCCTTGTGACTTGTCAGATGCAATGAGGGACGTATTGGAAGGGTTTGTGAATGTAGCAAAGATGATGTCAGGGCAGAGGATCTGGATGCCAATTGCCGCATGGACAATGGCACAGATATCTGTAGCAACAACGGAGACTGTATCTGTGGAACATGTGAATGCAAGAAACGAGACAACCCAGAGGAGCGGTATGAAGGGAAGTACTGCGAATGTGACAACTTCAACTGCGACCGATCCAACAACAAATTATGCGGAGGTGAGATTGCACGCTAATTCTATAATGTGAATCTATAATCTATAACATTTGTATTGTTTCAGCCATGTTAATGAAATTGTCTTTTTCCCTTTAATATGTAATTTAATCTGTTCATGCGGGCAGTGATATTTCTCCTTGTGATGAGCTCAAAGAGCACTACACCAGTCACTGGTGGGTTCAGTTTAGTTTACTGACAATTGCCACTGCAGAGGCATAGCTAAGAGGTGGATTCCATGATTGAACCCCCCAGAAATATTTAATGACAGTTCCAAATGCTTGTTTGTGGGTGGGGAACATAACGCACATACTGTGCAGCTGATTATATACCTGTCGGATAACATTATGCAAAGTAAGTGCACTATATTGATATTCATAAAAGGTCATCATTACAATTGTACACTCACTGTCCCCTTTATTAGGAGGACCTGTACAACTGCACATTCATGCAGCAATCATGTGGCAGCAGCGCAATGCAAAAAAAAAAAAAAAAAAAAAATCATGCAGATCAAATCATGCAATCATACATATGATTTGAAGTTGACCAATTTGAGGTTTACAATGGTCTTTTTATACAATGGTCTTTTTCAATGGTTTTCTTGTGCATAATTTTGCACACGCTCTGAAGCACAAGTAGCATGAAATGACAGTATTTTCATGAATACCAATTTTTTTGTGTAAATACTTCTTATGAACGATTTATGATTAAATCCATTCATATACAGTTAAATGAGGCTTTGTGTGTGTGTGAGAGAGAGAGAGAGAGAGAGACAGCCTGCAAAAATCCTTCGCATTTCAAATCAAATTTTTTGACGTTTTCCTGAACTGAAATAAGTAAAGTTGTAGCATTTTAAAGTACCCCAAAAGTGAAAATGGAGAACATATATTTAAATCTTCCATTACAGTTCCACTGAAAGAACCTACCTCTATATTTATAACCTAATCTTCTTTTGGAAGAGCATTACTGCCAAATTTTTAAGAATTGTGTGTTTGCAATAAAGAAATGCTGTATCACTTTGATTATCAGCATAATCTACAACAGTCTCTGTCTCTTGTGGCATTCTGCCACTCAATTAATCCATGTCTGCGCTAACATTGGGCCTCATCAATCAAGCTGGATATGAACAGATTTAATGCTTAAATCATTTGTATGTGCTTTTACACCAACAAATTTGGTATTCATGAAAATCCTGTAATTTTGGAAAAACTTTCTTATGCTACTCCTGCTTCTGAGTATGTGCCAATTTCATGTATAAGAAGAGTAACTAATGTAAATCTTGATTGATCAGCTTATATCGGATCTTATTTGCAGTGTTACTGTATTTTTAAATATGGATTACTTTGTCAAGTTCAGGTTGCTTATTTCACACACACACAAATTAAATTCTTTTTAGAAGCATAGTTTCAAGTGGAGTTTTTTTGTCATTTCAGCCATATACAAGTACATAGTGAAACGAAACGACATTTCTTCAGGGCCAAGGTGCTACATAAGGCAAACACAGAACTACAAGGGACTGCATAATTTATACATAAAGTGCACAAGTGCAAACATGTGCAGACAGCACAAGACAGTACAATGACTACTGGGACAGGCAGTGGGCATAGTAAGTCCCAGTGCAGCGCCGACCAGTACACAGTTCTGTTTAAAAGTTAACCTAGTGACAATAGTGCAAAAAGTACAAGAGTACAATACAAGTAGCTGAAATACAATACAAGTAGCTGAAAAGTTTCATAAAGGATACAAGTAGCTGAAATTGTTTCATATAGGACTAAATGGCATTAAGGAAATATTACACAGATTGTGCAAATGACAGAACGTTTTTGGCCTTTTCAGGTGCTGTGAGTCCAGTGGAGACACTGCTAAATAATATTTTTTATTCTTGCAGACGAGTCAAAATTACTTCAGAAGTACTACTTTGTGCCTCAGAGAAGTTCTCCTTATTTCGGCTATTTCTTTGGCACTTTTGGGATGGAAGGGTTGGAAGGGTTACTTTAAAAATGTATTCCATTACAGTTATAAATTACTTCATAAAAATGTAATCAGTGAGGTAATCCAGGTATCACAATATAAAAGTATTGTAACCTGATTACGTTTGGATTACTTCAAGGTCATATATGTTAAATAATGTCAAGAGAAAAGCAATATGAACATCATCATCATCACAAAAGCAAAAATTTTGGGTCGGGTCGTGTTAATGTCTACCAAAATACGGGACATTCCCAGCTAATTCACCACAGCTGGCAACCTCACCCACAACTGTGATCATGCAAAGGGAATTTCAAAGCACTAACTAACAAGAAATAATTTTAGCTAACCTATCTAACATGATATCTGTGCTTAAATGCTTCTTTTAATTTGCTGTATAGTCCTTCGATAAAGACAGCGTCTTCACAGCTAGAAGGCATAGTTTGCACTGTACTGTGATTTTGTTTCCATTTTCTCCTTTATAGACAAAATAATTTAGAAATTTCCATGACTGTAATGCATTTTTTTCAGCAGGCATCATCATGATAAACAGCCGTGTCAACATGTCTCTAGAGCAGAACGATTAGAGACAGATATTTGCGCATGCACCAGGAGGTGGCTCACGCGAGTCAAGACTGGCAAGAGAGAACTGAAACTATAATCAAACAGCTGTCTATATTGCGTTATGTCAAAAGATTAATTTCTTTGGTTTTAAATGAAAAATTTTGATCCTGATAGCATTCCCATTTTTTTTTACAGAATGTATCTGTATCTGTACAAAGTAATCTAATTACTTTGTTTTTTGATGTAACTGTAACAGATTACAGTTACCAGTTTTTTGTATCCTGATTATGTAACATTGTTACATGTATTCCGTTACTCCCCAAGCCTGGCTTTAAATTTTTTATTCCACATTAACCTACACTCCATATCCCATAATGACAAAGCAAAAACTAGATTTGTGGTAACTTTGCAAATTTATTAAAAAGAAAAAAACTGAAATATCACATTGACATAAGTATTCAGACCCTTTGCTATGACACTTGAAATTTAGCTCGGGGGCATCCAATTTCTCTGAGATGAGATTATCTTTGAGATGTGTTTACACTTTGATTGGAGTCTACCTGTGGCAAATTCAATTGATTGGACATGATTTTGAAAGACACACACCTGCCTATATAAGGTCTAACAACTGAAAATGCATATCAGAGCAAAAACCAAGCCATGAAGTCAAAGGAACTACCTGCAGAGCTGAGAGACAGGATTGTGTCGAGGCACAAATCTGGGAAAGGCTGCAAAAAATTTCTGCTGCAGTGAAGGTTCCCAAGAGCACAGTGGTGTTCATAATTCTTAAATGGAAGAAGTTTGGAACAACCAGGACTCTTCCTAGAGCTGGCCGCACAGCCAAACTGAGCAATCAAGGAGAAGGGCTTTGGTAAGAGAGGTGACCAAGAACCCGAAATCTCCAGAAATTATGTATGGGAGAAACTTGAAGGTCAACCAAGTACTGCAACACACTACCGATCTGGGCTTTATGGCAGAGTGGTGAGATGGAAGCCTTTCCTCAGTACAAGACTCATGAAATATGAATTTTTTTTGCAAATTCCAAGCAGGCTTTCATGTGTCTTGCACTAAGGCTTCTGTCTGGCCACTAGAGGTTTATTGAAGCAGGAAAACCCACAGGAAGAAAAACCCACAAAACACGCTGTGCTTTGGGAGAGACTTGATGACAAGAAATGCAATAAAACCAGAATAAACACTGGCTTTTCCAAATTTTACAATCAAATATAATACATTGTAGCATACTATCAAAATACTCAATAAGAAGAAATGTTATCTCACATGCAGTTTACTACTTGTGCAGAGGACACAGTAGCTCGACACAGATTTAAAAATAAAAAATATACAGGTAGTGCATTGCCTGCACTAGGTTGCTCCTAGCTTTGATTGTGTGCATGGTGCCATGCGATGCCATGTAAGCGACAAAGTGCTTACTGAAGATGAGTGAATGAATGATATCAGGCCATACAGTTTATGAATCATTTTCTACTTATGCAATGTATCGAGATAATTGGCTAGCTGGGGTAATATTTTCATTTCTTTCTCTAACAGGTCATGGTCAGTGTGTATGCAGAGTGTGCTTGTGTGATGCAAACTACACAGGCAGTGCATGTGACTGTCCCCTGGACAAGCAGCCCTGTGTAGCCAGTAATGGGCAGATCTGTAATGGTCGCGGCACCTGCGACTGTGGACTGTGTAAATGCACCGACCCAAAGTTCCAAGGTCCCACTTGTGAGATTTGCCCCACTTGTCCTGGAGTCTGCACAGAGCACAAGTGAGTGTTGAACACAGCTATATTTTTAATTTGTATAGTGTACTTCCAAAACCAAACCATCAAGAGTCAATGTTGTGTATAATCAAATTATTCAACATCTTACAATTTTGTATTATCATTTTCCTCTAATGTATATTAAACAATTAGATCAATTTTAATCTCATATATGCAAATTACCTTGTCACCCTGTGCTCTGTACAGACCCTGTGTTCAGTGCCGTGCATTTAACACTGGAGAGATGAAAGATAAATGTGAAGAGAAATGCAACTACTTTAAACTAACCATGGTGAAAGAAAAGGAAGATCTTCCTCAGCCGAGCAGCCAGCCCTACCTCAGTCACTGCAAAGAACGTGATGCCAATGACTGCTGGTTCTTCTTCACTTATGCCACCAAGAATGACAGTGTTGAGGTCTATGTGGTCGAGAAGCTGGGTAAGTGGAACATGACCTAATTTCTGTGCTAATATGTAAGGATGGGAACTAGTTTTTGTAAGCGACAACAACGATTGATCATGACATTACAATAAAGAAAGTTTAATGTTCATAACTTGCAACTTCAAATACTTGAAGGTATCGCTAGAAATTTGTGGTCCACAGAGGTTACAGTTCTGTGTCCTCTGTGGATCTGTTACACTATTGACAATTATTCTTAAGAATAATTCATTAAGTCTGAGACTGAATCCCTGGATACACTTATTTTAGGCCAAAACTGTGCTACTATTCCATGTGACAGTGACACAAAAATGAGGCAAATACAGTACAGTGCAATTATGCAGTACAAGTTGGCATATATATTTACTGCTAGTACAATGTGCCATCATCTGACATTTAAACAGAGGAGCACAATAAACCAAATTTATTTATTTTTATTTAAACATGGTGACTAAAAAAGAAGAGTGCTGTGTGCATTTTATGTTTGCATTGTTATTATTTTTATCTTTGTTTCCCTGTAGAGCTATATTTTCATCAGTAGGTTAATTAGATTAGTTGCTCTGTTTAGTAACTTTGCAAAATAGTCTTAAACATATGACATTTTTGACAGACCCACCCCTAAAAATCAAATCAGAGCCTAATATTAAGCAAAATAGCCCTAGACCCTGCCATTCAGAACAAGGGGTTCTAAAAAAAAAAAAAAAAAAAAGATAGCAGTTTCTGTCCTATTCTAAATATTGAAAGGACTGAATTGGTTAAATATTGTTCAGAAGTTGTTTATGAGCCATGAAATTTCTTAGTGGATTTCCACTGATCCACAAATCTGGGAATAATTCAGCCATGCACAGGTGGGCCTCTTGTTGACTTTGTCGAGCATGGTATTCACTAGAAGAGCTAAACAGTCCCCTGTGACAAGACGCTCTGGCCCATGACTGGCCCTGCAGTCTACTTTGTGTCTTTCTACTTTTCCACTCATCCTGCCAACACAACAAAAATCTAGCTAGTGAACCTCAGAGTTTTTACACTTGGCTTTGAATTGGTCAGTGAGATCCTCTTGTCAGTGACCCACTGCTGCTCTCACTAGTGTTTGGGACTCCCTGGCTTTACTTTACTTAGGGCCTGACTCATGGGGTGGGTCAAGGTAGTTAGACTTTTGCTCTAGTCCCAGGTGCATGGTTCTTGGAGAGGGTTGGAGCTTGGAGAGGGTTGGAGCCTTGATTCGGTCCTAGATGCCTAGTGTCTAATATTGCCACATGGCCAGTCTGCTCTGTTCAGTTGGCATTGTCTCCTCTCAGTTATGCAGGGCAGACTTTGCAGAGTCATTTTGTATGCTTTGGCAGTGTGGACTGGGGCAGCCACTCTTTATATCACATGTAGACCAGACTGGTGGAGAGCTTTCCCATATGTCAAGGCCTTGATCAACCTCATAGCAGAGGAACCGGCTTCTAATACTTGGAGCAGCTGCTCTAACACTAGCTGTGTCGAAAACTACATGGACCACTGGCATTTTAAGGGTGGCTATTATGGCTGGTCCTGCTTCTCTCAGCTGCGTCTGTGAGCTGTGAGGAGTTTTTTTTTTTATTATATACCAAGTTTGGACAGAAAATATATGCCCTCACGGCATCGCTGGCAAATTCATTTGTGCTTTATGGACAAACCATCCATGCATCCATGGATGAACCATTCAAAAACCTGAGCAACAAGTTTTGTTCAGGTTTGTTTCCCAATGCTCAATTCCAAATTTTATGGTTATCGGACAATTTATAGGATAAGAAGCAAAAAAAACAAAAAAAACCAGTTAAATTCAAAACGGCCAGCTTTCTGTTTGTACATTCATTACATCAGTAAAACTTTGCATATTCAAGGGTGTCTCAATGCTCTCTTCTAAATTTCGTGGTTGTGTTTTTTCACAAGAAGTGAAAAAACAGAAATCACAAATTCCTAAGGACACCAGCACTCGGTTCAAGGGAATCAATAGAAACAAGCATTTTGATTTGATGTTGAGCGGTTCAAAAGTTATGAGCAATTCCATGAATTCAAATTATAAATATAGCTGCAAGCAACAAGTAAGGGGCCCAAGCACTTTCTGTCCACAAGCCTTTGTGAAGACCAGAAGCCACTGGGACCATCAGTGCTTGCTTTGATGGAGATATACTAAATTTATAGGCAAAAGGTAAAGCTGTTGCTGAGATCACCTCACTTCCTGTTGTCTCTAGCCCTCCCAAGTTGCAAATGATGTCAAATCTTGTTTCTTAACTTCAGCTCATGTTGCTAAATATATGTGACAGAGCTGCATTTCATGTTGATAAATGTGTCAAGTTTAATGTCAATACATTAAAGCATTGCTAAGATATGCCCTCACATTCTGTTTGCTGACTTCACCATTTAATTTGTTGTGCATTATGGACGAACCATCCATCATAACAAAAATCTGAGAAACAATTCGACAAAATTTGTAGAAGTTGTTTTTGAAAAATTCCCAACCTCCTGTTTGACAATCACAAATTCATTATATCCACTACATCAGCACCTTCAAGGGACTCAAGAGAAACAAGAATATTGATAAAATTTTTGAATTGCTCAAAATTAAGAGCGGTTTTACATATTTTTACAAATAGCACCACCTAGAGATGATTTTAGACTTTATTTACTCTATTTATTTAGAATTTATACTAGAATTTAAATTTCTTGGACTCCCTTAGGATGATGTCCTTCAGTTGCCTACAAGGTTTTGTCAGAATATGTCACACTGTTGCTGAGATATTCACTTCCTGTTTGGTGACTTCAAATTCGTTTGTGTGTTATGGGCAAACTGTCTTGTACATCAAAAATCAAAGAAACAGCTTTTTTGGCAGATTGTCTCATGATGCTTTGATTCACATTTGGTGATGATTTGTTGATTTGGTGAAAGTTTGTAGGAAAACTGAAAAAAATTAAGCTTTGAAAACATTCAAAATGGTGGAAAATTCTGTATGGCAGAAATTGACATCCTGGTGTCCACTGAACTCGGCTTGACCCAAAGAACATTGCATCGCAAAGTTATTATTGTAAACGTGTTCAAATTTGCTCTGTTGGTGGCACTAGAAGGTTTGAGTGATGTACATCAAAATTGCTGTGAAGGTGGCTGAGACTATCTTCCATCAAGTCAAGTCAAGTCAAGTGGAGTTTATTGTCATTTCAGCCATATACAAGTACATAGTGAAAAGAAACAACGTTTCTCCAGGACCAAGGT
>CM075023.1:8757360-8803833 GCA_037576675.1 Pangasius sanitwongsei
GACCTAGTGAGCCAATATCAGAATGTATTTTTGATAGACTTCAAAGCACTATTGTAAGTTGCTCTGGATAAGGGCATTTATCAGCAATTATCAGGGATCAAGCACTTTAGGGCCTTTATGGACATGTGTAAAAAGATATTACTTAATATTGTGCAAGCCTATAAACACCTAAATCAGAGAAAAAGCAAGATAATGTTAAGAAATATCTGCCTTCATTAACCTTGTGTACTAGCTGCTGAGCAGAGATTGGACAATAGGTGGCAGAGCAAGCCATAGACAACAGCAGGGAAGAAAGACAACCAAAAACATTCCACATAGGTGAAGATGTAGGTTGTGAAAATGAGAAAGTAGGGTCAGTTAACAGGGCTGTCCATTGAATAATCCCAAAGAGGACACTGATGGCATCAAGGTCACAAGGGCTACATTATAGTGTCACAAAAGAAAAAAGTAACTGCAGAATACTACTCCCTACTATTCTGCAGTTGATAGTGATGTTGATAGTGTCACAAAAGAAGAACGTAACTGCAGAATAGTAGCTCCCTACTATTCTGCAGTTACTTTCTTCTTTTGTGACACTATAATGTAGCCCTTGTATGTCCTCTAATGTATTTAGAGACCTGCTATTTCTATTTGATATCTTATTGTTGACCATTTTTTACCCGTCCAGTACTGATCATTTTTGCAGAGGTGCAAGGCAAATCTCCCTGAAATGGTTCTCAATCAACCCAAAATATTGAAGACAAAAATATACACCTCCAGCCCACTAACAGAGGGGAAGTATTCAGACCTAGCCACTGGTCTAACAAAAAGCCTAAGCTAAAATGTTGGTCCAGAGTTGGTACGTAAGTGTCCAGAATACAGAAGTAACCATAGTACGGTTTAATAATGTTATTCAGCTCTTTTGCTATATATATTGTGATAATGGATGTTTGATTTAACTATTATTAATGATTTAATCTTTTTTCATTAAAGGGAAACGCTTGCTAGTGTACGTGCCAACCTGCAATCAAGCCTACATCAGCCTTCAGCTTGTTAACTCACATATTTGGTCCACAGGCAGTTGATGGGGTACTAATTTTCATTATAGAGAGTTTAAATGAAATATGTTGAAACTTTATACATTTTGGCTACTTGCACCAAATGTCTTGTGCATCTCCAGGCTGTTTAATCAGACCTCTGTCTTAATGTAACCTCTGTTCTCAGTTTTGTTTAGACTGATGGTTCATTTCTCCAGGACACTTTCTTAATTGATTTTATTTAGTGGGTCAAACTGGTTTATTTTTGTATAATATAGAACTCTGTGAAATGAACATTTTTCTGTGATATATAATAAAGGACAAAAATATGTTTCATTGGAACAAATAATGCAAGATTACTGCTTATAAAAGATACACAAACAAATAAAATGTCCTTAACCAATGTGGAATGAGTGATATCACAATAATCATATTTTGTTCATTTCAATAACTCATGTACAAAGATTATCGTACACCTAAAACATTTGATGTAATTCATGGAATTATCTTTTCAGACTACAAAATCTATTACATATGGGTTCTTCAGGAGACAATATTGTTTAGGAATTAATATCCAATTTACTGCAAGATGTTGATACTCCAAAAATTAGTTCATTTTATCCTCAATTATATTGAGATCAGAGCCATTAGATTTAAAGTGTTCACATATCAAGGTATCCTGCATCTGGCCCTGTATTTATTTTTTTCATAGGATTTCTTGCTTTTTCTTGCTTTTTTTTTTAAACTGTTTTTAAACCCTTCTAAATTTGTGTCTGCAATGCAAACCTTGTTGAAAACTCAAGTCAAGTGGAGTTTATTGTCATTTCAACCATATACAACCAGTTAGTACATAGTGAAACGAAACAACGTTTCTCCAGGACCAAGGTGCTACATAGACAAACACAGAACAACACAGAACTACAAGGGACTACATAAATTTACATAAAGTGCACAAGTGCAAACATGTGTAGACAGCACAAGATACTACAATCAGTCGAACAGCACAAGATAGTACAATCAGTTATGCAGGGGCAGTCATGGTCTAATGGTTAGAGAGTTGGACTTGCACCTCAAAGGTGAACCTGAAGTTGTGGGTTTGAGTCTCAGGTCCAGCAGGAATTGTAGGTGGCGGGAGTGGATGCGCGTTTCCACCCTCAATACTGCAACTGAGGTGAGACCCTTGAGCAAAGCACCCCCAACTGCTCCCCGGGCACCGCAGCGTGCGCGTGTGCACTTGGATGGGTTAAATGCAGGGCACAAATTCCGAGTATGGGTCACCATGCTTGGCTATACGTCACTTCACTTCACTACAATGACTCAGTAGGATGGGCACAGTACACAAAACTGCTAATGTTTCAGTGTGTTTTGTGATATGTGGAAAGAGTGGCTGTATCTTCCTTGAAGTGTCATTGGAACAATGTCTTTTATACAAAAGACACCTATCTTCTTGGTGCACATTAACATGCAGATTATTTATTTGTGTTTTAGTGGTCTCTGGAATGGTCTGCCAACTTCTGACAATTGCAAGAATGTCTTCTAGTTTCTGGATGTCTGTGTGCATCTGTCTTGTTGCTCAAAAGATATATCAGGATAGTCAGATTTATCCACAGGACAGAACCTTTCTTCATTAATGGTTATGCCAAACAAGTGTGCTGCTAAAATAAGGCATGATATGAGAATGTACAAGAATAGGTTTATAAAGATGCATGTTGCTCTCCCACAAAGGCTTTCCACATCTATTTCCATTGTCCCCTCAGAGCAGATAGTAACGTGACCTATGAAGAGCTCTTGCATGAACTTCCAGCTGAAAAGCAAGTTCAGGAAATTACCATTGAGGGTTCACGCGCAAAGTGCTGAAACCCTATTGCTTTTTAGTAGGGATTTTTATTATTATTACTGCTACCACTCTGCCCTAAAACTGATCGTGCACACGAAACTGTAAAGCCTAGCTTGAAATTGAGGGAAATTGAAATCCACCAGTCTACAAAGGCGCAAAGTCTCGCCCCGATTAGCCACACGGTGGGGCTACAGTGATAAAAACAAAAGAAAATTACAAAAATGTAACTTTTGAACCGTTTGTCACAAGCGCAAGTGTCTTATATCAATGGAATCATTGGCTCAAGTTGAACAAAAAACAAAAAGTTTGGATCATGCCGAAAACAATGATACCAAATGTGCTTTGGTCTGTGAAAATTTTTCCACCATTGCGAATGTTTTGAAAAACCTACTTTTGCAAACTCCGCCTAAACTGTTCATCAGAACTTCACCATTTTTGCTTATAACTTCTGTACAGATTGTCCTAAAATCAAGATATACATAATTTTATGCATGCATGTAAAGTTCTTAAAGTGCTTGAACCCTGATCATTTCTGTTCGCAGCTATAATTTATCCTTATCTTTGATTACATCTAGCAATTTCAAATGTTTGCATATTTGACCTCTCCCACCAACAGGGCAACTGCAGAAGCATACTGCTGATTCCATTGTAATGTGGTCAGAACAACCTTTTTCCAACAGTGCAGTTGCTTTGTTAAATATTTCCTCACGTTTCATGGCAACCATGTTTGCCATTCTTCCAGCCGATTGCAGGTGTTTTATCACCTGAAAATAAGTGTCTGTCTTGCAAAGGAGCACATCAGACAAGTCGTCCAAACATCAATTTCTTATCCTTGATAAAGACTGATATTTCAATCAATGGAAGAACCTGAAAAAAAACCCCAGGAATTTCATGTTATTTGTCATAACATTATATCTGGAAGGACATAATACATTTTTAATGTATTATAATACATAATTTGTGTTCGTGTTTTTGTTTTTTTTGTTGTTTTTTTAATGTTAATGTTAAAATTATTATGTTTTATTAAAAAATTAAAAAGGTTCTTATGTTCCAGGCATTACACTGCTTTATGTTTATATTCAATTTATGGCATTATTTTTTCTTTTTGCCTGTGCTGCTTCTGGGAAACATACTTACTTTGCCTTAAGCTTTGCAGAGAGAAATTACCGTCCAATCAAATTATTGGTCTCTGAATCTCCATGTTTGTAACACCATCCATAATCAGCCCATGTATGATTGATTGGTTCCCAGTACCTCTGAAAGTAAAGGCAAACCTCTTGACAGTCACAAAAATCCTGCAAAAAAACTTTTAGCTACCCTGTAAAAGTGAGTCTTCTGCAATGGAAAGAAAAGAGGTATTATTATTATTATTATTATTATTATTATTATTATTATTATTATTATTATACATTTTATTTGTAGGCGCGTTTCATGGCACTCAAGGACACCTTACAAAGTCCATAAAACAGGGTGAATCAATAACATTAAACAATAAAATCCAATACAACAAACAAACATAAAATCACATAAAAGTCTGCTTAAAAAAATAAGTTTTAAGACGAGATTTAAAGACCAGAAGACTTGAACTATTGCGAACTTCTACAGGAAATGAGTTCCATAAAAGGGGAGCCGCTTAACCAAAAGCTTGTGACCCCATCAAAGTTGTCCAAGTGCATGGGAGAACAAGAGTAAGTGCAGAAGCCGATCTTAAAATGCAAGAAGGAGTGTGTATATGAAGAAGATCTAAGAGATATGAAGGAGCCAAATTGTTAAGTGCTTTGTAAGTTAAAAGTAAAATTTTAAAATTTACATTTTAAATGTATTGTAATGCAAATTTTGTAAAACAGGAGAGATGTGTATTGTTAATATGTAATCAAAACAGCAACTACCTAAAAGCTTAAATACATTCCTGAGCATATCTTTCTTTGCTCTGCAAAAAAAGGCACACATTTTTTTCACTTTCTCTACTCATGTACATATGAACTTAACTGTGTGATATTCTGTCATTTACAGAGCATGATGCCACTTAATGGACATGTATACTACATGCACCAAAATTTTGGCCACTGAAAATATATAGACAAAAATGCCACTTTCGTTTTTTGTGCAAAAAATAAAAAAAAAACATAAACAAACAAAACATGTAAACACAAAACCTAGGCACAGGATTTCATTTTCTGGAAACAATCTAGAATGAAACAATCTGGGTAGTTGAAGAGGATGGCCCACAGATACCAGCACCTGACTTTATCAACCATTGTACAACAGTCTGTGAATCATATATGCAATTAAGTTGTACAGTATCATGCATGTATCATTAAACTTAATGATAGTTAAACTGATGGGGGAAAAAAGCATGTGCTTTTTTGTTTATTACTTACTTGGAGAACATGGTACCAGCAGAGAAGAACATCAGATTCTGAGAAGACTTGATTCAGAGCATTTATTTCACTCATGTCTTCACATTCATGTCAACCATGAAGCATCTTTAAACTAAAAGAAAATTTTGAACAGGTTTACCTTGTTCAATATTGCTATGGTGGTACATGATCAACATGGTGACAGTGATTTTTCACTAAGTATAGAACAAATAAAACTTCAGTTAAATTACCTCGGTAAATTAAATTAAAGTTTTATTACCTCAGTAGCTTAGGGAGCACAGTTTGGAGCTACTGGCGTACAAGCTTAAGTGTTTCTTAAGTGTCTCACTGCTTGTTATTATGTATGCCACAGGAACTTCATGACAAGGTCGTCTCTCACAAACAATGTGAAAAGTGAAAAGGACTATTGTTTCACACAGTGAGTGGCATCAAAAAACATAATATTCCTCCCATGTTCTTGTAAGTCTTTTCTCACTTTGGAGAACAATTATAAGGTCCTGGTCATTACTCAGAGGCTGATAAAATATTACATTCTTTTTAGAGGACCAGCTGATAGCCTCTCTGTACTCTTACAGTTGTCTTTATGAAGGTGTTTCCTCCAAAGAACATCAGTACGGATAAGAATCAGGATGAATCTGGTGGAAATGGCCATTTTCTTCAGAAAGATCATGCCCTTTGTGCTGATCAAATATTCTCTGCACAACAATTTTGTGGCCTTTCCACTTGTTTCTTATTTTAAAAGAGATATATGCTTTATATCTTACAGCTCTGCAACTTCTTTCTGTAACATCAGATCTTCTACAATGGAACATATAATATCCCCTTTGTTTGTCTTTTAAACTGGCAGAATTTGTGTTCCTGAATTTTTTGTGTACCTTGTTAATTATTTCTGTGATATATTTTTCTTCTTGGTCTTTGAGTTTATGTGTGTCTTCAGTTTTATGTTTTTCAGTCTTGTTTGTTTATTCTTTTCTTCTTTTTCCACATTCTGTCTGATAAACTACTCCATTATGCAGTACAGAATATTTCTGAAATGCACACACAAAAAAATTATTTTTATCTAATGGCACCATAATATCATATTTAGGATTATATCATGTAAAGGATTAAAATTTGATTATGATGTCTTTTATATGATGCCTAAGGTGTACTTGATGGTGACAAATTGGATATGGTGACAGTGTTTTCCATGTGAAATATAAACTAATTTCTCAATGATGAGAATATTGAAAAATAATAACTGAAACATATTATTCTTGATAAACATCAGCAGATTATAAGGAATAAAGGTCAGTCAGTCGCTCAATGTAGTTATGATGGTCCAGGATCAACATTAGGTACTCAGGACTAAAACAGTTATAAGGTTCTAGAACCAACATGGCATCAATGGTCCTGGATCAACATTAACAAATCTACCTAGGCATAACAGTTATGATTGTCCAGGATCAACAGGGAGATAATGATTCAGGATCAGCATGGCATTGACAGTCCTGGATCAACATTAGCAAATCTAACCAGGACTAGCACAGGACAGTGACAGTGACAGTGACAGTTGGTGACAGTGATTCAGGATCAACATGGCACTGATGGTCCTGGATCAATATTCAAAAAATATATAAAGGAATATCATATTTATGATGGTCCTGAATCAACATTAGTGCATATATCCAGAATTACTGAAATGATCTGGATCTGGAAACAGAACAACCAAGTAAACGCACTCATGTCAGTGCTGCAGCGGTCATGCACGGTTTTACTTTTTGCTCTCAGGACAATTATTTGTGTCAAAAATTCTGACGCTCCGGTTCTACGTTATGGTATACAAGATGGCTCTAAGTTGCAGTTACGTTTTATTTTCACTTAATAAATAAATTTGACTGCATGAAGACGTGATGGTGCACCAAAGGACTTACCTCTTGACAGATAGGGTCGTATTGGAGGAAATTTTTTAAATGGATCGCGGTGGTCGGGTTTCTTGGAACTCGCTGATGACATCAGAGAGCAGTGATTGGTTAATAAAAATGTTGTTCAAGGAACAACAAAACAATGTTAATCCAGGAGTATGTCTTGGCAAAAATCACAAGCGTGCGCTGTAGGCGCTATTAAGACGGTTTCAAAGCGATAGGATCTTGGGAAAGTGGTTGCTGTAACCAACTCAAATGTGCACGTGTTATTTTTTTTCACATGTTTATTATTTAAAAAATGATACTAGATATGATTGTTTATGTTAAAATTCATGAGTTAATAATAATTCAAAAGCGTTTCAAAGCGATATGAGCTTGGGAAAGTGTTTTTTTAACAAAGGCAAAAAACCTTTGTTAAAGGTTTTATGCACGTGCATGATGTGCATATAAATGACATTTTCACATGTATATAATAAAAAATGATCCTAAATATGATTGTTTATATTAAAACTCATAATTTAATAATAAAATGAAAAAAGTCAAATATATGAAAATTCATGTTAAAAAGACAATATTCATCAAATATGCTTTAATATAATGGCGTGTGTGCTAACAGAGTTGTGGTCTTTAGACGCTGAAAACGCTATTTAGGCAGTTTCAAAGCTATAGGAGCTTGGGAAAGTGGTTTTTGTAACTAACCCAGATATGAACGTATATGATGTGCAATTAAATAACATTTTTCACATGTTTATGCTAAAAAGTAATACTAAATATGATTGTTTAAAATGCATAATTTAATAATAAAGTGTCTGACACTGACACACAGACACACACACACACATATGCCCCCCACCTCTCTTCTGGATGTAGAAAATCTTTGATTCTTTCAGTGTTCAACTGTGACGCACAGAAAAAAGATTAAATCTACTTTGAAAAAAATTTAGAGTATTAAAAGATTCAATATTGGGTATTGTCAAATGGTTGTACAGACGGATGTTTTTTTCTAATGCAGAAAAAGGAGTCATTGTGCTTTTCAAGTTGACGGTACCGGGTCACATCCACTGGAGCACTGCTATTGAGACCGTAACTTTTGATGTAGTGTGGCAAGAAAAAGTTCCGTAAATGGTGTAAGGACTTTGACTACATTATTAGAATGGATTTCTTTTCACCAGGACTACAGGCACAAATGGAGAAGCATTACATCTCAGCAAGGCACATATAACATCAGAGCAACAAATTTCTCTAAGAACCAGGTTTTAGACTACCCAGTCTTTGGTATCTGATAACAAAGAGAACTACGAAGTGAGGTATGAACTAACCAGCTGGCACAATCTACTATCTAATGCTACTTTAAACAGATCAAGAAATTATTCCAAAAATTGGGAAGAAACAAAGAAAAAGCAGGAATAATAAATAAAAAGACTAGATGTTTTTTCTGAGGTCATCATTTTACTACTCATTCAAGACGGAGCAGAGACCCCACCTTCTCCCAAAAATCTTCTCATATGATATATAAATGAGTCTGTCTACACATTAAGTTAAAAACCTTCTGAGCATCAGCAAACAGTATGGCTCATGAACTCAGACCCAATTTTTACAAGTCGGTCGCTACCAGCTCGACCTATCTGTCAAAGAATTATGAAACTGATGGGTGCATAACCAACACTGTGCTAGCCAGGTTCATCCTTGCAGTGACAGGAGAACTATTGGACTGCATGAGTAATAACCCGAGTCAACCCCAACACACGTGTTTGATTGAACCTGACATGTGCTATCTGCAGATGAATGCCTACACATCGGTGAAAAGGCTGTTTAAACCGTGGTTGAAATACAAGTTGGCTAGAGGTCTGAAACTGTGCGGTATCAAACACACTCCATCCCTGGAAAAAATTCAAGGTATCGCCGAAGCCGTCTTCTGCAACTGCCAAGATGAGCCTCACATCAAAACTGGTCTGAAAGAGGTCCAAGAGAAGAAAGAAAGAAATTTGCATAGACCAGGTGTATGAAGACTTTGTCAACTATTGGACCTTTCACTCCTCTCCGGAAGCCTTACTCTTATGTGCAGCAAGGTTTATCTTTCATGTTTGCTGAACCTTTTGAATGCAAAACTAGTCATGTACTATTCATCTTAACCTATGTAACCGATACGTGTGTTTTACAATTGCTTAGAAAGGAAAATGTTGATGACGGATTAGGCGCTTCTGGTTCCTGATGTGTTAACAGACTAACGGGATTCATACTGAGCCTAAATACTAAGTTTCAATTAGCTTTGAATGTATAGGTTTTTTGGGACACGATGCGTATTTTATTTTTCATAGGTTTATAGTTGATCTCCATTTCGATATCCATTTTTTCATTGTTTTGTTGATTTCACTAAACAGTTCTCCAATACTTTTGTAACACGCGTGAGTGATTTGAAAGTAATTGGTTTGTACTTTATTTCCATCCCTTAGAGAAACATGACATAGACAGTCATGCTCTGACTGTCTATAAGAACCAACTCTGGATATATTGAACCTCTGATAGTGACACCTCCCAGATTTAGTAGTATAGTGTGCTATGCTACTAAATATAGTATAATATAGTGTGGACATTTATTATTAGGGTAAATGTCCATCGATGCATTGCTTGGAAGGGTCACAAAGAACCCACACTCTTCCATGTTTTAATGATTATAGGTTTCAGTTCTGTTCACAACGATCCTTTTTAAGCTCTAATGTTATGTTAACTACGTATTCAGCAGGAATCCAGGAATTCAACTTATCGGGCCACCCCACCCATTTCACCAGACAAACTTTTTTCCAGTTTCTGGCCTTTTCAGACAAGATTTTCTGTAATTTGAATGCCTTGTCCTTCCCAATAATAATCTTTTCTAACTCAGGTTCAGAAACTGTTCCCCTAAATGTCTTCAACATCATAGTCTTGTAATTTATATACAAGGAGATCTCTGGGTATCTGTTTAGAAATTGTAAAATATTCATCCATAAAGCTCATAGCCTTTTTCAAACTGTCTTTTTAAACGGTAAATTGTAAAAATATCACTGACTTTTAACTTGAAATTTTGTTTCTTTATTTTTGATGAAATAGTTCATAGAGGGTTTTAAATACTCTGAAGGAATTGGATTCGTTGACCTTGGCAGGCTTCATTTTGATGCTGGAATGGTAAATGTGATTGTATGCTTGAACCAAAACCTGTACAAAGTCACTGTATTTCTCATGCTGAAAGATCTCCACATCCTGGTCCTGGTCTCCACATCCTGAACCTTTCACACACAGCTGGTTTTTGCCCCTTACCTGTAGCAAAGTGAACAATGTTATGCTTTATCATTAAAGTTTGAACGTTTTTATTGAAAATCTCCTTCCTTTGGTCAGTTTGTAGTTTTTTTTTTTTTTTTGGACCCTACCTTCCTTTAGAAAGGAATCAAAAGCTTTAGTTACCTCAGTTCTGGTCTTGTTTTCTGACACACATACCCAGGCATATTTTGATAAATTATCTATACACATTACCATAAATTTTGTGTTGTCATTACTCTCTGACAGGTTACTCATGTCAACTAAATCAGCTTGCCATTATACAGAAATGTTCTTTACAAAAAAAAGGCCTTGTTTCTTTTAAACTTTACAGATACTGATTAATGTAGACTGTACACATCCAGCTCTGCTAACCATTTTTTTTTAAATTTCAGAATTATTAACTCTTTTACCTATTTTCTCAACAATAGTTCTTCGCAAACTCTCAACGCTACCATGCGACCCTGGGTCTGATAATATATATTCTTCATTAATTCTTCATTATATAATATATATATATTCTTCATCAATCGTTGATTCATTTTAAAGTATCAGAACAATAATGATCAAATGCAGGTATAAATTAAACATTTCATCTCAGAAAACGTATGACTTGAGTAAGGTTTATATTTTTTAAGCGTTAAATATTCAAGTAATTATAAAATCAAAGATTTTGCTGACATCAAAATTTTCTATTCTAAGTAATTGTAAAACACACATATGCCTAAGAACTTTAGTTTTGTACTCGAAAGGTTCAGCAATCATGAAAAATAAATGATAAAAGGGTATTTACATTGAATAAAGAATTCCAAAATCTCACATATTGTTCTTCAACATTTATAGTTGGTAAACAACTTCTATATCAACTATATGTAAGATGATTAGTAAAAATACTTTGGTCGATGACTCTCAGTTCAACAATCTTTTTGGAGAGAAGAGGTGAACTCAGTCTTCAGGCCTTTCACGCCGTCAGAATAGACGTGACGTTTTTTGAAGTTTCCCATGTATGTGGCTGGTCAGGGGCTTCCGGAGAGGAGTGAAAGGTCCAATAGTCCATAAAGTCTTCATACACCTGATCTATGCAAATTTCTTTTGTTTTCTCTTTGACCTTGTTCAGAACAGTTTTGCTGTGATGCTCATCTCGCCAATCGCAGATGACTGCTTCAGCCGTACTTGAATTTTTTCCAAGGGTGGAGTATGTTTGATATCGCACAATTTCAGACCTTTAGCCAACTTGTATTTCATCCATGGTTTAAACAGCTTCTTCACCAATCTATAGGCATTCATCTGCACATAGTACATGTCAGGATTGAACAAACACTTGTGTTGGACTTGACTCGGGTGATTAATCAAGCATCTGTGGCAGTTGTCTTTCAGATTTTGATCAATAATTGTGTCCAACAGTTCTCCTGTCACTGCACGCATGATGGCTAGCACGGTGTTGGTTATACACCCTTCAGTTTCATCATTTGTTGACAGAGAAGTCAGATTTCTTTTTTCTAGAGTTTTGCCAATGTTTTTGCCATCTTCGAAACCCAAATTGGTGTTGTGGGAAATACTTCTGCAAATCAGAATAAGAAAATGAGTTACAAAGACAAGGGGTTCTGGATGCCAAAAATCTATAGACTTTATTGAATCAAACAACAAAGCCGAGATGGTTTGCAGAGCATCAGATTTACATAGTCGTGGCCCATGCTTTTATACAATTCTAAAACAATGATCTCATCGGATGGAGTTTCCTCTTCTTTCTTTTAATCACACACCTGCCTCTCGCCCCAATTATTTCACTATCCCCTTATCTTAGTGTTAACCGTGGCAAGAGTTCAGTCAGTTTATGTTTCAAAAACAACATTAGCCTTCATCTTAAAAACACCACCTACAAGGTCACACCAGTTTGTTCTCACAGAAACATCCCTGTAGGATCATAGGCATGAAGTCACCCTTCTACATGTACTAGAAATAGTACAGTGTAGTATATAAATGAAGCTCTGAAAGTTAATGCATGAGGTGATTTAAGGTCACTTTTCAATACGGTTGCATAGATACTGATTGACATAATACTGATTAACAAATGATATTGATATAGATAACAGGAAATTCCTCCATACATGTCACATCATAATCCATGGTAGCAACCGAGTTGAAAAAGTGGGTCTGAATTCATGAGCTTTCTGTTTGCTGATGCTCAGAAGGCTTTTAACTCAATATGTAGGCAGACTCATTCATATATGACATGAGAGGAGAAACTGCTTTGTTTCTTTTAAGATTAACTGATATCGTTTTATGTAGACGGTACACATCCTGCTCTGCTAACCAGTTTCCGGCAGTACAATCATTTCACAAGAACCGATATTGAATCTTTTCATGCCCTAAAACCTTTTGGTGTGTCTTTACAAGCGGCCTTAGTTAAACACTCAAAGAATAAATGTTATTCTACATCCCTAAAGGCAAAGTATTTGAAGGGAAAATTGGGAGGAAACGTGTGACTGAAATTACTTTATTCTGACTGGTAGGGGATATCTTCTTTTGGAGTATCAGAAAAATAATGATCGAACACACGTACAGACTAAGCATTTGGGCTCAGAAAACTTATGAGGTGTGTAAGGTTTACATTTTTTTATGCATTAAATATTCAATCAAATATAATATAAAAGATTTTACTGACTTTAACATTTTCCTTTCTAAGCAATTGTAAAACACATATACATGAGGCCTGACTAGGCTTTTATTCAAAAGTTTCAGCAAACATGAAAGATAAAACTTCTTGCATATGTTTCTTTGTTTGTTTCCCATCGTTTTGAAACGGCCTAATTAGCGTTTTCTGGGTCTGAAGTACACAACTGTTAGCACACACATCTTAGGTTTTAAACCGGTATGTTGACGCATATTTGATATTTGATCACTTTTCAAACATGAATTTTCTTATTTTTGACTTTTTTTTTTTTTACAGTTTATTAATAAATTATGCATTTTAATATAGACAATAATAATATTTTTATTATGTACATGTGAAAAAATGTGAATTCGATGCACATCACCTACGTGTATATTTGCGTTTGTTACAAAAACCTTTTTCCCAAGCTCCAGTCGCTGTGAAACTGCCTAAATAGCGTTTTCAGCCCCTAAAGAGGACAGCTCTTTTAGGACGCACGTCTTTAGTATTAATCCATTTTGTTGAATCATATTTGATGAATAATGACTTTTGGAACATTAATTTTCGTAATTTTGACTTTTTAAAATTTTATTAATAAACTATTTTACAATTTTAATAAAACATTTTAATTTAAAATCATTATCATTATCATTATATATATATATATATATATATATATATATATATATATATATATACATATATATGAAAAATCTGATTTCCCAGCACATCATGCACGTTAATATTTGCGTTTTTCAGAAAAAACACTTTCCCAGCGTTTTCAGCGCCAAAAGAGCACTACACTGTTAGGACACACGTCTTTAGTATTCATTCTGTTGAATCATATTTGATGAATAATGACTTTACAAAGATGAATTTTGACTTTTTTTAATTTTATTAATGAACTATGCATTTTAATATAAACAATCATATTGAGTACCATTTTTAATATATACATGTGAAAAATGTGATTTGCCAGCACATCATGCACATGAATGTTTGCATTGTTCAGAAAAAAAACATTTTCCGAAGCTCCTATGGCTGTGAAACTACCTAAATAGCGTTTTCAGCGCCTAAAGAGCACTACACTGTTAGGACACACGTTTTTTGTCAATTTTGTTAAATCATATTTGATGAATAATGACTTTTCAAACATAAAACTAAGTAATTTTGACACTTTTCATATTTTATCAATCACCTATGCATTTTAATTAAAAAAAATTATTTAATCATTGTTAATACAAAGACGTGAAAAATGTGATTTCCCGGCACATCATGCAAGCGAATATTTGCATTTTTCAGAACAACCACTTTCCCAGGTTTCTTTCGAAGTGAAACTGCCTAAATAGCGTTTTCAGCGCCTAAAGAGCACAACTCTGTTAGGACACTCGTCTTTAGTATGATTCCATTTTGTTGAATCATATTTGATGAATAATGACTTTTGAAACATTACTTTAGACTTTTTATAAATTTCTAAATGAACAATGCATTTTTATAAAAAACAATCAAATTAAGTACCATTTTAATATACAGATGTGAAAAATGTTATTTGCAAACACATCATGGTCGTTAATATTTGCCTTTGTCAGAAAAGCCACTCTCCCAAGCTCCTATCGCTGTGAAACTGCCTAAATAGCGTTTTCAGCGCCTAAAGAGCACTACACTGTTAGCGCACACGTCTTTAGTATTAATCCATTTTGTTGAATCATATTTTATTAATTATGACTTTTCAAACATGAATTTTGACTTTTTAAATTTTTATTAATTAAGTATTCATTTTAAAAATGCATAGTGAATGCTTGCATTGCTCAGAAAAACCACATTCCCAAGCTCCTATCGCTGTGAAACTGCATAAATAGCGTTCTCAGCGCCTAAAGAGGACAACTCTGTTAGGACACACGTTTAGTATTAATCCATTTTGTTGAATCATATTTGAAGAATAATGACTTTTCAAACATAAAACTAAGTAATTTTGATATTTTTCATGTTTTATTAATGACCTATGCATTTTAATTTAAGAAATCATTTGAGTATTGTTTTTAATACAAAGACGTGAAAAATGTGATTTCCCAGCACATCATGCACGTGAATATTTCCATTTTTCAGAAAAACCGTTTACAGCGAATAAAGAGCACTACACTGTTAGCACACACGTCTTTAGTATTAATCCATTTTGCTGAATCATATTTGATTAATAATGAATTTTCAAACAAGAATTTTGACTTTTTAAATTTTTATTAATTAACTATGAATTTTAATATAAACAATCATCTTAAGTATCATTTTTAATATATAGATATGAAAAATGTGCTTCGCAAGCACACCATGGACGTGAATGCTTGCATTTTTTCAGAAAAACCACTTTAATGAACTATGAATTTTAAAATAAACAATCAAATTAAGTATCATTTTTAATATATAGATGTGAAAAATGTGATATGAAAGCACACCATGCACGTGAATGCTTCCATTGTTCAGAAAAACCACTCAAAATCGCTGTGAAACTGCCTAAATAGCATTTTCAGCGCCTAAAGAGCACAACACTGTTAACACACACGTCTTTAGTATTAATCCATTTTGTTGAATCATATTTGATTATTAATGACTTTTCAAACATGAATTTTGACTTTTTAAATTTTTATTAATGAACTACGCATATTAATATAAACAATCACCTTAAGTATCATTTTTAATATATAGATGTGAAAATTGTGATTTGCAAGCACACTATGCACGTGAATATTTGCGTTTTTCGTGTTTTATTAATGACCGATGCATTTTAATTTAAAAAATCATTTGAGTATTATTTTTAATAAATCACCTTAAACAATCACCTTCATATCATGTCACAATCACAATCACAATCATATCATTTTTAATATATAGATGTGAAAAATGTGATTTCCCAGCACACCATGCACGTGAATATTTGCGTTTTTCAGAAAAGCCACTTTCCCAAGCTCCTATCGCTGTGAAACTGTCTAAATAGCGTTTTCAACGCCTAAAGAGCACAACTCTGTTAACACACACGTCTTTAGTATTAACCTATTTTGTTAAATCATATTTGATGAATAATTACTTTTCAAACATAACACTAAGTTATTTTGACATTTTTCATGTTTTATTAATGACTTATGCATTTTAATTTAAGAAATCATTTAAGTATTTTTTTAATATAAAGTGAATTTTGACTTTTTAAATTGTTATTAATGAACTATGCATTTTAATATAAACAATCATATTAAGTACCATTTTTATTATATAGAAAAATGTGATTTGCAAGCACATCATGCTCGTTAATATTTTCGTTTTTCAGAAAAACAACTTTCACAAACTCCTATCGCTATGAAACTGCCTAAATAGCGTTTTCAGCGCCCAAAGAGCCCAACTTTGTTATGACTCACGTCTTTATTATTAATCCATTTTGTTGAATCATATTTGATAAATGATGACTTTTCAAACATAGCGTTAAACAAAATGAAATTTAAATAAATAACAAAACCAATACACAACAGGTCACCATATTTATGAGTATCCAGGGCAAATGTTTCTATATTTGGGCCTTTAGTTTTAAATAATGGGCAAAATCGATCACGTTTATAGAGACGGTATAAATTATTAAGGCAAATAAAAATAAAAACATCATTTAAGAAACTATTTTATTATTATTATTATTATTATTATTATTATTATTATTATTATTATTATTAAAATATTAAAATATTAAAATATTAAAATATTAAAATATTATTAAATAAATCTAACCATGGATAATTTTTTAAAAAATATAGATGGATCATTTCAGAGAGGAAGTCTCTGACACAAAAAATATTAATATTTCTTTTATTATATTATTAAATATTAATATTTCCTTACCTACTGCTGAAAAAAATTAATGAATCTATCAATGTAATTGAACCTGGAGGCTCATTTGATCCATTATAAAAGGGACATTTCAAATTGGTAGATGACAAAACTCAATGATACCAGTTCACAGGGAGCTCCTCTGTGCTCAGAATAAAGATCATTTAATTCTACTGTAGAATTCTTAAGAATTCTTAAGGAGGCTTTTTTTTAATTCATTATTAAAGCGACATTTCAAATTGGTAGACAATCAAACCCAGTCAGATCAGTTTACAGTAAACTCCTCTATGATCACAATAAAGATTAATTAATTCTAATGTAGAATTTTTAAGTAATTGCTCTTCAAACTCACAAGATCTGTCAGTATAATTGAACTAGGAGGCTTTTTTGATTCATTATAGAAGAGACTTTTCAAACTGGTAGACGAGGAAACTCAGTGATATCAGTTCACAGCAAACTCCTCTATGCTCAGAATAAAAATCATTTGATTTGACTTTAGAATTTTTAAGTAATTGCCCTTCAAACTCACAAGATCTGTCAAAATAATTGAACTAGGAGGCTTTTTTGATTCATTATTAAAGGGACATTTCAAAGTGGTAGATAACAAATCCAACTGATATTGGTTCAGAGTGAGCTCCTCTATGCTCAGAATAAAGATCATTTAATTTGAGGGTAGAATTTTTAAGTAATTGCCCTTCAAACTCACAAGATCTGTCAATATAATTGAACTAGGAGGCTTTTTGATTCATTATTAAAGGGACATTTCAAATTGGTAGATGACAAAACCAACTGATATCAGTTCAAACTGAGCTCCTCTAGGGAAGTGGTACGATGCCCCCCTCTCTCTCTCTCTCTCTCTCTCTCTCTCTCTCTCTCTCTCTCTGACAGGGTAACCAGGACAGAGAAACATGCAGATGAACAGCTGAGAAAGATAGAGGTTTAAGGCCTGGCTCTTCCAGCATGGTCTGCTACCAAGATTCATATGGATACTGACAGTTTATGAAGTGCCTATGACAACAGTGGAAGGAGTCAAAAGGTGAGTGAACAAACACCTTTGTAGGTGGCTCGGACTCCTACTAAGCTTCACATCAGTAGGACTATACATCACAGCTACCCCTACCATCAGTGGTGGAAGAGTTTAAGATGGCAAAGTGCAGGGCTGTGATGATGTACAGAGACTCTAGCGATGAAACGAGCAGAGGTGCAAGTGTCACCACAAGATGCATAGAAAATTATTATTCATCAAATGCACTCCAACATACTGCTTTCTCAACATCTCCGCTTAAAACGCTACACAGAGAGTTTCAAATCGCAACGGCTTCAGGAAAGGGGTCTTTCAAGGAACAGCATAAATTCAAAAGTGTGTATCACTAACAAGTAATGTTTTTCACAGTAAAATGATATAAAATGATATCAAGTGTGATCGTTCATATTAAACTTAATAATTTGATAACGTAGTGGTTGGCTAAAAATTAATGTTTAGAAAATCATTATTTTTCAAATGTTTTCCTACAAGCATGCTTTCTTAATAACTTGCTAGGTGGTCACGCCTTTGTGTGCATCAGACGGCAAAAAGGTTCTACAGAGCATTTCAAAACGCCTCGGCTTCATGATGTTTTTCACAGTAAAATGATATTAAATGATATAAAGTGTGATTGTTCATATTAAACTTAATAATTTGATAAAGTAGGGGTTGGCTAAAAAAATTAATGTTTAGAAAATTATTATTTTTCAAATGTGCTCCAATAATCTGATAATAAAGTGTGAAAAAAACCGAAACGTAATGTTTTGAAAATTATCATTCATCAAATATGCTCCAACAACGTTTTCAATAACTTGCAAGGTGTTCTCAATTGTGTGTGCCTCTGAACGCCATTCAGAGAGTTTTCAAGCCGGCACGGCTTCAAGAAAACGGTTTTTCAAGCAAATGCATGCATGCAGAGGTGCGCATTACTCTTGAGATTTTTTTCTCATGAATACGATGAAAAATGATATCAAACATGACTGTTTATAATGAAATGCCTAATTTCATAAAGTTTAAAAAGCATAAAACTTAATGGTTAGAAAATAATTATTCATCAAATGCGCTCCAACATACTGCTTTCTCAATACCTCCTCTAAAAACGCTATACAGAGAGTTTCAAACAGCTACGGATTCAGGAAAGGGATTTTTCACATGAATATGATATAAAATGATATCAAAAATTATAGTTCATATTAAAATTCATAATTTTATAAAGTATGAAAAGAATAAAAATGAATGTTTAGAAAATTATTATTTTTCAAATGTTTTCCAACAGGAATGCTTTCTTTCTAACTCCCTAGGTGCTCACACGTGTGTGCGCATCAGACGGTAAAAAGGCTATACAGAGCATTTCAGCATTTTGTCAAGCAAACACATTCATGAAAAAGTGTTTGAGAGGTTTTTTTTTTATAGAAATATGAAGAAAATTAAGGTCAAAGTTGATTGTTAATAATAAAATACATAGTTTGATAATAAAGTTAAAAAATATAATACGTAATGTTTAGAAAATTATTATCTATCAAATGCACTCCAACATACTGCGATCTCAATACCTTTAAAGGTGCTCTCAGGTGTGTGCGCATTTGGCGATAAAAACGCTATTCAGAGAGTTTCAAGCCGCCAAAGCTGCAGGAAAACAGTTTTTCAAGGAACCGCATACATGTACAATTGTTAAGTGATGTTTTTCACACGAATATGTTGGCAAAAAACATCAAATATAATTGGTCATACTAAAATACATCAGTTCATAATAAAGTGTAAAATGTATGTAAAATGATATCAATTGTGATTGGTTATAATAAGAGGCATAATTTTAAAATTAGGTGTGAAAAAACATTTGATAAAAACATTTTTCAAAAACATTTGAAAAACATTTGATAAACTTAAATTTTAGAAAATTATTATTCATCAAATGTGCGCCAACATACTGCTTTCTCAATAACTCCCCATGTGCTAACATGTTTGTGTCCATTAGGCGCTCAAAACGCAATTCAGGTAGTTGTAAGACGGCTTGCAACCACAAGGTTTTTTTTTTTTTTTTACGCAACCTCATACTTGCAAAAGTGTATATCACTATTAAATAATGTTTTGCACGTGAATAATATGTAAAAACACATCAAATATGATTGTTCATATTAAAATGCATAACTTGATAATAAAATGTAAAAAGATAAAGGTAAATGTTTATAAAATCATTAATCAGTGTGTTCCAGCATACTCTTTTCTCAATGCCTCCCTGTGCGCTGAGACATGTGTGTGCATTAGGCGCTAAAAACGCTATACAAATGAAGCCATTACGGGTTCAGGAAAGCGGTTTGTCAAGCAAACATATACAAAGTGTGTATTACTGTAAAAAAAAAAAAAAATCACATGAATGTAATAAAAATGACATAATAAATAATAATGATATCAGTTATGATTATAATAAAGTGCATAATTTGATAACGAAGTGTAAAAAAAAACATAATATGTAATGTTTAGAGAATTATTATTCATCAGATGTGCTCCAGCACACTGCTTCGTCAATAACTTCCTAAGTGCTCACACGTGTGTTTACATTAGGCGCTAAAAACGCTATTCAGAGAGTTTCAAGCTCCTTCAGGAAACAGGTTTTCCAAGCAAATGCATATAAAATATATATGTATGCAGAGGTGTGTTTTACTGTTCAGAGATGTTTTTCACATGAATATGATAAAAAAATTACACCAAATATTATTTTTATAATAAAATGCATAATTTGATAATAAATTGTAAAAAAAAAAAAAAAAAAAAAAAAAAAACCCATAAAACTTAGTGTTTAGAAAATTATTATTCACCAAATGTGTTTCAGGAAAGCGGTGTTCGCATCGCAATCGCATACATGCAGTATGTTCGCATCGCAATGGCATACATGCAGAAGTGTGTATTACTGTTGTGATGTTTTTCACATGAATATAATGAAAAATTATATCAATTATGATTGTTTATAATACAGTGCATAATTTGATAATAAAGTGTAAAAAAAACAAAATTGATTTTTTTTAGAAAATTAATATTCATCAAATGTGCTCAAATTTCTGCTTTCTCAATAACTCCCTATATGCTCACAGGTGTGGGAGCATTAGGCGCTAAAAACGTTACACAGAGAAGCAGCCCTGGCTTCAGGAAAGCAGCGTTCAAGCAATCGTATACATACAGAAGTGTGTATTACTTTCCTGTGATGACTTTCACATGAATATGAAGCAAAATGATATCAAATATGATTATTTATAATAAAATGCACAATTTGATAATAAAGTGTTAAAAAGTCAAAGACATGAAAATCTACTATTCATCTAATATACTGTTTTCTCAGTAAATCCATTTGTGCTCACACGTCTCAGTTTATCACTGTTTAGCGATGTTTTCCACATGATTATTATGAAAAATAATATCAAATATGATTGTTTATATTAAAACGCATTATCATTTGATGCAAAGATTTGAAAAGTAGTGTTTAGAACGCTAGCATTCATCAATTGTGCTCAAACATACTGTTTTCTCAATAAATCCCTATGTTCTCAAACTACTGCGTGCATTAGACGCTAAAAATGCTATTCAGAGAGCTTCCAGGCTTTTCGGCTTCAGGAAAGTGGTTTTTCAAGCAAAGGCATACATGCAGTTGTGTGCATCACTGTGATTTTTCATGTGATTTTTTTTATCAATGATTTTCACATCATTGCGACGAAAAATTATACCAAATATGATTGTTTATATTAAAATGGACAAATGGATAAAGTGTTAAAAAGCCAAAAACATGAAATTAATGTTCAGAAAGCTACTATTCTTCAAATGTGCTCTAACATACTGTCTTCTCAATAAATACATTTGTGCTGACAATTCTAAGTGTATCATTGTTGCATGATGTTTTTCACATGATTATTATTACAAATTATATCAAATATGATTGTTTATATTAAAATGCACAATTTGATAATACATTTCAAGGTGCTACAGATTAAAGAATTTGGTTTTTCGAGCAAACACATACATGCCATGGTGTATCATGCTTTTCACATGATTATGATGAAAAATAATATAAAATATAATTGTTTATTTTACAGTGAATTATTTGATGATAAAGTGTTCAAAAGTAAAAAAAAAAAACAAAAAAAACATGAAAATTAAAGTTTAGAAAGCTATTATTCATCAAATGTGCTCCAGTATGTTCCATTCTCAATAAATTCCTATGTGCTCTCACAACTGCTTGCATTAGGTGCTAAAATGCAGACATTTTCAAGGCGCTATGGCTTCAGGAAAGTGGTTTTTCAAGCATACACATACACATACACATAGTGCAGTAGTCACTGTTGTTTCATTGTTAAATGATGTTTGTCATACAAGTATGATGAAAAAGGATATGAAATCTGATTGTTCATATTAAAATGCATAACTTGATAATAAAGTGGCAAAAAGTCAAAAACATGAAAATTAAGCTACTATTCCTCAAATATGCTCTAACATACTGTTTTCTCAATAAGTCTGTTTGTGCTCACAGGTCTGTACAGTAGGCATTAAAAAAGCTATTTAGAGAGTTTTAAAGATGCTAGGGCAAAGTCATCTGTGCAGGTGGGCTTAATAGCACATGTGACAAAATGCATTATAATAATATTTTACCCATTCTTAGCTTTACTGGTAAGCTCAAAGTTATAAAGTTTTATAACAAATGCTATTTGTATTCAGATGATTCTTTATAAAAACTCAGCACTAAAAACTATGTCTCCATTTAACTTGCATAATCTTTAACGTTCCTCTTCCAGTGAAAATTAATTTGTGAGTGCACATAACCCCTAATGAAAACTTATAAGCTCTCTTTACAGACTTCTGGTAAAATGTTTATTCATTAGTTCTATGAATAAACACATTATATCAGCGCAACTTATAAAGCACTATAAATGCTTTTTAAAGACTTTAACTAAAGTGAGATCATCTTGATTATGGAAAAATGCCAAAAGAAAGGAATCCCATAATCACTACTTTTTACTCTGAACAGTTTATTAAAAAAAAAACACATTTATATCAAGAAGGCATAGTGTGGCTATTGGAAATAGTATTACAAGTTTACAAATAATAAACAGAATAAAACTCACAAGCATTTAGATTTTTAAAGTACAGTCTATCCAAGCTTAAATTATGCATAAACATTTCACAAGCAATTAGTGATGGTTCGTTTTTTTAAAACATCAGTAAACTAATAAGAGTAGAGTTGAATCTATCTATCTATCTATCTATCTATCTATCTAGCAACGAGGAAGCTGGAGGCAGGCTTGGGTCAACTCAAAGGTGCGCTTTATTTTCTTTATTTACTTTCGCTTTACAGCGTACTCAATCTAAGACATGCACACACATGCAGTTCTGTGCTGGTCCTCTATCCCCCCCAGAAACGCTTGTCTCTCTCTCCTTTTTATCCTCTCCACAGCTCACTGCAACATAGACCCTTCATTAGTAGACACTCCTTCTGTATCGTGCTGTAATCTCTCTATCTGCTCTACAGCACGGGGTGCTCCTCCCCCTCCACCACCTGGGACAACATGGCCCCCAACCCCCTGTCCAACGCATCCATCTGTAAAATAAAAGAGAGAGAAGTCAGGAGAATGTAAAAGTGGTCCACCACAAAGTGCAGCTTTTGCCTGAGTAAAAGCCTCTTGGCACGGCTCTGTCCACTGGACCGAATCTGGCACTCCCTTTTTAGTAAGATCAGTCAGTGGGCTGGTGACATTCAAATAATTAGGCACAAACCCACGATAATAGCCAGCCAGCCCCAGAAACTGTCTCACCTCCTTTTTGGTCTTGTGTCTCGGGCAGGCCACAATCACTGTCTTATCAATTTGGGGACGCGCCTGCCCGTGGCCCAAATGGAAACCCAGATACCATACTTCCACCTGTCCAATCGCACACTTCTTTGGGTTCTCCGTGAGTCCTGCTCACCTCAGCAATCTCAGGACAGCCCCAGATGCTGAATGTGCAGCCGGAGGGTTCTGTCCATGAGTCACTGGAATGTCACTGGGGCTCTGAGCAACCTAAAAGGAAAAGTCACATATTGGTTTAACCCAAATGGAGTAGAAAATGATGTTTTTTTCTCAAGATATTGGAGTTGAACTACCAATATCCCTTGTTATCCCTTGTCCAGTGTCAAATACAAGCCGCATCAAACTAATCAAGCAGTTCATCAATGAGAGGCATTTGGGTATGTGTTGAATTTAGACACCACGTTGACTTTTCTAAAGTCCACACAAAACCTGACCAGAGAGTCTGCTTTGGGAACCAAAACTACCAGACTGGACCAGTCGCTGTGAGACTCCTCGAGCATGGTTGTGAGCTCATCCAAAACCACCTGTTTTTTATGCTCGGGTAGACAGTAAGGGCGGCTGCGTACCACCACCCCTGTGAGTGTCTCTATGTGGTGCTCTATGAGAATAGTGCAACCAGGTAGAAGCGAGACCATTGCAGGAAAACTCTATCTGCAACTTGGCAATCTCTATGACTTGGGACGGGGAAAGGTGGTCTCCATAAAGGACCAGGGTGGATTGAGCCACTGGCTTTAGATCTACCTCCAGTCCTAGCTCCTTTCTGTCCAGAATGACTACTGCCAAAGCCACGGGAACCACCTCCATCCATGGTTTGAGGAGGTTGGGGTGGTAAACATGCTGCGCCCCACCTTTATCCGTTTGCCTTATCTCATACTCGATGTCCCCGACTCGCCGTGTGACCTCAAAGGGCCCTTGCCACTTGGTGAGTAATTTAGACCTCAAAACGAGGTAGCAAAACGAGCACTTTTTCTCCCGGTACAAACTCCTGTAGCCGAGTACCCCTGTTATCCAGCCAGGTTTGACTTTCTTGTGCCTGACGCAAATTCTCCTATGTTATGTGACTTAAGGTGTGGAGATTTGCTCTCAGGTCAAGAACATATTGGATTCCATTTTCACTGTTAGAAGGCCCCTCCTCCTAATTTTCACGAATGACATCTAGAATGTCGCAAGGCTTCTGCCCGTACAATAATTCGAACGCGGAAAAACCCATGGAGGCTTGCAGGACCTCTCGTACTGCAAATAACAGGGGCTCTAGCCATTTATCCTAATTCCGAGCAATGTCGTGAATAAACTTATGAATCATGTGTTTAAGTGTTTGAATAAACTGTTCAACCAGCCCATCCGTCTGTGGATGGTAGACATTGATGAGAATCAATTTAAACCCCAACAATTCATACAGCTTGCGTACAGCTTGCGAGAGTGGGTAACAGATAGGATGCGTCCTTGTGGGACCTCTAATTCTTGTGTACATAAAGTTGACAAGATTTTTCCTATTCAGACACAAAAATGTCTGTTGGAGGTGAAAATGGGAAAGTATCCCCAAAAACCCATTTCATGTAAGTCTTGTGCCATATTTCCATATGCCATATTTCCAGGTTGTATCCTAGGATTTTTCAAGATGGAAAAAAACAGCTATAGTATTCTCTTTTTTAATAATACCATTTTGTATGAATGTTTCCAGTCTTATGAGCCTTTTTCCTTGTCTAAAACTACATTGGTAATCACTGATCTTGTGGTCTGTCTCAAGCACCCACAAAAAACTGTCATTTACCATTTTTCCATGGTTTTACAGAGGCAGCTAGTCAGAGATATAGGGTGATAATTGTTTGGGTCGATTTGATCTTTGTCTGGTTTAAGTATGGGTATGTTCATTGCCTCTTTCCAGTGGGATGGTACGTCTATTGATAGATATCAAGTGCTAAGAGCCACATAATAAAAAATGCTGATTGAACCATTTTATTAACAAGGATATTTGTATAGTTTCCCAATGTCATGGAGCAATCGTTCCAGTATGCCCCATTTATGCTTTTTTGTGAGCCAATGTTCCCACTCTATAACCTTTAACAATTCTTTTAGAATTTTTGTGTATCGATTTGCATGGTGTCACCACACATCAACTTTAAATTTGTCATGCCCTCTCCTGGTGCTGAGTGTGGGCCCTGTGAGGGCATGCACAAAATATCTTTTGTGACAAACAGTATGGTGGTCATAGCCAAGATCTGTAATACCTCTATATGCTCACCACTCTTCAGTTATGACATTGGTGCCTCTCCTCACATTAGGGGTCTCACTATAGGTAGGAGTTGCTCACTTGACCTGCCTGAGACAATTTTCAGTATGGGCTTTCATGTGGTAGCACTCACTTCCAGAATTCATAACACCCACTTCTTGCTAAGTCGCCAGGCAGTTCTGTAAAAATGATAAAACATATATGCTTTGCATAACAAAATACAAGGTTTTAACTAAGGTTAACTATACACATCGTTGCTGATTTATTAGGTGTGACTGCATTGTACTTAACACTCTTATTTTTTTTTTTTTAAAAAAGAAACACCTATCTTGGTTTACACTTAGTGACTCTTGTGGGGTGGTAAACCATTCTCAGGACACCAGTGGCACTGACATAGTAGTGGCATGAAAGTTGATGTTGTATTAGTACAATTTTATCAGGCACAGCAATGCTGTTGGGTTTATTAAACACTCTGTGCACTCACTAGACCCCAACACCCTCCCTTGTAGCTCCACATTGCTGGTGTACAGTTAGAAACTGTAGGGATCAGGTTCTGCATATCAGATCAGGGATCAGGGTAAAGCAACCCAGTGTTTCTTCTCTGTGAAAACATTATGTTGTGTTATGCAGGGCAAGTCTAGGTAAAAGATGGGGCCCCTAATAATTTGCCAATTCAGTTTATTTTGTATTCTGTTAATATATTTAGACATAGATGGACCATCCTATATTTTGTTGACAAATATGTATGATACACATGATCAGCAGTAACTATTCTACAGAAATTAAAAAACACATAAAGCTACCAAACATACATGGAGAATTAAGGCTATTAACCCTTCTTTTTGTGAGAATTTACTCTCATCATTCATCACATAGTGATGAGGCCCCCAACACGCAATCCTCCATGTAGACAAAGTTTTGTCATTGCAGAGATGCAGATATTGAACACAAACAAATCACCAGGGTAAGTTATTATTATTATTATTATTATTATTATTATTATTATTATTATTATTATTATTACTGCATCATTATGCTCTGCTTTGTAAAATAAGAAGCAAAATGGCACAGTACAAAACTGAAAAAGTGATGCGTAGTTAAAGTTTTAAAAAAGGAAATAAACTGGTTGCCTTAAAATATTGTAAAATAGTAAATAGAACAATCATCTGTTTCTTACATTTTGTTAACTAGGTAAACTTAAATTTTCAAACATGAAATCATTTAGTGAAAATGCTCTTACTTACTCTTACTAGTGCTGATATCATCCTAGTTATCATATATCATATCATCCTAGTCCTGCTGCTGCCATCAATCCCATCCTCAGTAAGATCAGTCTGTCTTAGTCTCACCCCCTGAGAAAATCTGAAGAATTTATATAGTGTTATTATTTTTTATTTCAGCTGTTGCTTTAGTAACCAGCAATAATAACCAGCAGCTAAATAATTTCCTGATGCCATTAGATATATACAATCCTATATTTGACACAAAACAGAAAATGCTTACCAGTAGATGAACTCAAGGTGCTGTCTAAGGGATAAACAGGAGCATAAAAACATGGACCCCTTCCTGACTAAAGCTGAAACATCTTTACAGTGCAACACCTAGAAAATTAATCATTTGGACAACCAACACAGCACTGGCAGCTTGGGTGCAAGTAGTTGAATGTTCTCACATGAGAATTTAAAATTCAATGCAATTAATATTTTCCTCTGTTAAGGTTCAAAAATAACCATATAAAACTCACCACTGACATCCGTCTTGCTGGAACATCTTTTTTGTTGCATGAGTTGCATTTCATTACTCTGCAAAGAATCTCTTTTTTTTCTGCATCCATCGCACAATTTTACATTTACTTCAAAAGTTATCTTCCCCCTTAAATATTTAAGAGTGTTTCTTTGGATTAACATAATGTTTAAAATTTCTTATGAGCAAATTACCCTTTTGCTTCTGTTGGGAAATTGCTCCTTTCCCGTGTAGCCAGCACTACGTACATACCATACCTTGATTAGCTGAGTAACTTTACCTAATAGGCAATTTGGTTCCTAAAAAAAAGAATGAACATATAGCTACAGTACCAGTCAAAAGGTTGGACATACCTACTCATTCTTCACTGTATTATTACTATTATTACTGTTTTCCACATTTTAGAATGAAGTCGTCAAAACTATTAAAAAATAATGAAATTAATTTAAAACAATAAAACATAGGCCTTTATGTTAAAAAGTCTTCAAGTCTTCATGGGAAACATGCATTCATTCAGGTGTGTCTACTGACTAGTGTTGTAAAACAACCTTTTCTACTGGAGGAATGTAAAAAAAAAAGTGGAAGAACTTTTGTGATGTTTACAGATGCGAACTAAATAAAATAAAAGACAGGAAAAGTGGCTCAGCAGCAGACACCACTAGACCTTGGAAGTACAATGCCATCATGGGCTTCCTCAACCCCTTTATGGAGGCAAGAACCACCAGTGGCGACATGTCTGAAGGGGTTAGGGAGCTCATGATTGTCATTTAAAGTGCAGAGACAGGGAAAGGGGCACTGGATGTGAACAGCAAGCAGGCAGACAGAACCAGACATCAGCCAGCCAGATGTAGCCAGCAGCCAGCCAGCAGCTATCTAGATCCAGCTAGCAGCTGATCAGATTGGCAGGAAATGAGGCAGGAGGAAGAACAGTATCCCCAAGGCAAATCAAAAAGGTAGAATGCCTCATTGGTGCCTTGGACAGGGCAGAGCTTTTTTTTTTTTGCCCACATATACTGTTTATGTTCAGAAGTTCACATGTACTTTTATGAACAGCGGGGTACAGCTGACAAGGCCATGAGGGGTGATAGTAAGCTCATTTACCCTTGTGGTCTTGTGAGCTGTACTCTGCATTCAGTGTTCTTTTTGTTATGGTGTTTGTGGTAATTTGTAATAATGAACATGCAGGATAGGGAAATGGTCGCACACACTTTACTGACACACATTCCCAAACACTCGGAATAAACAACAGCCCAATAGCACAGCATAGACCTAGTTCTTTTTCTTTTTAAGAAGCTAGGTACAGTCCAACTATATAGTGGCCATAGTGGTTATGGCCCCCTCTAGTGGCCATAACCAGAACTGCTACATCTCTCCCCAACTAAAAGCTAAACATTATAACACTCCTCCTTCTTTCCTTTAAACACAAGAATAAATACTACATATACTAAATATACTTTTGGTTCCTTCAGATTAGTCAACCTATAGCATGAAAAAAATTTAAAATTTACTTCTGACACTGTATTCAACATACTATAAAAGAATGCCTTTTTTTACAGTTCTTAATTAATTATCTCACAAAGTCTTTCAGATAAACCAACAAATGTTTCTCTCTGGAGGACCTCTGCATGGTAAGTGTTTCTGTCTCTTTAGAGTCGTGTGAATCCACTCTCTCAGTCTATCACATTTGTTCAGTAACACACTTAGACTCTGTTTGTGTAGCTAGCAACACATCTGTTGTGTAGCTGGCATTCATTTGGTTTCACAGGCACTTCAGGAAAGCTACCCACAGGCTGCAAGATGTCCTCTTCAGCACCCAGGGAGACTTGGGCATTCAAAGACTCTGAAACTGTGAGTGCCTTCCGGGTGCGAATCTGAACAATGTGTCTTTTCCAGGTATGCCCTGTTCCAATCAAGACAGTATAAGACAGTGGACCAGTGCATCTTTCTATCACAGCAGGAACCCATTTCAGCCCATAGCTATAATTCCTGACATACACAGAGTCTCCCAGTGAGAAACTTCACAGTTTGGCACTGTTGTCTTGCCCTTCTTTCTGTTTTAACTGTTTCTTTTGCACTTTGGCTGCCAGTTCAGGCAGAAATAAGTCAAAAGTTGATCTTAAGCATCTGGCCATCATAATTTCTGCAGGACACAATCCAGTTGTAGTCTGTGGAGTAATCCGTTAACTAAATAGGAACTGGCATACTCTTGTCTCCAGGGTATATCCTTTTGTTTTCTTTGGACCCACTTTGAACATCTGCACAACTCTTTCTGCTAATCCATTCAATGATGGGTAGAAAGGGCCAGTTCTAATGTGCTGAATTCCGTTTTTTGTGTGAATTCTCCTGCACTGGTATATCCGAATATGCTGAAACTTTGCCTGAACTTCTCAGTGGTGCCTTGGGATGTTGCTGTCATTGTCGGGTACACACAGCACATAATTTCAAACACTTAATTTGGTTCTTCTCTGATAGAAAGGTTGAAAGGCTGGGTCTGACACTTTTGTCCATCCACTCTGGACGTATTCCCGAACCTTGGACATCATCACGTCACAGGAGGTCCAGCTCCAGATTTAACAGGTGCCCAAAGGTGCATCACCTAACACATCCAACATCAGAACCTGTTCAACCTCCCGTTCCTCCTTTATATCCTCTTTATTGGGCAATCTACTTAAAGTGTCAGCATTGGCATGAGATTGGCCAGGTTTATAGACCATGGTGTATTCGTAGGCATCCAGGAGCTCTGCTCATCTTTGTACTCTCTGAGAACGCATCTGAGGAATTGGTTTCTTCTCATTAAACGGTAAAATCAATTGTTTGTGGTCTGTGCAAATAGTAAAGGGTCTTCCATACAGGCATTTATTTAACTTCTTTATGGCAAACACTACTGCCAATCTCTCTTTGTCCAACTAGGGATACCTTTTCTCTGCAAGCAGGACACGAGTACAGCCGAGTACAGCCGACGTTAGCCGATTGCAGCAGCCTCGCTGAATGCTGAAAGGCCTCTTCCTGCCTTGACGTCAACTCCAGTCCACCAGTGCTTTTCCTTTTTAAGAACTCATATAGTGATGCCAGGAGGGTTGCCAGATTTGAAAAAAATTTCCCATAGCAGTTCAGTAACACTAGATAGGCCTTTAACACACTGGTAGGAGGTGGTGCCTCTACTATAGCCCTCTTTTTCACAGGGCAGAGCCCTTGGGCATTCACATTATGTCCGAGGTACTCCACTTCATCCTGCAGGAAAACATATTTCTCTCTCTTCAATCTCAACTCTGTGCCTGCCAGCCTCTGCAGTACTGTGCTCACGTTCTCTAGGTGCTCTGCTGTATCCACACCTGTTATCAGGATATCATCTGAATATACTGCTACTTTGGAAATTCCCTGCACCAACCCCTCCATTATTCTTTGAAATATGGCAGGAGCTGATGCTACTCCAAAAGGTAATCTCTGATAAGTGAACATACCTTGTTGGGTATAGTCAGATACTTCTGTGACTTCTCGTCCACCACCACCTGCTGGTATGCATGGCTCATGTCCAACTTTGAATTTTTTTCCCACCAACCAATGTAGTGCACAGATCTTACAGGGCTATTGGGTACTGCTCTAAGGATGCTACTCTATTAACAGTCAGTTTATAGTCACCACAAAGCCTTCAGCCTTTGAAAATTGGGACCACTGGTTCGGCCCAATCAGAATACTTTACAGGTCTGATAATGTTCTCCCTCTGTAGATGCCTTAATTCCTCATCCACTTTGGCTCGCATTGCATAGGGCACTGATCTGGGGTGGAAAAATCTGGGCACTGCCTCAAGAAAAACATGAATTTTGGCTTGCACTCCTTTCAGTGTCCCCAGCTCCTCTTTAAAGAATTCACTGTGTTTTGTCAACACTCACAACAGAGCTTCTTCTGTTCATACCTGAAGCACTTGTTTGTCATACTTAATCTGGTCCCTAGCTAATTTCAATTCTGCTAGCCAACCTCTTCCAAGCAGGTTTGGACCATTCCCAGCCACTACAACAATAGACAGTTTTTTCTTTCGCCCTTGGTATTCCACAGCCGTTCCACAGGTAGCACATGCCACTTCAATTGGTTGTCCAGTATATGCTTCCAGTTTAATTCCAGTGTGCTTTAGTGCTGAGCTTTTTTTTCGGTTCCTTAAACATTTCCTCATTTAAAACTACAATGGTGTCTATCTACAGCTTCACCTTGTGCCCTTCAATTTGCATATCCACTGTATATGGCTGCACTTTCATTAGATTGTGACTGCTCACTTTTCCTATGCATTCTCGAATGCAACCTAGCGTAAATACATCTTCAGAATCATTGCTGTCACTTTACTCCACTTTATTCACACGATGATGTCGCCTAGGGACGATTTTACATCTGCTGTGACCCCTCTTCCAGTGGTTTTACTTTTATTCCTACATGCTCTTGATATGTGAACAATTTTACCATATGCATGACATTTTTCTGCTTTAAATTTACAATCATGTGCAGGGTGGCTTGTTCCCTTGCACCTGTAACAGGTTTTATTTTCTGCTCTGCCTCATTTCCCTTCATTCTTGATCTCTGCTGTTTAATTTGTGACATTCGTTGATTATCTATTTTGCAGGTCTTGGGCTTTTTTATCAGCTGCCTCCACGGAGAGTGCAATTTTCAGTGCATTTTTTGAAAGGTCAAGTTATGCTCAGCTAATAACCTTCTTTGGATCCGTTCGTCATTAGCTCTCCAAACAAGCCTGTCTCTCAACATCTGCTGCAGCGTAGCTCCTTAAGCCATCCTAAAGCTGTCTGTGGGGTTGGAGTTGCTTCCCTTACTTCTTTCTAGCCACTTCTATGGTTGTGAAAGAAGAGAAAAAAAACAACTTCTTTCTTTCAACATTTTGAGAACAGATACCAGGCAATCTCTTTTATCACCTTGATAGCTATTGGAAACAGGCAGAGCAGTAGCTATAGGTGTAGAATTTGATTAGATTTAGCAATGGGCTATAGTTTGTATTAAAACCTGTTTTTCTCATTCCTTTCTCACTAAGCACAGCTGAAACATTTACAAATTATATATGTTCCTTTTTTTATGTACCATATGGCACTGTGCTCTTTTTTCTTCTGTGGAAGCTATAAAAGATATCAGGGTGGGGGTGGGGTTGCTCAAGTCACCTTACACTGAGCCAGATTACTAGTTCCCAATCACTTATAGAGATGCCCATCACCTTCCCACACACCCACCCACTCACTCAGTCAGTCAGTGTTTAAGCTATCCTAAAGCTGTCTGTGGGGTTGAAGTTGCTTCCCTTACTTCTTTCTAGCCACTTCTATGGTTGTGGTCCTTGTGAAAGACCCATGAAACTACAAAGCTACATGTAAACAGACATTTGTATAGCTGCAATACCAAAAAAAAAAACATTCGCATGTTATACACAAGACAAAAAGATACATTCCCCTTTCCCTCTCCCCCCACATTCCCACCATTTCCACACAACCTTTCCCACAACCAATACACCAACAAGCAGTAGTGAGAAAACAAATTACATACCCCCCACCCAACAAACACCCACATACAATTTATGTACACACACGTTAACACAGATACAAAATAAGGCGGCAAACCATATCAACTAAACCACAAAGAAAATCAATAAGGCTGAGGAGAAGTAGAACTTAAATAAATAATTAAATAAATTCTCCCAAAATAAAAGAAGATAAATATAAATCCCATGTCTAGCTCCCTGACCTCCCTTACACATTTTCCTCGGGCCACCATGGTGCCCCTACTACTGTTATCCCCGAAAAACCTCCTCCCTCTCCGCCCACTACCCCTGCTCTCACAATCCCTTCCCCACTTTCTCCCCCATCACTAAACTTCCTAACCCTCTCGAGCCTGTCCCTGAAGATGCAGAACAGGCTGTCCTGGCGGACTCATGGAGTCAGACTCCGGATGCATTCGCATCTCGCTCCCCACACCACGCACTTCGCCACCGAGACGGCTTGCCACAAAGGCTTCGCCATCTCCGGTCCCATGCGCTTCAGTCCCCTGCCATACAGCACAAGGTCGCGGTTTATGTCCGCTCCTCCTTCGGCAGACCACCACTCTGAGACGCTTCTCCAGAATCGTGCCGCGACGGGACACGACCACAGGGCGTGCTCGACCGTCTCTTCGCCCCCGCACGCGACCGGGTGCATGGGCGTACGGCTTACGCCGTCATGGTAGAGGCGCTCCCTGACCGGAAGACGCCCCAAAGCCCCCAGTGATTGGCGGTGATTTTAATACTGTCCTGAATGAATCCTTGATAGGTGGCCACCTGGTCGCCCAACAAACTCAAACACAGCTCTGAAAGCATTTATGCATAGGTTAGAGCTTATAGATATATGGAGGGTTAAAAATGCAAATGATATATGTATTATACATGTATAATATGATATATGTAGTAAAATATGAAATTGGGAAATACCTCAGAAAATTTAGTGCTAATTTGGCTAAAATAAAACATCTTGAAGAAGTTAATATTGTTAGTGAAATCTCGTCTATTACCAAGATCTTACCTGAAAATTTGTCCGATAGTCAGAGAGCCTATTTAGTTGATTTTGTTGATTTAAGTTGGATGACATATAAATTAAGAGCAGAAGTTGCTTTTATAAGGTCAAGGCAAAGGTGCCTTGAATACGGTGAACAGATGTCTTCCTACTTTTTTAAGCTTGAGAAATATAGGGCTAAACATAATTCTATTTGTCAATTAAATATTGGAGGGGTTGTCTCAGAAAATCCTAAAGAAATTTCCCAATTTTGTTTTACTCAAATTTGTATAAATCTAAATTTAATCTAGCTGATCTAGATACTTTCAATCTTGGTAATGTTAATTCTATTAATCATGATGAAAAAATTATATGTGACTCGCCAATTACTATCGAGGAGGTTAAGGAAGCAATTTTACATTTAAAAAATAACAAGTTGGCTGGTTAGCTGATAACGGCTGAATTTTATAAGTTATATTCTGAACTTTTATCTCCGTTCCTCCTGCAAGTGTATATAGAGAGTTTAAATTGCTCTGCGCTTTCTGTTAGTATGAAGCAAGGTGTCATTTGTTTAATACCTAAACCTAAAAAGGACACTCTTCTCTTAGACAATTGGAGACCTATCAGCCTTCTTAATAATGATTATAAATTGTTTGCCCTTATTTTCTCTAAGCGTTTTAAGTTGGTTTTGAACTCCATTATTGATTAAAATCAGTCAGGTTTCATGAAAAATCATCATATTTTTAATAATATTAGACTTGTTTTTGACCTCATTGATTACTCTGACCTTATTGAGGACGATAGTCTAGTTCTTTTTTTGGACTTCTTCAAAGCTTTTGATACTATTGAGCATCCTTTCTTTTTTTTTTTTTTTAAAAGAGTGGTTTTTTTTTGTTTTTTTTTAAAAGAGTGTTTTGGTTCCGGGCCCTATTTTTGTAATGCGATGAAAATTTTGTATGCTGGGGGAAATAGCTCACTAAAATTAGAACATGGTACTAGACAGAAATTTCTTTTATAAAGAGGCTGTCCAGCTTCCGTATATCTTTTTCTTATTGTAGCTCAAGCCTTCTGTCATTTTATTAAGGATAGTAAGCTAGAAGGAATTCATATTGCTGGTATAAGTATTTTAATTAGTCAACTAGCGGATGATACAGCCTTATTTTTAAAACATTCGAGCCAGGTTCATCAGGCAATTAAAACTATTCAGTTGTTTTCTAATGCTTCGGGTTTGTACCTTAATATAAAAAAATGTGAAATATTAGTCTTAAAAAATTCCTCCCTTTTATCTGTGGATGGTATTCCAGTTAAAGAAGCTGTTAATTACTTAGGCGTTGTCATTTCGAAAAGTGAACAAGATAGAGTTTCCCTGAATTTTAACCCTGCCTTTGAAAAGATAAAAAGTAAATTTAATCTTTGGTTATTAAGGGACTTGTCCCTTAGAGGTAGAGTTCTTCTGTCAAAAGCAGAAGGAATTTCTAGACTAACCTATATTGCTTCAACCATATATCTAGACAATAAAACTGTTAAGCCTATTGATCAGATTTTATTTAATTTTTTATGAAAGAATCATGTGCACTACATTCGTAAATCTGTTGTCATAAATTCCCTTAAAAATGGTGGACTTTCTGGATTTCTCTACTTGAAATAATACTCTCAAAATTAATTGGTTAAAATTTTGTTTGAATTCTTTGTGGAATTTCATTCCTAATTTTATTTTTGACCAACTCGGGGGTCTTTCTTTTTTAATAATGTGTGATTATTAGATTGAGAAATTGCCAGTGAAGCTATCTGCCTTTCATGCTCAAGCTTTGTTGGCTTGGAAACTGATTTACAAGCACAATTTTTCTCCGCAGTGTTATTTTATTTCGAACAATCGTATTTTGTACACAAAAATATTTTTTTGAAAAGCTGGTTTGATAAGGGTATTGTTTTAGTGTGTCATTTGTTTAACACTCAAGGGTATCTTATGACATATGATGAGTTTCTTGTACACTTTAATTTTCCTGTGACTCCCAAAGAATTCTCTCTTGTTTTCTCTGCAATCAATTCTGGTATAGTTTCCTTATTTAGAGATGTGGTATTGGTTGATATGCCCTTAGTCAATCTAACTGATACAATATGTGGTAAAATTTGTTTTTCACAGACTAAAAATAACAAATCTATTAGTTCTCTATTTTTAAGGGAGGTTGCTACCAAGCCTTGCTCTATTGCTTATTGGACTAAATTTGTTAGATATCCTAAGTGGGAAAGTATTTGGTTATTACCTCACAACCTTTATCTTGTTTGTAACAAAAAACAAATCTCTTTCAAAATAATTCATAAATTCTATCCTGTTAAACATTTTCTCAGTAAGTTTAAGAAGGATATTGATGTTAATTGCTCTTTTTGCTCTTTGCTCTTGGAAATGGTACCCCACATCTTCTGGCACTCTAGTTATGTTAAAAAGTTATGGTATGATGCCTCTATGTTTATCAAAGAAAAGGTACTCTTTAATTTTAATTTGCATTTTGAAAATGTAGTTTTTGGATATTTCGATTAAGATAATGTGAAAAACGAAGTTTTTGTTATTAATCTATTTTGTTGGTTAAGTTTCACATTAAATTGTAAAGTGTAAATTTTCTAACAAAAAAAACTGTTTTACAGTGTTTTATAAAGAGTTGGAAGATTACTTTTGTACTATTCAACATAGTACTAATAGAAAGGCAATCAAAACCGTCCGTTTGTGTTCTATCTTCAAAATCTTTGAGTAATGTAAAGGTCATGCATATCTATGATTGTTTAAAAAAAAAATTCTTTTCTTTTATCCTTTGTTACCCTGGCTTTATAACGTCTGTTGTATTGTTCTGTATCTGTCGTTTAAAGCATTTTATATATATACACACGACTGGAACCGGACTTCATCCAGCCGCAGCTCTTGTACCAGCCGGTGATACTCGCCATGCTGCCTGCGTGTCCGAATTGTTTCGTGGACCCAGACAGTCCGGTGCTTGCGCGTTCGCCACAGATAGATAGCCTAAGATAATGGTTAAGGCCTATTTCAGCCCTGTTTCACGCTGGATACGTGAGCAGAACAGAAGCAGAGCGGAAGCAACATGCGCCCATTGTGTTTTCACACTGGCAATGATTGTATCGCGCAGCTGAGCCTCGGCTTGCGTACCGCAAATACAAGAGCGCGCATTACTTTATTTTAATTTTAAATGCAAACAGTGTTAAAGTTAATACATCTGGGAGGAAAACCTCTTTAAGAGCCTTATTTTACTACTGATATAGTTTATATAACTTTGATTTGTTTTGTCCACATTATTTTCAGTGTAGTGCGTGTAGTAGAATAGAATTGTTTTAAGTAGCAGCAGCCAACACAAAATATTCTGTGCTATGTTTAAAAAAAATAAAATAAAAATAAAAACATTCAGAGGAGGACATGAAGGGGGAGCGTGACAGAACTTTGAAGTTTTGGTCAACCCGGAACAGTAACATGCTGTGTACAGGCTGTGTAGTTTACATAATAAAATTAATCTTCAACTTAAGCTAGGCTTAAATGTTTAAATCCATGTTTAGTCAATGTTTAAATAATTTAAACATGCGTTTGTGATTTTGGCAAGAAAAAAAAAACTCCTGGCAATAGTGTGTTTTCGGGTATTTTTATTTTTTATTTTTCACAGTGCTGAAAGTCATGGTGACTGGGTGAAACACAGTAGACATCATTTATATGCATATATGAAATTGCAAATTTTTCATGTCAACCCATGTTTACTTTGACAAGGAACAATGCACTGTCACTTTAATTCAGCATGAGCAGCGCAGCAAAAATAGACTCGCGCCGAAACGATTGCGGCTACGCACTGCCTCGGCATGCAGTGTGAATGCTCTAACCTCTTTACATGGGCGCCCAGACAACAAAAGCATGTTTAAATGATTTAAACTACAAGTCTAGCTTAAGTTGAAGATTAATTTTTCATATAAACTACATATACACAGCATGTTAAAGTTTCGGGTTAACCAAAACTTCAAAGTTCTGTCACGCTCCCCCTTCATGTCCTCTTCTGAATGTGGATTTTTTTAAAGATAGCACAGAATATTTTGCTCTGGCTGCTGCTACTTAAAACAATTCCATTCTACTACACGGAAAACAATGTGTATAAAACAAATAAAAGTTGTATAAACTAAATCAGTAATAAAATAAGCCTCTCGAAGAGGATTTTCTCCTAGATGTATTAACTTTAACACCGTTTGCATTTAAAATCAAAATAGAGTAAAGCACATTCTTGTATTCGTCAAACCGCGGTTCAGCTGCGCAATACAATCGCTGCCAGTGAAAGCACAATTGGCGCGTGCTGCTTCCGCGTAGCTCACGCATCCAGTGTGAAACAGGTCTAAAATCACACGAGGGGTCTGGCTGCAGACTTGACCTTGCACGCTCACTCACCTGCACGTCGTCTGCAAACGACGTCACTTGCAATCGCCAAAAGGCTCCGCTGTCTGTGACGTCACTTACAATCGACGCAGCGAAGCGTTTTCAGCTACCTGTTCGCGTTTTCTACAAATACTGAGACTGAAATGTACTGTATTTTAAAAGATTTTTGTTGCTGCATTTTGTTTATTGCAGGATAAATTATATACTTAAGCATTCACGTTGGCTACCACTATTTATTTATAAACGCAAAAGTAATAATAATAATATATAATAATATTATATATATATATATATATATATATATATATATATATATATATATATATATATACACACACACACACACACCAAGGAAATAAGATTACTATATCTATACAAAAACAACACATTTATAATTTAAAACAATATTTTTATTTTAAAAAGATGCACATTTTTGTTATAGTTTTATTCTAAATATTTCAGTGATACAGGCAATTTAAAACTATTAACAGTTATTGTTGAATTATTGCTAAATAATAATAATAATAATAATAATAATAATAATAATAATAATAATAATAAAATAAATTACCAAGATAAACAAAAATTAATAAAATAAAATGTATAATATAAAATATAAAAAATATCAAAACTATATACTATAAACTTAATACTGTACAATTCCATAACAATCTGAACTATTCTTACAAATAATATTGAATAACACATTTCCAAAAACTGAATTATAGAAAAGGACTGTTGCAATTTCCATTGTTGAAGAACAATGACAAAAAATAACATTTATAGCATCTCTAACAGTTTGAGCTTTTCTTTTCTTTTTTTTTTTTTCTTAAATAAGATATCCCAAAACAATTTCGAAAGAACACTAACATGCAATACAAAGATGCAAATGACCAACTATGGACTTTCTAATTCTGTGCGACAGAAGATTGCATGATTCATGATGTCCCTTAAATGTTCAAGAAACATTTGCATATTCTGCATTTGAGTTTCACTGCAATTAGGACAATGGAATGAGCCTCAGTTCTGCAGGGCAAATGGCAACCACATAATTTTTTATCTGTAGAAAAATCACAGTACACAAATCAGGAAAAACAATACTAGTCCATTAATGTAAAAGCCTGATAATGTCATTATTAAATCTGAACAGCAAAATTCAGTATACAGTAATACCTTTTAATGCTTTTAAAAAGAATTAAAAATTAATTTGCTTGTGACCATATTAGTCATCAACAATAACAACAGGATAGGCGAATAATGAACTTACCTTTGAAAACAACTGCCTTTTTAAAATGGCTATCCCACTGTTTGTTTCTTTTGAGTGTGGTTGGCTTCAGAGCAGGGCATAAGGCACAATGGTACATCCTGCAACATGATGGTGCATCTGTAAGAACGGAAAAAAGTTACGTTCAAATCCCTCTGCAATCTAAACGGATGTGTATTGTAGCTTTTCGTGTTTGTTTGTTGGATTGATTCTTGATATCAGAATTGTGTCTATCGCACAACATCTACAGCCACTGCCAAATGTAAACAAATCGATACAGATTTTCTTTTTCTTATTGTATTTTATAAATTAAAATTCTAAACACAAAGTGTAATTATATACTGACAGAAAATACTATACATACGGCAACGATTCTTGTGAGCCATTCTTCTTCTTCGAGTTTTACTGGCGGGTTGCGAACCAACTAAATATCTGCACACGAGGATTAAGTCTTTAAAATATATTGTTTCCCTATATTCTATGCTTAAAGAATTTCCAAATTGTTTTAATACATTTACCATTACCTGATCTGGTATTCAATAAATTACCAACCGTGTATTCCGAACATCCTTCCGCTTGTAACTGTCTCATAAATTAAATTATTTCTTGTTCATATTTGCTACAATTTAATAAAACATGGTCAACAGTTCCCTTTTCCTGACAAATGTCACATAAACCCGTATTATGTTTGCCCATTATGTCAAGTGTTAAGTTTGGTATGAATCATTCTTAACCGAGTTAGCATTGACATCATCATCTCTACTTAAGTTATGAATAATATTATTTTGTCTCACTTTATCTTGTACTTTATAGAAATGTCTGCCAGTCTGATTTACATCCCTATATTTGTGCCATTCGCTATAGCAGGCTTCTAAAATTAAATGCTTTCCTTCTGCTCTGCTTAAATTACTGTAATATTTACATTACAATCAATTTATTTAGGTTAAGTGCTTCCTTAGCCATTTCGTCTGCTTTCTAATTTCCTAATATCCCAACAAGTGCTGGAGTCCAAATAAAATGTACTGAAATTCCTTTGTCTTAATCTGTATAAACTGACCAATATTTCCTTTAAAATATCCCCTCGACAACTTGCAAGCCAAAATAATAAATATAACACCTGTCGGGTTGTAGGAGTCGGTTGTATGTGACGTCTCAGATGGCGGAGCCTGCAACTGGCGATTGCAAGTGAGATGTCACTGGCAGAGGAAATGCAGGTGAGTGAGCAAGTAAGTCGGAGTTAAGTCCCTGTTATAATGTTTGAGTTGATTGTAAATTGAATGTAATCTTGTTGGTTTTCATTATATAAAAAAAAAAAGCAAAAAAAAAAAAAAAAAAGCTGAAGACTGCATTGGTAGCATTGGTCTATTAAATGTTACTATGGCTACCAGTAGTAGGAACGCCTACTGGCGACTTCATAGCATAGCGACTGGCAGCGATAAAACCGCTGTGTGTGTGAATGTAGCTTATGAAATCATGGCAACCGGCGGTAAGTAAAGATAGGAACGCCCACTAACGACCACCGTAGATCGATTGGAGCGACGCGAGGCAAAAAAGCGCTACTGGTGTAGCACACAAAATCTGAAAAGAGGCAAGTGAAGTTTAGTTTATACTAAACTACGTTTAGTCATTTTAATGACATTATAAACTCTGTTAACTCTATCTACATTAAGCTTAAATATTAACTGTGGCGATAGATGGATAGCCAATTAATTAACTCAGTTTACATCTACCTAGCTAACCACATGGAATGACCTGCTTCAGCGAGCTAGCCTAACTTAATTTTAACCTGATGTACAAGGGTACAAATAATTGGTTTATAGTGTGGTTGTGCTAAAAATATATATATTAAAAATGAATTTTGGTTAACTCTAGGATGTAATTATTCTACCTAGCTAGGATTTAGGTAACATTAACTCAAAAGAATTTAACTTAACTTGTCAACTTTACTGTCAGGTGGCAGAGATGGCGACAGTTGCGAGAAAAAGCTTTTATTAAAAAGAGTGTTTAGCACAAAAACAGATCCAAAACACTAGATGTAGTCAGGTTCGTGAGAGAGGTGTGAGGTCAGGCAATGAACAAACAGGGTATCAAAGATCCAAAATAAATAAATCGGGAATAACAAACCAGAATCATCAATCAGAAATAAAGGCTTGGTACGTTAATTGTAAGAACAGAGCTGAGCGTATCTTTACAGTGTGTGAGTGGTCGGCGTGTGCTTAAATAGGTGAGGTGGTGATTGAGTCCAGGTGTGTATGATCAGTAATCTTCTGACTGTGAACTTGACACTGAACGTGGCGTGGTTGATTTTGGCATAGACATGACATTCACAAGATTCATTAAACATGTAGTTAACTGTGTAAGTTTAATTACAATTGTAATTTTATTTCCTAATAATTGCAGTGGAATTTACTATTATAGTATGACTTGAATATCCTAGATGGATACTTGTGGGCAGAAATCTAGGATGGCTTTGGTAAATGAAACAACTGAAGGAAAGTCATGCTCTTCTGATATAAAAATGACACCAAGTAAGTAAAAATGGTATTGCATAGTTTGTGTGTGTAGTTCAAAATAGTATATGATTTTATGTGGTAGTAAAACTCACCATCCACTTTTATGAAGTTATCCAGTCAGCCAATCATGATATTGTTTATAAATGTTTTTTTTTTCAATGTGTTTTTGACATTTCTTGAGGTTCACACTCTCCTGAGTAGTTTGGCATCAAGATTGTGAAGACTGGCCAAAAATTGTAGGACTAGTTACCCAAAGTTATCATAAATTTGAGTGGGTGTGTGAAATGGTCCAAAAGTCAGTTTCTATAGTTTCAGGCATAGAATAAAAAAAACAAAAACAAAAAAAAACCTTTCTACACTTTAATTCCCAAGAGATATGCTTGTTTTGTTTGTAAAAATATGAAGGTAGCTGTAGAAATTTAGAATTCTATTCTATTTGTGCTACAATATAAAATTCTATAAAAGTATAAATACAACTGTTGTCTCCATCTTGTAATATATGCATAAATTTCCTTCTTTTTCTACTGTAGCTATTTTACTGAGATTTTTTTTTTTAGCATTGCTGCCATGTTTTGAGCTCACTACTATTTGCAGTAGACTATATTGTTAATTTTTTTTCCTTGTACTGTATATTAGCGTCAGTATTAAGTTCCTCTGTGTACACATTTATAAGGACCTTAAATGGACTGAACAAACAGGATTTTTGGATTTATACAATTAAATTGTATACATTAAATAATATATTCAATCATGTTTGTGTTTTTCTTGTTAATTTTGAAAAACTAAAATTGTTTGAAAACTTGTGTATTATGAATTTTCAAAAGCAAGAAGCTCTACATATATTAATGTGTTTATATAGAAATATAAATTTTACAAAGGAATGTGAAAAGCAGGGCGTGCTTTAGATAGTTGATAGATGACAGATAGTTGGCTGGTTTCTCAGTCTAATAAAGCTAGGAAGATTCAGAGAGATTTCACATTTATCTGTGGCAAATGAACCAAAACAATACAATTTGTCTAATCAAAAGCCTTGTTAAAGTTCAGAGAATGGTTAAGTAGATGTCAGTAGTTGGCTTGCTACTGCTATCAGCACACCATACCATTAGCTAATAATTCGTTGGCCACACATGTTGGGATCCTGCAAATAAATATGTAAATGTTTTGTAGTTCTAAATGCACTACCGAACCATAACAAATATACACATACTGCATACATTATAACTAAGCATTTGTTTTATTTCTGATCCATTTCACATTCCATGGCTAAGGAAGATGGCTAGTTAAACGTTTCCAGCCTACACTGTTTGCCATGTGAAAATGCCCATTTAAAAAAAAAAAAAAAGTGACATTTTCTGGACTTGGGAAGGAGGTTGGTCTCTCAGGAGAGGTGGATTGAGCAAGGAGATCTGCAGCCAGACACTTGGTGTGAGCATCAACTTGGTGTGCTGCATGGTGGATAGAAGCAGATCCCTGGTGTTTGCCTTTGGCTCCTTAAAGCATACTGCCAATGCTGGCCTTTTGGTGGCAGCCATTTGATTATGAATAGAAATTCTAATAAAATGCCTGTCTTCAAGGATTTTTTCAAGGAATTAAAGCATCACTGCAACAGCATCAGGATTATATCAATCATATCATCATCTCAAGAATAGCAGTCGAGGCCACAAAACTCTCCATGCTGCTTGAAGGAGTACAACATGAATAGGTGTACCAATCTAAATGTACAGAAACATTTGCAATATTAAGCTCCAGTACTGAACTACCATAGGTAACCTTACCTCATTTAGCTCACCTAGGTCTTCCAATAGATCTGAACATTAGTTAAGATTAAGACTGGCACTAATCTCTCTAAAGAGAATTAATCTGTAGTAGCAGGCTTTATGTTCAGAATTCCAGCAATACTGCTGCTTCTGTCACCCTTACCAGCAACATTGTCATTTCTGTGCAGAAATTAGCCACCAAAATATCTCAATGGTGGTCACTTTCCACTAAAAATGAAGTGAGAGAGAAAACAGTCAAGCTACAGTCAATAAATCTAAACCTACAAAGGGTAACCTAGTAAACTAGCCAATCAGTGTAGGTACAAAATAAGTGTACCTAATCAAGTGGCTCAGTTGTGTATATATACACTTTTACAAGTCTTTTTAATTCCAAGGTGATTAGTTGCTTGTGTAAAAGATTTGTGTATACAACACACACCTTATAAGCAAATAAGCTATGTGCACACAAATGATTGAGAGACTCTCTTTTTGTGCTGGTCAAACACTTAATGCCCTGGCTTTATTGAACATTTTTTTCTTCATATTAAATTAATTAAATCATCTATGTGGGAGGTGAGGGTGGGCCAAGACAATTAAAAAATCTTATGGACTGATAATGCCTTTGGAATGGGCATTCAGTTTGTGGTACATACATAAGTACAAGTAGCCTTGTGAAGTACCGTCCTCTTCACAGAAGAGAGCACTTGCAGTTTCCAAAGGAAAGCACCACATCATCTGGTGGCTGGGAGAATTCTTACAGGGGAAAAATGTCCTTTGTTCATTTCTCTTGTTTTTTAAACAAAGTGGAATGACAGTGATGTATACAAAGATCCTATTGCAGACACCCCCCCCCCCCCTTTTTCCTTACAGCCATAAACCATAAAAAAAAATCATTTTAAAAAGCCACACAAAAACCATGTAATCTTCAAAAGGACATGGGAGGGGCAATTAAAAAAACAAAAAAAAAACAACAAAAAAAAACAAGGTAAATAAAAACAGCACTGAGATATACGCATATTGGAGATGAATTAAATAATGAATATAAGTTCAAAGTGCAGATTCTCAGCTTTAATGTGAGGGTATTTACATCCACATTGAGTGAACAATGTAAGAATTACAACACTTTATATGTGGTCCCCCCTTTTAAAGGACTAAAAGTAATTGGACAACGCTGCTCAGCTGTTCCATGGTCAGGTGTGCGTCATTCCCTCATTATTTCACTTCCAAATAAACAGAGGTTTAGAGGTCTACAGTTGATTTCAAGTGTTGCATTTGCATTTGAAATCTGTTTCTGTTAACTCTCAAAATAAAGTCTAAAGAGCTGTAACTGCCAGTAATGCAAGCCACTAAAAAGCAAAGGTGTGGCCAAATCAATTATTTGGTATATTCTTAAAAAGAACGAACACAATGGTGAGTTCAAGAACACCAAAAGGCCCTGAAGACCACAGAAAACAACTGTGGCAGATGACAGAAGAATTCTTTCCCTGAGGAAAAAAAAAAAAAATCTCAACAGTTGGCCAGATCAAGAACACGAGGAACAAGAGGTAGGCATATCTGTGTCAAAGTCAACAATCAAGAGGAGCTTTCACCAGAGTAAATACAGAGGGTTTGTAAAAGGTAAACCACTGGTAAGCCTAAAAAACCACCAGATTAAAAAAAAATTGTACCAGAATGATGGGAAGAGAGTAGTATGGGCAAAGGAAGGAACTGCTCATGATCCAAAGCACACCTCAAATTATGGTGTGGGCATGTACAACTGCAAATGGAACTGGTTCTCTTGTATTTATTGATCACTTGACTGCTGACAGTCACATGACACAAAGCAGCAGGATGATTTCTGAAGTGTATTGGGCTATATTATCTGCTCAGATTCAAACAAATACTTCAAAAACCATTGGACGGTGCTTCACAGCACAGATGCACAATGACTCGAAGCATGCTTCACAAGCAACCTTTGACTTTTTTAAGGCAAGTAAGTGGAATGTTCTGCACTGGCAAGTCAAAAAACCTGACCAGAAACCAACTGAGCATGGATTTCACTTGCTGAAACCAAAATGTCCCAAGACCGAGCAGGAACTGAAGACAGCTGCAGTAAAACCAGTCACCAGGGAAGAAACCCAACATCTGGTGATGTCTATGGTTTGCAGAATTTAGACAGTCATTGAGTACAAAGGATTTGCAACCAATATAAAAATTACTTTTAGTCCTTTAAACATTAGAGCTGAAAGGCTGCACTTTGGGGGGGGGG
>CM075023.1:8811530-8829316 GCA_037576675.1 Pangasius sanitwongsei
ATATATATATATATATATATATATATATATACACACATATGTGTGTGTGTGTGTGTGTGTGTGTGTGTATGTATATATATATATATACAAATAAAAACAAACACCAAATTGGACTAGTTTAAAACAACAAATCAGTAATGTCAAGTATCTATCATCAGGCGACTGCGATTTTGAAATCCAATGAAGCCACAGCCATGCGTGGCCCAAGAGACAAGGGTGCAAAATTGGCCATGCTCCACCCTCGCTGGTTGGTAGCTGTCGTGTGATGAAGGGAAAGTTAAAAAGTGTGTGGGAATTGGAATGACCAAATTCACAAATAGTGAACAAGTTTACAACACAAAAACTAAAAAAGAAGAAAAACGTGACTCCCATATCCAATGCCCAGTTTTCTGGGCTAGTTCCTGGTCTTTCTGTGTAGCTTTTGAGATTTTGCTGAGACCTTGAGACCCTGCAAACCAGGTCTCTTGGTCAGAGAGCTGACTAGTTAGCCATGTTTAATTTTATTACATTCTAATGTGCAGATATTTTTAGTTATAAACTATATGTCCAAATGTTTGTGGATCATCACACTAGTATGCTTTTTGAACATCCCATTCCAGCTTTGGTCCCCCCTTTGCTGTTATAATAACCTCCACTCTTCTGGAAAGGCTTTCCCCTAGATTTTAGAATGTGGCTGTGGAGATTTGCCCATTCAGCCACAAGAGCATTAGTGTGGTTGGGCACTGATGTCAGACGAGGAGGCCTGGGGGGGGCAGTCTGTATTTCAGCTCATCCCAAAGGTCTTTAGCTGACTTAAGGTCAGAGCTGTGTGTAGGTGACTCGAGTTCTTCCACACCAACCTTGGCAATCCATGTCTTTATGGACTTCTATTTGTGCATTTCTATTTGGGCATTGTCAGGCTGGAACATGTCTGGGCTAGGCCCCTTAGTTCCAGTGAAGGTAAATTCTAAAGCTACAGTACACAGACATTCTAGACAATTGTCCGCTTCCAACTTTGTGGCAACAATGTTGGAAAGGCCCATATAGGTGTGACGGTCAGGTGACCGTATGCTGCTAAAAGTCTGATTGGATCACTCAAACACTGTCATTATTAAAATTCAGTTATTGTACTTTTATTATGCTAAATGTTTTAATCAATTAACAATTGAAATCATTGCTAATTGGGGCAATGCTTTTTTTTTTTTTTGGCTGTATTGAAAATGTATTGCATCGAAAAACCACCGTATCAGATTTTGTGTGTAGTTATACTGCTAAATAACCATTTATAATGTATATTAGGAGCTTAGGTTTTTCCTACCAGGAAAAAAAAAAAAAATTATTATTTTCCTATAACAACACACCCCATCATGTATTATTACATGTAATGTGTAACGAATCAGTTAATTTCCATCAAGCACTTCTTGTAGTACGTTCTGTGGCTCTCTAATTCTGTTCATAGGGCATAGTGCACTACATAGGTCCATCATTATATTAATCTTCAGCCTAACTACTTGTTGGAAGTGGTTTATCCAGAAAAGAAAGCATAATATTGTGATACTATTTTGATTTCTATCTATGGCAGTGTTAAGTAATGTTATGCTACTGCTAATGTTTGTCATCTATAGCTGTATAAAATTATAGACTAAATAGGATTTGAATGTATTACAATACTCTTTTGGTCATCAAAAAAGGCAAATATGACTTTTGAAGTTATTTGACAGCTAGTCGAGTATTAAAGGCCATGACCAGGGGCTCAACAGTAATGATTCGTGAGATCTAGTCTTTAAACTGGCAACCCCTGATCAGCAGCACAGACCCTGTGCTAGTACAATCTATGTTTAAGAGTAATAACTGAGGAGGGGAAAAACTACAACAAAAAAAAGAAATCGGTATATGCCAACAAAATCTTAGGGCTACAGTTTCAAGTTAATCATGAAGGTACACACCAGTTGTGAGTGGGGCGGCAGCTGCTCTGCTTTCAGCACGATTTTTAGCTGGACTGAAGAGGCCAGAGCTCAGCTTCTGTGCTGAGCAGGGCTGGAGGTTATTGGAGTCATGGGTAAGAGCCGTCCAAGGTCTGAAGTGCCTCCAGCGACAGGCCTTAATATTATGGAGGATCTGTGAGAGGTCTGATGAGTATGTAGAGGAGCAGGAGGAAGGACCCGAGGCAGAGGTCCGGACAATGGTATGTGAGGTATCCATACTAGCAGGCTGGTGGGTAAAGGAAGGAGCGGGAGAACCTAAGCCCAACCCATGGTACACAGCATTCCAGTCAGAGTAGGCCCGATCCAACAGAACCCTCAACACACACAGAAACAGAGAGATCTTAATCTTCACATGATGGTTCTTTTTGTAAAACAGCAATTATTTGTCATGAAAAACTCAAAGTGTAATGTGCCTCTCACCTGCCCCCTCTTCCAACCCTTCGTCGTGCTAATCCCACACATCGGTGAGGTATGGTGAGTGTGGTCAGAGAGTAACGGTAACGGGCATCTCCCAAACCACCCTCAGCAGGATCTGACCATGGCCATGAACCCTGCCCTCCACACACCTGTATATGAGAGAGAGAAAGAGAGAGAGAAAGAGAGAGAGAAAGAGAGAGAGGGAGGGAGGGAGGGAGAGAGAAAAAGGGAGGAAGGGATGAGTGACACCATATAGTTACAGAGAGTGGGTTAATTGAGTGTGCCCTGAAAAACTCACAGATTGATAGTGGCAGCCGGACCTGCGTCTAAATGCAAACACACCATCAGGATCATTCTCTTCTTCTGCCTCCGAGGAGCCAGAAAATAGCTGGGTGATGACAACATAATCACAAACAAAAATAGCAGTGAGTGTCTAAGCTTGAAAAGTCATACTAGATTATTATTTTCCCCCTGTATAATATGCCCCTTTCTCTGCTTTTTGTGTGTGCAGTTTTTCTTAAGAAAGAGACAAGCCTGTAGCTCTGAAGAGTTTTGTAGAGAATCACAAAATTTGAAAACACTTGAACTTTAATTGATCCTGCAAAACAAAAACAAATCTGTTCCGGGAGGAGTGAACACCAAGAGTAATTTCAGCATATAGCTTAAATGTGCAGCTTTCCCAGCAGAGTAACCTACTGACACACACACACGGTGGTTACAAACAGCTAATTTGTTTACATCAATGTCAGACCTGAGATCTTCGCTTCTGCAGCAGCAGCTACATGATATGGCCAAAAATTTGTCAACACTTTCTGCTAAATGTCAGCATTCCAATCCATCCCAAAGGTGTTCAGTGGGGTTGAGGTCAGGGTTCTGTGTAGGCCACTCATGTTCTACCACATGAGCCTTGGCAAACCATGTATTCATGGACCTCGGTTTGCGCACGGGGCACTGTCATGCTGGAACATGCTTGGGGTAGGCCCCTTAGCTCCAGGGAAGGGAAACTGTAATGCTACAGAGTACAAAGAAAGGTGTCAACAAACGTTTGGCCATATACTGTAAACAATTTTTTTTTTTTTAAGTCTCCAAAACATGACTAAGTGCCAGATACCGGTCTGAAATGAGTCAATTCACTTCCATATACAAGGCCAAGAGGGAAAGAAAATTTATTCCTACTTGGAGGGATAAATCTGACTTGGTGAGCTACAACAAAGAACAATGGATATTTTTGCCATACCTACCATGCACCATAACATCTTTACCCAACACACGAAGGACAGTTGTATTCTGTGCAAAGATAAATATTAACTCACACATTTGCCTTGCTATCACAGAGTTTTTCTTAATCAGTGACAGAAACAAGCAGACATTATGTAATTATTAGCGTGACTATCCTATTATAACACACAATTGTCTTAATTCTGGTGAGTTAGCAAGAATGTTGTCAAAGCGTTAGTGCAGTTGTTTCTATAGCTAACCTAGCTGTGGACATGGAATTTACTAGAATAAGAAACTTGGCACATCATCCACTGAGAAAAGACATCGTTTAGAAGAAAATGAGTCACTGTCACAATCTAATGTGTCACTAGTTACAACCAGACTCCAGTGTTAGCACAACTGACAAGGCAGCTTTCCCAGCTCACACAAAAATCTAATGATTTAACACATATGTTAAAGATTTGCCTTGCCTTTTTTATGACGAGGACAAGGTTATGCTCTCTGTCAGTACTACCAAACAAAACACCTTTCAACACCTGCGAACAACTCATATTGAATGCTGAGATGCCTGTTTTGCCATCACTTGGTCACTGTTGCTGTAAACTGGCAAATAAATAGGATGAATGAGGATGTTCTTTGAGAGATAAAAATAATAAATATAGCTTGCTATATCACTATAAAAGAACTGTGTTGTGCTGAACCTGGCCTGGCCTAATAGGCAACGACTTGAAATGAATTGAGAATTTGCTGCTTAAGTTAAGGTTCACACTACCTGAATCATGACTGGTTTATTAACTATACTTACATGCAAAGATACAGATTCCTAATAAACTGTTTATATGGATCCTAAACTGGGCACTCTATAGACAATATTCGGTTACAATATATGCATGTTACTTCACTTGAAATGTGATCCAAATTTATACTTGTGCGGGGAGCAAGGATTAGTGTTACCATACATGAATCCGGTCAGTGCATTCAGCTTTTTAATCATGCTGCTTGTGTGTTTAATGCATTTTAAATTATATCTTTCTCAGGAAAAAACTCAACCAAGTGTGAAATTTTTATAAACAGCAAGAAGTGTGTAAGTGCAGTAAATTTGCCCATCATTTCATATTTACCCAACATTCATGCCTCGTTGTTAAAAAATAAAACTCAAACGCACATTATCCACTGGTATAACGCCTTCACTGATATACTAATGCTACCAACATTAAAAGTTACTGTCTAGGAATAACTGCATGAAAAGTATTTTTTAAAGAGATTTAAGCTTTATTAAAATTTTAAAATATCTATGCTCTGCATTACACACGTGTAGAAAGCATGCACAGATTCTGATACAGAAAGTAATCCAAAGAAAACTTTCACATGGCTGTCATTTTCCTATTTAACCTAAAGGACATTAATTGGTTTAATTGGCCTCAATTGGTTTACTCTATTGCTCTATTTTGGGAGGTTTCTCCCTTCAGTCTCCTCTTCAGGAGGTGAAATGCATGCTCAATTGGGTTAAGGCCTGGTTTTAGACATGGCTACTCTAAAACCTTGCTTTTTTCCCCCCTGATGAAGTCCTTTGTTGTGTTGGCAGTGTGTTTTTGGTCATTGTCTTTCTGCATGAAGTTCCTCCCAATTAGACTGGATGGATTTCTCTGTAAATTGGCAGAGAATGTTTTTGTAGACTTCTGAATTCATTCTGCTGCTACCATCATGAGTTACATAATCAATAAAGATTAGTGAGCCTATTCCAGTAGCAGCCAAGCCATGACACTACCTTCTATGACCTTGTATGTTTTCTGTCTCCAAAATTTGGACTTTCCATCACTTTGGTAGAGGTTAACCTTGGTCTCACCAGCCCATAAAACTGCTTCAGAACTTCTGTGGCTCATCTCTGTATTTCTTTCCAAATAGTTTCATATTCTTACTGCTGATGACTGGCTTGCATCTTGTGGTATAGCCTCTGTATCTCTCCTCTCAAAGTCTTCTCTGAAAGGTGGATTGTGATTCCTTCACCCCTGCCCTGTGGAGGTTGTTGTTGATGTCATTGACTGTCGTTTTTTGAGCTTTTCTTCACAGCTCTTACAATGTTCGTCATCAACTGCTGTTTTCCTTGGTTGACCTGTTCAACATCTGGTTGTTTGTACACCAGTGGTTTCTTTCTTTTTCAAGACATTCCAAATTGCTGTATTAGCTACATGCAATGCTTGTGCAATGGCATGGATTACTTTTCCCTCTTTTCTCACCTTAAAAGGGCTTGCTTTTCTCCCATAGACAGCTCTTTGGTCTTCATGCTAGTTTACCCTTTTTAACAACAAATGCAGTCTTCACAGCCTAAACCCAGGGCTCAAACCAAGAGCAGACATTCATCTATTAATTGTTTGAACAGTCAATGTTCCAATGTTTGATCACTTGAAAAATTGAAGGGTTCAAACAAAAAGGTGCCATGTTATAAATTCTGATCTCTCGTCTAACATTCATCTTTTGATCTCAAACCCACATGTCTTCAGTGTATAGCACAACAAAAGAACTAGCCTTTCCACTCCAATACTTTTTACAATACAATTTGCTTTGATTAATGGTTTCCAGAATCTTTTTTTTTTTTTTTTTCAATTCACTAGTAGTTTCTAAATTCCCAGATGCATGATGTATACCGAATGTACACTATATGGCCAAACACCCATATGTGGAGGCACATAAATGTACAGGATGACTATGCTGTAGCATTACAAAAACCCTTTACTGAAACTAGCAGGCCTAGCCCAAACATGTTCCAGCATGACAATGCCCCTGTGGACAAAGTATGGTCCATGAAGACATGGTTTCCCAAGGTTGAAGTGGAAGGACTGAAGTGCCCTGCATAGAGCCCTAACCTCAGCCCCACTCAACACCTTTGAGATGAACTGGAACGCCAACTGCACCCCAGGACTTCTCACCTGACATCAGTGCCTGACTTCACTAATGCTATTGTGGCTGAATAGGCACAACCCCCACAGCCACATTCCAAAATCTAGCTGAAAGCCTTCCCATGGGAGTAAAGCTTATTATAACAGCAAAGGAGGACAAAATCTGGAACGGGATGTTCAAAAACCAAAAATGGGTGTAATGTTCAAGTGTCCACAAACTTTTGGCCATATAGTGTATGTACCAAAATTTTTGTACAAGTAATTTACACTGATCCGCCATAACATTAAAAGTCTTAACAAAAAATGACAGGTGATGTGAATAACATTGATTATCTCCTTACAATGGCACCTGTTAAAGAGTAGGATATTTTAGGCAGCAAGTGAACAGTCAGTTCTCCAAGCTGATGTGTTGGAAGCAGGAAACAGGCAAGTGTAAGGATCTGAGCGACTTTGACAAGGGCCAAACTGTGTTGTCTAGACAACTGGGTCAGAGCATTTCCAAAACTGCAGGTCTTGTGGGGTGTTTCCAGTATGCTTGGTTAGTGCTTTGGTTAGTGCCTACCAAAAGTGGTCCAAGGAAGGACAACCGGTAAACTGGCGACAGGGATGCGGCCAAGATTCACTGATGCACCTGGGGAGCAAAGGCTAGCCCGTCTGGTATTATCCCTCAGAAAGTTACTGTAGCACAAATTGCTATAAAAGTTAATGCTGGCTGTGACAGAAAGGTGTCAGAACACACAGTGCATCGCAGCTTGCTGCGTAGCTGCAGACCAGTCAGAGTGCTCATGCTGAACCTGTCCACAGCTGAAAGCACCTACAATGGGCATGTGAGCATCAGAACTGGACCATGGTGGCCTGGTCACATTTTGTTTTACATCACGTGGATGGTAGGTGCATGTGCATCATTTACCTTGGGAAGAGATGGCACCAGGATGCACTATGCGAAAAACGCAAGCTGGCAGAGACAGTGTGATGCCCCGGGCAATGATCTGCTGGGAAACCTGGCATTTATTTCTGTTACTTTGACATGTATCACCTACTAAACAGTGTTGCAGACCAAATACACCCCTTCATGGCAACAGTATTCCCTAATGGCAGTGGCTTCTTTCAGCAGGATAATGTGCCCTGCCACACTGCAAAAATTGTACAGTAATTGTTTGAGGAACATGACAGAGTTCAACGTGCTGACTTGGCCTCCAATTTCCCCAGATCTCAGTCTGATCAGCCATCTGTGGGATGTGCCAGACAAATAAGTTGATCCATGGAGGCCCCACCTCACAACTTACAGGACTTAAAGGATCTGCTGCTAAAGTCTTTGTGCCAGATACCACAGCACACCTTCAGAGGTCTTGTGGAGTCCATGCCTCAATGGGTCAAAGCAGTTTTGGTGGCACAAGGGGAACTGACAAGATCGGGAAGGTGGTTTTAATGTTATGGCTGATCTGTGTATTTTTTTGTATAATAAAACAGAGATGGTTTTTAACACCTGGACATTCTCTCAAATGCCGAGACCTTTACCACATGATGACAGTGAAGTAGTAATTATTCAGTATATGCACCCAACATAACATCACTACAGCTCCTTTTTCTCCACTTGTTCTGTCCATGCCAATACTGCTTGTAGCATTCAGAGCCATCCTGTGCAGCTTGTGACTTGGCTGGCACTACAGTTTTTCTGTACTTCAAAGCTGTGATGGACACCATTTTTTACCTCTTCAGTTTCTGTTCTGCCGCTTCTCCCACTGCAATGAGTATATTAATTTTTTTTCTTGGTGCACTGGCCATGAATTGTTAGCCAGAGTTTCTACTGCTAGCTTAGCTTGTTAGCATATGCTTCGCTGTAGCTGAGCTATCTAGGCTGGTGCTCACTATCTTGCTATGAGTTTGCTCTGGCCCACACTTGGTACTATCAGCACTATAGGGCCAGGGCATTGTTCTTCCCTTCTTTGCTCATATGCAGGAAGGTACTCCCACCTTCGCCTAATGCGGGGCAAGAAACCACTCACACAGCACCTTTTGCCTGTGGACTCGTGGTTAACAATCTTAGTCTGGCCTGTCATGGACCTACACTTGCGTGGCCAGTTCCCAAATCTCCTAGAGCCAGAAGACAATTGTCAGCTGTTTAACAAATGTCTCAGTTTTGGCCACATACGAGGACCCTCGGCTCAGAGCTCCCATGCACCCAATGTGAGGCTATGCCTATGCAATCTCAGCAACAATGACTAGCAGGCCTACACCTTGATTTTGAGGCTGCCCACACAACCCGGCTGGGCTCGACAATGGGCGTTACACACTAATACATCTTGAAACCCTCTAGGAGTGTGAAAAGACATTAACTACAGACATGGGGTAAAATCACTGATTTTGGAGCTGAAGTCATGCACTATGGCTCAGTTGGCATTATGACATTCTCCTGACAACTTAGAGGTCTGAGCTCCCCTTGTGGTGTTCGAAACACATGAGGTAAGCATTTCCATCTCTGAGTCCGGTAGATTTTTTCAACCAAAAAATGAAGCCAAGCCAAACTTCTCACTTGGCAATCACCACAGAATTCTGTGTACCTCAGTGTAAAGATTACATGGACAGTTAAGTGTTAGATTTACAACGGTTGCTCTCCACACGCCTGAGCCTAGTAGTAAGAGCCTTGGCAAATATGTCTGGTGAAATCCTGTGGTTTGAACTGCATGCCTCCTGTGGACCCCTGCATTGCATAGCTGGTGGTTTTACCAGACAAAATGTTACGCTCTGAGGTCTGCTCTCCAAGTATCGAGGGAAGACGTACTGACAACTGGGTAGTGAGGGCTTGATATCACTGCACATCTGAAGCAAATGAGCAACTCTATGGTGTTTTTCCAGCTAGTACTGGAGAAGCTATACCAAACAACAAGAGCCTGCCCCTCCTATATGGAGTTGATGGAGGCCTCACTTTTAACAGCTGGGCACTTGGATCAAAAGTTTGGGAAACTGTCCACCAGTTTAGATATTGCATGGCATCAGATATAGCACAGTCCTTACGGTGTGAAGCATGGCCCACAGCCAAAGACATCCTAGAGAGGAGAGCCCAAAGTTCAGAATCACAACATGGACTACACAGGAACACACCAACACTCCTGTGCCCTGCAAAGGCTCATGGGCCACACTGGAGCTACAGGCTCTTAGAACAGAGCTCCAGGGCACCAACAAACACCCCGATTCAGCCCATGTTTCTGGCTCTAAACAGCACACCATGCACATGCCAGTGAAAAGCAGAGGCTGCCAGTGGGATGCTTCACGGAGAGTGACCACTTCAGATCTTTTCTGATGACCTTATTTCAGGGGCACAAACTCCAGTTCTGCCACCAGCCCCATACTTCTAGGGGCCTTGTCAATTTCAGACTCCTAAAGGGTGGCTGCCCTGCTCCAGGATGTTTGTTCCCTCCTGGACAGAGGTGCAACTGATATACTGTGCAAAAGTCTTGGGCACCCTATATTTTTTTCAGTACAAACTTTGTTATAGACTTGTATTTTATGACTTCTACATTATCGAGTCAGTACAAAAACATTTTAGATGTCCAAACGTTAGTTTTCTGGCACAAAATTAAATGTTACAGAACAATGTTTGTAAGGCAGTAAAGAAAGCAGAATATTACGTAAGAGACCACTTTTCAGACAAAAATCCATAATGAAGGCTGCTGGATTTTGCTGGAAAAATAAAAGTCTCCAAAAGAACTGTGGCTGGTTCTGCAAGATGCTCAATAAAACAGCTCATTTCCTTATAAAACTGCACACACTGTACCTGAGACTACTATTTTTTTTTTTTAAAGCAACAGGCAGTCACACCAAATATTGACTGTCTCATTTATTACTGTTTATTGCTCTTTGTAGTATTTTTTTAAAATGTAGAAACATTTAATTTCATTATTTTAAGGGATCATTGCTCTACAGCATTTCTTTGCATGTGCCTAAGACTTTTGCAGAGTACTGTATATGTATAAAAAAGACACACTATTCAGAACAAAGGGGTCTACACAAGTATTCTCTTGTCTGAAAAAAGAATGGTGGTTTTCGTCCCATTCTGAATTTGGGAGAATGAACTCATTCCTGTAAGTCCATCTCTTTCATATGCTGAGGTTCTCAGGTGTTGTTCATGCCTTGCAGATGAGACTGGTTCATGTTGGTGGACCTGCATGATGCATACTTCCCTGTTCCCACTGCTCCAGCACACAGGTGCATCCTGGGACAGGTGCACCAATTCAAACTTTGATACTTCTGACTGTCTCTAGCCCATTATCATATCTGCATTTTTAAAGGGAGCAAAACGTGTCCACCCACCATGCCCCTGGGAAGCTCATGTGGGCCTTCCCCTTAGCAATAAGCTCGCCCTGCATGCATTTGATGGTCCCACTTTTTGTCCATTATGCCTTATACTGTTATCTGAACCACATGGTAGCTATTTGTTCATCAGACCAGTTACTCGGGTATCACTGTGTAAAGGCACAGGGTGCCCTCCTTTCTAAGACTGACCCAGTGGATGATGGAAATCACCACCATGGTCTAATGCTGCGTTCGTGGTGCCTCGTCAGTGGTAATTTGCAAGTTGTAATAATTTCCCACCTAGGCAAACATGGACACCTCCTCCAAAGTGTGTCTTTTTTGCTCTATAATAGCATGTAAAAAGCTCATAAAAAGAACTTTAACCTCACTTTTACATGCCTGAATGGCTATTGGTACTGTTCTACTATATTAAACTAGAAGACTACCCCAAGTTTACAAGTTGAGGGAGTATTTTCAGTGGTTTTTACCAGTTGTAGGCAGGGAATTACATGTTGCAACTTCACCTCGAATACAGCATATGAATAAGGTGGACATTCAGCCCCTATCATTACATGCCATTCTACCAGAAGTGTCTCATTCTCAAGGGCATTAATGTGTGGTCTGCCATTCCAGCGATCTGCACCACAGCTACCTTGGCACAGATTCGAGATTCTATAAGGTCACAATCAATTCTTCACTGCAAATCAGAAACATACGCAATACAGCAGTCATTTACAAATTGACCTTTTTTCCCCACTTTGCCTTCAGACAAGTAAAAAGTGGATTTACTTGCACGACTAGCTGATACCAAATCCGATCAGGAGCAGGGCTGCGTACTGCAACATTTATCTTCTTAACATGGATCTTCTTGACATGGATGATTAACATGGTTTAAACTAGTTTACTGTTGATTAAAACAAGTGCTGGAACAAACTCACATTAAGCATCAGTTAAATGTGCACAGTTTGCTGGCCCATTATCTGTGTTGTGCTATCCATGTTTGCTAGTTTTGCTAGCTTTTGATACTCACTGTACGTGATTGCATGAATGTACTCTTAAGTGTAATGTCTTGGTTAAAATTGTTGCTTTGCTTCCTCTACAAGGCACACTGGTTTGCACATAACATTGGCATGGTCCGAGACAGTGAAAAACTGCCAGATTGACATGATTCACTTCAGTGCATGTTTTTTTCATTTTCCGTTCTGCACACAAAGATTATGCTCACGTCTGTACAGCATTGATTGGCTCGCCGAATCATCCAGACAAAAGAAATATCAGCTGATTATTAACCACAATCATGACATTGTGGCATATGAAAAATATAGAGTACAAGGCATTATACCATTGTTATCAGTAATTTAATCAGTCTGTGAGCACTCCCTTTAATCTACTTTCATTTTTTCTTCCAATAATCTCCCAGTGCAATAACACTGTAGGTGATGTGAACCATAAAAATTTAAAAGACTACCATAGCATCCATCATCCCATTATTACTGTAGCACTTTAGAAAGCTGCTTGTTAAAACAGAAGCATTACCTTTTCCGCTTGATGTGTGATATAGACATATAGTATAAAAATACTTCAGAAACGCTTTTCGTAGATATGTGATGCAAGATTTGTTTGACCAGTCATTTTTTGTGTCCCCAGCACTTCAACACAAATTTACACCCACAGTCTCACCTATGCGCAAGCTACGCATCAAATAGGAAATACTATAATTTATTTAAAAAATGCATCTATGAACTTGAGGGATTTTGCCATTATACATGGAAGTATAAATATAAAATTTTGAAATCCCATGTGGTGACCATTTTAATCCATGTACCTGTGAGTAGGGCTCTTCATCTGAGCTGGGGAAATCATACTGGTTAAGGGCTTTACTGTTGACTGCTGCAGGGGTAGACTGACCAGATAGCAGCAACGGCTTCGGTTTCTTCTCATACTTCCTCTTCTGACGTACCACTTCTGGCTTGTCCAGCTGAACACAAATGCTAGTTACATCACATACAGTATATATTTGCATAATAAATGTGGTGTCATCCCCAAAAGAGAGTAGACTCCCTCACATCACAGCCACAGATGTGTGCTTTACCCTTAACTTAGGCTGACACCTTAGCTTGAAAAACAAATATTCAAGTTACGTAAAAATATTTTTAACCTTGAGTTGGCTTTCAGCCTGCAAAGGTCATTTTGGATAAGGAGCCTGTTTTAACAAATTCAGTGGTAAAAACAGTCAGTCACACCTACGTGCAAGTTGTCTGAAATCTAAGCTAAGTCTGATTTCCTCACATAGTGAATGTCATACTTTGAACCAGTGGTTGGATAGCTATATGTCAGAATAAAACTGACATAAGCCTGATCAATTTTATTAATAGAACAATCTACAATATGTGCGTGGTACTCCATGTATACCTTGTTCTTGTAGTCGCGGTCATTCTCTGTATGTCTGTACTGGCTGCTGGTGGTGATGGGAATCAGGGGAATAACCGGCTTCTCTAGTGCCCTCTGAGCCAGAAACTCTGCCATTACCTCACCCCCAAAATCAGCCATGCCATTCCTGCAATGCACATGCAAGTCAAGTGAGTGTGTTCAGATGTCCTAAATGTAGGAGAAAACTATATCGGAATATCAATATGGACCACAGCTCTAGCTTGCACTGCCAATTTATGGTGTAGAAAGCATAACAAACAGGTAGGGTTCTGGTTTAAACCAAAGAAAAATTAGATGAGTAGAGCTGAATGTAGTGCTGTAACTATACATACGATGGGCCTCATTTGCAAATCTTTCAATAAAGCTGTGTAAACATTTGCATAATAAAAGGTAAACGTCAGCACTGAAGATAATGCATAAGCAGCAAAAAGACTCTCAGCAGTAAAGTGAAAATCATTTAGACTGGTGTCTAATAAATACACAGACGGATCCACAAGTATTTGACAATTTTCATACCCTTTTGCCTTTGTATGCCACCACACTGGATTTGATGTGATTGAAGATGTTACTGTGATTCAGCTTTAATTCAAGGAGTTTAACAAAAATACTGCATTAACCATTTAGGAATTACATTTTTTTTTAAAACATAGTCTCTCCATTTTCACAGTCTCAAAATAACTTTTAATTTTTATTTAATTTTATTTTCTATATAGCGCCAGATCACAACAGAAGTCATTTAAGGTTACCTTTCTTATAGAACAGGTCTATACCTTGTTTGTTTATTAAACAAACTAAATAGCCTTATGTTATTTATCTTATCTACACGACGGCACGTCATTTCTGTCTCTACATGTTCGCGCGTTTACAATTCTCCTCTGCTCTGTATTCTGCTCCGATGAGCGCACGCACGTACACACACAGACACGTGCGTGCAAACAGGTGAGCAGAACACTCCCACCAGCGGACAGAGAGCGCATGTCGGAGAATATGTCGCATCAACCACCTGAAAAACAGACAAAAATATCTGCGTTTTTTAAACGCTCCCAGGGTGGTGAAGATGGCAACACTCGCTCTCCTGCGAGTAGTAGCCAGAGTAGCTCTCCTGCGGCTCAGTTGGGTTGAGATCAGGTGACTGACTCAGCCATTTAAGAACATTCCATTTCTTTGCCTTTAGGAGCTCTTGGGTTACTTTCACAGTAAGTTTTGGGTTATCATCAATCTGTACTGTGAAGAGCCGTCCAATGAGTTTGCAGCATTTGACCGAATCTGAGCAGAAAATACAGCTCTATACACTTCAGAATACACATCCCGCTACTTCTGTCAGCCACATCAATAAACACCAGTGACCCAGTTCCATTGGAAACCATAAATGCTCATGCCATAACACTTCCTCCATCATGTCTGACAGATGATGTGGTATGCTTTCGATCATGAGCCCTTCCTTTTCTTCCCCATACTCTTCTCTTCCCATCATTCTGGTACAAATCAATCTTGGTTTCATTTGCTGTCCAAAGAATCTTGTTGCAAAACTGGGCAGCATTTTTTTTTTTTTTTTTTAAGATATCTAGCAATGTATAATCTGGCCTTTCTGTTCTTGAGTGTCACCAGTGGCTTGCATCTTGAGGTAAACCCTCTGTATTTACATTCATGAAAGAGTCTCTTGATTGTAGACTTTGACAATGATACACCTACCTCATTGAGTGTGTTCTTGACTTGACTAGCTGTTGTGTAGGGGTTTTTCTTCACCAAGGAAAGAATTCTGCGATCATATACTTTAGTTGTCTCCTGTGTTTTTCCAGGCCTTTTCCAGTTCATTCCTTCTTTTTATAAATGTACCAAACTGTTGATTTGGCCACTCCTAAAGTTTCTGCTATCTCTCTGATAGGTCCTGTTTTGTTTGATGGCGTCCCTTCACTTGCTACGACACCTCTGTGGACCACATATTGAGAGTTCCCATGAACAGCTATCAAATGCAAATTCAACACTTGGAATCAACTCCAGACCTTTCATCTCCTCAATCTGCCATGAAATAACAGGGAAACAGGCTACACCTGGCAATGAAACTGCTTATCAGTCGATTGTCCAAGAAATGGAGGGACTGTGTAAAAAACGGCTGTAATTCCTAAATGGTTGAAAGTCTACATTTCAATCACATCTTGATTGCCTCATTTCAAATCCATTTTGGTGGTGTACAGAGGCAAAATTGTGTCACTGTCCAAATACTTATGGACCTGACTGTGTGTGTATACACATACACACACACACACACACAGTCAGATCAGCCATAACATTAAAACCACTGACAAGTAAAGTGAATAACATTAGGCAGCATCGTGAACAGCCAGTTCTCGAAGTTGATGTGTTGGAAAAATGGCCAAGTATAAGGAGCTGAGCGACTTTGACAAGGGCCAAATTGTGATGGCTACACGACTGTAGCTCCAAAATGGCAGGTCTTGGGGGGTGTTCCCAGTATGCCGTGGTTGGTACCTACCAAAAGTGGTCCACGGACAACTGGTGAACCAGCGAAAGGGTCACGGGCACCCAAGGCTCTCTGATGCACATGGGGAGCGAAGGCTAGCCTGTCTGGCCCGATCCCACAGAAGAGATACTGTAGCACAAATTGCTGAAAAAGTTAATGCTGGCTATGATAGAAAGTTGCCAGAACAAACAGTGCATCAGAGCCGCAGACTGGTCAGAGTGCTCATGCTGACCCCTGTCCACCGCCAAAAGCACCTACAATGGGGAAGAAAGGCAAGCCGACGGAGGCAGTGTGATGCTCTGGGCAATGTTCTGCTCGGAAATCTTGGGTCCTGACAATCATGTGGACGTTACTTTGACATGTACCACCTACCTAAACATTGTTGCAGACCAAGTACACCTCTTCATGGCAACAGTATTTGCTAATGGCAGTGGCCTCTTTCAGCAGGATAATGCACCCTGCTGCACTGCAAAACTTGTTCAGGAATGGTTTGAGGAACATGACAAAAGAGTTCAAGGTGTTGACTTGGCCCCCAGATTCTTCAGATCTCAATCCGATCAAGCATCTGTGGGATGTGCTGGACAAACAAGACAAGACCGATCCATAGAGACCCCACTTTGCACCTTATAGGACTCAAAAGATCTACTGCTAATGTCTTGGTGCCAGATACCACAGCACACTTTCAGAGGTCTTGTGGAGTCCATGCCTTGATGGATCAGAGCTGTCTTGGTGGCACAATATTAGGCAAGTGGTTTTAATATTATGGTTTTAATTACGCGCGCACACACACGCGCACACACACGCACACGCACACACACACACACACACACACACACACACACACACACACACACACCCCTATATGGACAAGAGTTTGTGGACACCTCATCAGCACACCCATGTGTGTGCCTTCCCCAAACTGCAGCCACAAAGTTGGAAGCACGCAACTGTATAGGAAGATTTTATAGGCTGTAAGCATTACAATTTCCCTTCACTGGAACTAAGGGGCCCAAACCTGTTGCAGCATGAGAATGCCCCTGTGCACATAGCGAGCTCCATGAAGACATGGCTTGCCAAGGTTGGTGTGGAAGAACTCCACTGGCTTGCACAGAGCCCTGAACTAAACCCCACTGAACACCTTTGGGATGATTATGGAACAATGACTGCACCCCAGGCCTCCTCGCCCAACATCAGTGCATGATCTCACTAATGCTCTTGTGACTGAAATCCCCACAGCTAGAAAAATCTAGTGGAGAGTCTTCCTTGAAAAGTGGAGGATCTTATTTCAGCAAAGGAGGTATGGGATGTTGAAAAAGCATATATTGGTGTGATGGTCAGGTGTCCAAAAACATTTGACCATATACACTGATCAGCCATAACATTATGACCACTGACAGGTGAAGTGAATAATATTGATTATCTCGTTACAATAGCACCTGTCAAGGGTTGAGATATATTAGGCAGCAGGTGAACAGTCGGTTCTCGAAATTGATGTGTTGGAAACAGGAAAAATGGGCAAGCATAAGGATTAGAGAGACTTTGACAACAGTCAAATTGTGATGGCTAGATGACTGGGTCAGAGCATCTTTAAAACGGCAGGTCTTGTGGTGTGTTCCCAGTATGCAGTGATTAGTACCTACCAAAAATGGTCCAAGGAAGGACAACCGGTGAACTAGCAACAGGGTCATGGGAGCCCAAGGCTCACTGATGGGCGAGGGGAGTGAAGGCTAGTCCGTCTGGTCTGATCCCACAGAAGAGCTACTGAAGCACAAATTGCTGAAAAGTTAAAGCTGGCTATGACAGAAAGGTGTCAGAACACACAGTGCATCGCAGCTTGCTGTGTAGCCACAGACCTGTCAGAGTGCCCATGCTGACCACTGTCCACTGCCAAAAGTGCCTACAATGGACAGGTGAGCATCAGAACTGGACCATGGAGCAATGGAAGAAGGTGGCATGGTCCGATAAATCACATTTTCTTTTACATCATGTGGAAGGCCGGGTGCGTGTGCAGCATTTACCTGGGGAAGAGATGGCACCAGCATGCACTATGGGAAGAACGCAAGCTGGCGGAGGCAGTGTGATGCTCTG
>CM075023.1:8829416-8844032 GCA_037576675.1 Pangasius sanitwongsei
GCTGTTAACGTCTTTGTGCCAGATACCACAGCACACCTTCAGGGATCTAGTGGAGTCCATGCCTCGACGGGTCAGGGTTGTTTTGGCAGCAAAAGGGGGACCAACACAATATTAGGCAGGTGGTCATAATGTTATGGCTGATCGGTGTAGTGTACACACACACACACACACACACACACACACAGTTAAGCTCAAAATTATTAGCCCCTAAGGAGATATGGAATATTTTCCTAAAATTCTGTCCCATGTTAACATCATTCTTAAAACTTTACCATGTAAAACATACATCAATTAAAAGGCCACCATTTGGTGCATTTGGGATTTAAAAAAAAAAATCTTCAAGATTGCTGTATAACAAATGTATTGAAAATTGGGGTGGTCAAAATTATTGGCCCACATGTGAATTCTTCTAGAAAATGTAGCATTTTTAGCAAGAACCCCTGGATCTCTGCGAAGATGATTGTTGCTGAACTGGCCTCTTCTGTACTTGAAGTTTCAAGGAAGACTGTTGTGAGGGCTCTTCATCGTGGAGGGTTTCGAGGTCATCGCCCAAGGAAAACTCCATTGCTCACACAGCAGCACATCAAAGCCAGACTGAATTTTGCTTGTGACCATTTGAAACATGGGGATGAGTTTGGAAGTCTGTCCTTTGGTCTGATGAGAAAAAAACTGGAGCTCTTCAGGCACATGGATATTGCTTTTGTTTGGCAAAAGAAAGGGGAGAAAAACACTGTTCCCATAGTTAAACAAGGTGGTGGGAGTATGATGCTGTGGGGCTGTTTTGCTGCTCCATGGACAGGGAACCTTGATCGGGTGAATGGGCCCATGAAGAAAGAAGATTATGCTTACATTTTGAAAGACAATGTGAAGAAATCTGCTGCAAGTCTGGCTTTAGGTCACTGTTGGGTCTTCCAGCAAGACAATGACCCAAAGCACACATCCAATTCGGTCCAAAATTTTTTGAGGGACCCCAAAATCAAGGTCCTGGAGTAGCCCTCTCAAAGCCCAGATCTCAATCCTATTGAGAATCTATGGCAGAAGCTCAAGATTAAGGTCCATGCTCAAAAACCATGTAATTTGGATGAGCTGGAACAATTTTCCAAGGAGGAATGTGTTAAGATCCCTCAAGAAACATGTGCCAACCTAGTTAGGAACTACAGTAAGAGGTTGCTTTCAGTTGTGGGTCAGAAAGGATACACTACAGACTATTAATTGTCAGAGGGCTAATAATTTTGGCTTTGTCATTTTCGTTTTTTTTTTTTTTCAACTCAGTGCATCAGTAAAATATTTTCAAATTTTGATTATTTTTTTCTTTGTTCTTTTGGAAGTGATTGTACTATAAACACTCATACTGGTCATTTCCTTGGAAAAGCTAAGGGTTTTGTTTGATTTTATAAAGGGGGTTAATAACTGTGACCCTAACACACACTACTGTGCATATATATGTCAGCATTTCTTTGGTCATAATTGAATGACTAGTTTTATTTGTTTTAATTTATGGGCTTGTGTTAGTTAGCTTTCGTTTCCATTTTCTTTAATAAATGCCGATAAAATGAAACGACTGGGTTTCACTGGGTTTACTTTTTATCTACTTTATCTACTTTTTTTTATTTTTAAAATCCATTTGTTATTAGTCCCTGTAAAAGTCCCCGAGTATGAGCTGTTAGTATAGAAAGAATAAAGTATCAGAACGAGCATGTTACTATAAACCTATTGAGGGCATTCAGTGAGATCACATTGGAGAGTTCAAAACTACTATGGAATTGTCAGTCATTTCACTCATGTCTTGACTGGCTTATCTGCCATTAGAAAAAAAAAAGAAACCCGCTTTTTAGGCATATTTTTCAATGACAATTCTTACCAGCCTACTCCGTTGTCAAAATGTGGGGCTCCTACGCAAAATGCATAAAGGTCGGCAGGTCTGCAAACTTCTTGTGCAAATGCTCGCATGAATGATTTACAAGTAATTCTGCTTGTATCCAGCTTGATAAACAAATCCAGTTTGAGGCCCATTGTCTTTAAAATTAACTTAGTATGAATGAATAGAACTTATTAAAATTACTCTTCCAAGTATTTTAATGTCAGATATGTACTGGAAAACAATCAGATTAAAAAAAAAAAAAAATTAAAACGATCAGATATGTACTAGACACTTTAAATAAAACTCAAAGTCTAACACAAACTGCAGACCTGCTGCTCCTTTTCAATACCAATTTCTACTCAAGAACATCCTTGCACCGTGTTTGTTCTTACAATAGTATTTGTGTTCAGTTTCTGCAGTCCTGCTCATTTTCCCCAATTTTTAGCCCTTTTCTGCTGTAGCCTTTTACAATATGTTTATCACAGAAACTTGCACTGTAATTATAATAAAAATTAAACCAAGTAATGTTTCTCTTGATGGCACAAACAATTTTTTTGGATTTGCTGTTATACATAAACATAGATGGTACAGGACAATTATTGTGTAGTAACATAACACATGCTGCTCATCACAACCCTGAGGTACTTCTAGGTCCTGTTCATGACTAATTCAAGAAAAGGGAAAAATATGTTTTATTTTGGTACTTTGTGCCTTACCTCTTCTCCACTATCTCCAGCGTGAGGTGCAGCAATTCTCTCTTGCTCTTCTCACGTCTCTTTATCATTTCCAGTATGGTAACAGCTCTGCTTAGATCTCTTCTCAACTTTAACATTTTCTCATATGAAACCTCATCATTCTTACGATTCTGGAGAAACACAGACACAGAGAGAGAGAGAGAGAGAGAGAGGGACAAACAGGAAGTGAAAAAAAATAGATAAAGGAAAGAGAGGCTTGAAGCCTAAACTGTACACATAGTTATGGATAGCACACCCCCTGTTTAGGCCTTTAAAATCCAGAGCTCACCTTCCTGGTCTGCATTTTTTCAGTCCTGCGCCTGAAGGCGACATAGGGGTCATTGGTGCTTGAACCATCTCGCTTCTCCTGTTTTACGCCCGGGATGAGAGAGCCACTTTGACATGATTTTCTCTTCTTGCTCCAGTACTCAAACACCTCCCTGATTAACTCATCATCCTCCTTGAGAAGGAGCTTTGCCTCCTGCAAAGTCACCAACTGAAAGAAGAATAGAAAGAGTGAGACAAAGGCTTACTGAACTTCAGCTCATACAAGGTGATCACTGCAAACAATCCATATACAAGTATTAAATAACAGTATATCATACACCCTTGATGTGGTTGGAGTGAGTGCAAAAACAGGAATGTCAACAAAAAATACTCCATCCCAAAAATTCCCTTATAAAAATATATATAATACTCTGAATTTTCTTAAATTACTCTCTCCATTCTGTTAAGCTCTTACTGAAAACTTGATATCAGTCTCACACTGATGTAAGGATGCATTGCATTGCATTGCATTGTGTGATGCAAGGTTCTTGATTTGATATATCTGCATATCAATTTGAAATTCACCATTCTACAGTGAAAAGGGTTGTTTACAAATGGAAAGCCTTCAAATTCACTGCCATTCCCTGGGCATCCCAGCAAATGGTCTTCAGTCACACCATTAAATGCTCAGAGGCATAAAGAAAACCCAGGAACGTGACCTACAGGCCTCTATAAGCACATTAAATGTTTATGTTCGTAACAGCACAATCAGCAGGGCTTGAATTAAATTTTTTAAACTGGGGGGGAATTCCCCCCTTACATGGGTCACATGGAGGGGATTTAAAGATTATGGGGGGGAGAATAAATTTTGACACATCAGGTTAAATTAATAATCTTCATTTATTTATGTCTACAGATTTTAAATGTATGGTGGTTTTCATACATTAAGAACATTAAGAAGGACATTAAGAACTGTATTAAAACTATATATTAATGTCTTTCAGAATCAGTGAATTTCATATATTCCAGTTTCAGTTCAATTTCTTTGTTTTTTTTTTTTTTTTTTAAAAACTATACAAAATACACCATGCTCTCCTTCAAACTGACATTAAGAACTCTGTTTAAACTATATATTAAGGTCTCTCAATTTCAGTGTATTTCGTGGGTTTCGGTTAAGTTCAATTCTTTGCTTTTTCAAAACTTCAGACAAAATATGCCATGCTCTCCTTCAAATTAACATTAAGAACTCTGTTTAAACTATATATTAAAGTCTCTCAGTTTCAGCGTCTTTCATGTGCTTTAGTTTAATTTCAGTCACTTTTTTTTCCATTGCTTGTGACTTTTTTTGGGTTTGCAAAAATGCAGCTGAACAATCCACAAAAATTCTGGAACAATATCCTTTGGACTGTTGAGACCAGGGATATTTGGTCATCATGCATAGCAACATGTTTGGGAAAAACCAAACACAGCATATCACCACAAACCTCTCATACCAACTGTCAAACATGGTGGTGGAGGGGTGATGATGTTGGCTTGTTTTGCAACCACAGGACCTGGGAAACTTACAGTCAATGAGACAATAATAAACTCCACTTTATACCAGAATATTCTTGAGACAAATGTGAGGTCACATCTGTCCATTAGGTTATGCTGGGCCGAAACTGCATCATGCAACAGGATAATGATCCTAAACACATCAGCAAATTGAGATCTGAATGGCTAAAGAAGAAAAAAAAATCAAGGTATTGGAATAGCCAAATCAAAGCCCAGACCTCAACCCCATTGAGATGCTGTGGCAGGATCTTAAGATCTGTGCATAAACGAATGCCCTCAAACATCAGTGAACTGAAAATCAATGCTGCGAAGAAGAGTGGGCCAAAATCTCTCCAAAATGTGAGAGCCTGATAATCATCTGCAGAAAATGTTTACTTCAAGTTATTGGTGCTAAAGGTGGGTCTAAACATTACCGAATTGTAGGGTATACTTATTTTTTCCCCCACCTGATTTCTGAATGTTGGTTTACTTTTTGGGAAAAAATGACATCTATTGTGTTTTTTTTTTTGTTGTTGTCACCTGAGATTATTTGTTTGTTTACAGACGTTGGTGAGGACCAGAAATTTGTTATTTAGGCCGTGATAAATAGAAACATAGAATTGAAGCAGGGTGTACTTTTATTTTCCCATGACTGTAAACTAATCAAGCCCAATCAAGTTGTTGAAAAAGTAGCAACTTCTTGCTTATGAAAGGCGATAGCGTTTCAAACCTGCTTCTTCTAATCATGCTTTATCTAAGCTTTCTGCCAAGACATAAAGGAGTTTAAGGTCAAGGTATTCTGAATTGGCTGATCAGCCTACAAGCATGACAGATTAATGTAAGCACTCAAGCACCCCTTTTACCTAGGCAATCACAACCTGCCTTCAGTGGCAATGAAACACTGCAGAGAAAGCAATGGCAGTGGAATATGGGAGGCATATTGTGCCAAAGATAAAAGAATTAAATGCAAACCCCTATTTGCCATTTCTTTTCCCATATCTGTGCGCAAAGATAGTGCCAAAATGAAAAATCAAACAAAATAACACCATTTGCATTTTAATTTTGCAAGCATGCAACACTGATGTACAAAATAAAAATCAAAAACATCACTTTGTCATTTCCTTTTCTTCATCACATCAGTACTGTGTGGCCACTATTAGGGGTCCAAGCACCAAAAGTGGTTCTTCTTCTATGCTGAAACAAATTGTGCAGTCCAAACTGTAAGTCGTACAGACGTGAAACTTGGTCAACATTGTGACGACAGGCCGACAGCCCGCGCATGTAAAACATCAAACGCTCCTCGCACAACTGACAGTGTGGTGCTGAAAAGTCAGCGCTCTTTCAACACTGCGTTCACCCTCCCGGAGAAGTCGAGAAGTCAATACCTGAAGACAATAAAGAGCACATTCCCCCGCACCCACTGCCTCCGAGTGCGTGTGTTCAGCCTCCCGTGGTCCCACAGTGTCACAACATTTAGTACACTTCGCTCCTACTCCGGCAAGTAAGATGGGCCCAATTTGGCTAATAGTGGCACTATAGCGCAAGCATTTATATTTTGGCCCATATCTCGAGAACTGCAAGTCCTTTTTCATTTCTTTTTTCCTTGGCTAATCTAGGCCCTGTCCACTAATTTCCACCATGATAGATTCTTTGCTAAATTGCCTAATATGCTAAACATACTTTTGTGAACTAGTCCTAGGATTTTTTTTGCCAATCTTCACATATTTAGCATCAAACTACTCAGCAGTATGTGAACCTCAATAATTATCATGTCAACATTTATAAACAATATGGCCGCCCATCAATCGATTCTAAGGAGCCTAATTTACTCAAACAGATCTAACTTATGATTGCTTGCATGGATTTGCACAAAACTTCAAAGGCATATACAGAAAACACCCAGAGCTCAAAAGCAAACTTTGTGGCATGGTCATGCATAGTTGGTGGAACTAAGATAACAGTTGCTCAGGAACCCTCTCATTGTGCTCAAATTTGGTATGGTACACCTGTGCGCTAATGTGTATTGTGAATTTTTTTGACAAGCAGTGCCATGAGTAGGTCCATCAATTGCACTGGCTAGAATGTAAAAGGCCTTAAAGTGAAAAAAGGTCCTGACCCACCTCAGTCATTTGAAACAAACTTCAAAAGACATGTATGGTACAAGGTTGTGGGGATGTCTGCAAACATTGGGGCATGTTCATTGATGGGGCAGAGTTGAGTCCAAATAGCTGTTTCTCTGGAAGTCCAACAGAGCTGAAATTTGGTTCAGTTAATCTATAACTGGATATTAATCATCACTGAATTACTTCAAAAACATGGTCATTTCAGCTTGCATTATGCATTTTCTACAACTACCATTGAGCCTTTGTCACAAAACTTGAATCTCTTCATCTAAGCTTTCTTAATTATTCTATGTAACTTGGCAAGAACTGGCCACCCATGGGGCACTATTTGAAGAGAGTGCTTGGACCCCACAGATCGCCACTTGCATCGACATTTATAATTGAAATGCTAATCAGAAAAAGAAAAGTCAAACTACACTTTGAAGGGACTTCCGGGGGACGATGAGTGAGTAAGACGGAAGATTTTTGTTTCCCTGACAAATACTCAATTAGCAGCTCACACACACACACACACACACACACACACACACAAAGGGACCACAATGTAATGCACAACCGGATGGATAAGTTACAATCCAAGCATGTGTCTAATATCAATCGTTCTTTGAAGTGACTCAAAGTTCTCCCACGTCAATATGTGTGCGAGATATCCGTTCAATTTTGATATTTTTTTCATATGATTCATTCTCAATCATAAATTCAATCCAGATTTTAAGTGTAGGACATTGTGTATCTTTCCAATATCTAAGTATCAGTTGTGCTGCTGTGACTACACCCACAGTAACAAGGGAGGACTCATTGTTTTTAATCTGAAGAATCTCAGACTTACCTCCTAAAGGACATATCCTTGGTGAAAGTGGAAGGTCAAATCCTAAACATCTTCAAGATATTTCAGCACAATTTCCCAAAAAGGCTGAATCTTTCTACACTGCCAGAAAGCATGAATGTGTGTGCCAGTTTCTTGCTTACATTTTCAGCATTTATCATCAGACAACCTATTCTATAAAGCCGAACTGGTGTGTAATAATACCTATGTAATACCTTATACTGGATAAATTTACCTCTTGCTTCCTTCACATACCTCCCACTGTTGGACAAAACTCTGTTCCAAGTGTCCTTACCTATGTCATTTTTAATGTCTCTGCCAAATCAATCTCAGGTTTTCACAGTTCTTATTATCGATCCTTATACACATTTGATGAAACCTGCATGCTTTCTGAAGAGGCCTTGGTAGTTTGCAAAACTCTTCTGAAACATTCTTCCCATGCGAACCTTCGCCTCCAAACAGTTTCTAATCTGTAAATATTTCCAGAAATGTTCCCAGCCTTTTAAATGAAAATTTTCTTCTAAATTATTATAAAACAAAAGCTTATTATTACATTTATTATAAATAAATCCTTTAGAGTATGTATTCTGCTTCTAAACCACTGTCCCCAAACCAGAGGCTTTTTTCCTACTTTATCATAAGGATAATTCCATACTGAAGAGTAATACTGACACGTGAGAAATCTGACACTTTTTATGGACAGGTTTCCAAACCTTCCTAGAATGAAGCAATATTAGGTTAGTCATATTATGACGTAATTCTCCCTCTGGGTTTTGTGAAAAAGCCTCTATTGGCCAAAATGGGTATGCATGCTGTTGTTCTCTATTAGCACCCAGTCTAGATCCAAATCACCTTCACCCCAGTGTCTAGCAAGTTTGGACATTTAAATTGCTATTTTATAGAGTTCTACATTCGGCAATACTAAACCACCCCTCTCTATAGGCAAACATAATTTGTTTACTCCAATCCTGGGTCTTTCACCTTCCCATTAAAAGCATTATATCGTTTATATATCTGGTGAGGCATGGATACAGGGACCATCCTCGATATGTAATTAAACTTCGGCACAACCATCATCTTTATTATATTAACCTTTCCCCGTAAAGTTCAATTAAGTTTTTTTTCCAGCTATCTAATTTTATCTGTAGTTTCTGCAACAAAGGTTCCATATTCAACTTCAATATGTTCTCTAAATTAGGGCTCATGTAGATACCCAAATATCTAAGTCCTTTATGCATACATTTAAAGTTGCACTAATGCACTAACTGAGGAAGAAAAACACGCTCCTGATACCGGTATAGCCTCTGACTTGTGCCAGTTGATTTTATATCCTGAAAATTTAGAATAAGGTTCAATCACATTAAGGAGTTCTGGTAAAGAGCATGCAGTCTTTAACTAATAACAATATGTCATCAGCGTATAACAGTAATTTGTGTTCTCTTTCCCTTGCAAATACACCTTTAATTATTGGGTCGTTTCTAATTATTGAAGCAAGTGGTTCCAGAACTAATGTAAAAAGTAGTGGGCTAAGGGGGCAACCTTGACGGGTAGACCTAGATAGATTAAAAAAAAGATGAAGTTATTCCATTAGTTATTACAGCTGCCTTAGGACTGGAGTAAAGAATTTTAACCCACTTCACAAAACCTGGGCCAAAACCATATTTATCTAAGGCTGCAAAAAGAAACCCCCACTCCACCCTATCAAAGGCTTTTTCGGCATCAAGCGAAATTGCATCTAGATTAGAATGATTCATCCACATAAGATGCAATAGCCTTCTTATATTGTCAGATGAGGATCTGTTTTTAATAAAGCCCACTTGATCTCTGCCTATTTTATTAGTTAAAATGCCCTCTAATTGTGAGGCTGACGACTTTAACACTTAGGTCTACATTTAATAGTGAACGGTAATTAGCAGGATCCATCATGTCTCTTTCAGGTTTTGGTATGAGTGATATTAAGGCTTCATTAAAACTGACAGGCAACATATTATCCTCAAGTACCTCTGAATATACCTCAGTTAATATTGGGGTTAACTCATCAAGAAATTTTTTTAATAATATTTGACCGGGACTCCATCAGAGCCTGGTGATTTTCTAGATTTCAAAAGATACTATAATATATCTGACCTCTTCTCGTGTTATCAGTGCATCCAGTGAGTCTCGTTCATCAGGGGATGAAGTGGGTAATATAATACTGGATAAAAAGCCTTTTAACTCATTCTGACTATAAATGGAATCCAAATTATGTCATATAAATGACATAATTTGGAATAGAACTGGTTAAAAACCCTATTAATTTCTTTGTCAGAGGTGGGCACCTTATTTTCCTCCTTACCTGCAGGTATGACATGAAATGCATTATGATGCTTTATCTGCCTAGCAAGGAGATTCCCAGCTTTTTTCCCCACTCTCATAATACTTGGTCTTCAATCTAATTAATGCATATTCTGCTTTTTTATTAAAGAATTCTTGCAGATCAAATTTTAATTGACAAAACTGTTTAAATTTCAAACCTGTAAAACCTTCAGTAGTTCCTTTTCTAAATCACTGATTTGTTTTTCTAGAAGCTCCTTTCGCTTGATACAGAGTTATGAAAAACATGTCCAACCCAATCATGTCTGAGTTTCAAGGCTTCCTTTTCATCTTTAAAAAAAACAATATCAGCTTTTCTGATTTTGAGATATGTATTTTTTTCCCTTTTGACAAGTGACCCATAGCTATTTATATTCCAAATTATGATATTTATACATTGTCTATCCATCATACACAAACAAAATGTAACACTTCGCACCTGTTGTGCTCCGATGTACCTCCCTTTTTATGTTCCAAAAAGAAAGAAAAAATAAACCTTTATCATGTAAGCTGGTATTGTACCCAGTCATTTCATCTCACAGCCATAGAAAACCAACAACTTCCAACATTTTTGTAAACAATAAAACCTTGAACATACAGAAAACAAAACAAATAGAAGAGGAAAAAAAAACAACAACAACAACAACAACAAAACACTGCCCTTAAGGTGCAGTGAGCCCAGTGCTGGGTCACATGTTTTGGTCCGTAATGCTCGCAGTCAGCGCGCACTCACTGATTCGGGAAGACAGACCCCAAAGCTTTCCTTGACCCACCATTTGAACCATACATCATAAAACTTCGACTCACATATTTCCATTGATTTACTTGTCACCACTTTGTAGTTGAATGTGCTTACTTTCTCTCTTGCAGTAAAACACAGAAATTTCACCAACATGACACGGGGACATTGATCATCGTTAGGCCTAGGTCCGAAGCTCCGGTGACTCCGCTCTACGTCCCATCAACCCGAGCCCCTCTGACAGGATCTTTAGTACACACTCGTTCATTTTGCAGCCTGCTTCTTTACCCTCTTTAAGGCTGATTATTCTGAGGTTATTCCGTCTGCTGCGATTTTCCAAATCCTCAGCTTTATTCCAGAGTTCGTCCATAAGTTTCGCCATCCTCTCAGTATTACCAGTCAGGCGATTCGATACGTCTTCCACATGCAAGATGCGATTCTCGGTTTCATTAAGTCTGGCCTGTTTGGAGGTAATTGCGTCTTTTGTTCTGTAGTAGCTGCTTTAATAATGATCACATCACTTGCTACCTCCTGCAAAATAGCATTCATTTTACTAATTTCAGCAAAAAGATCTTTCAAGTTCGGGTTTTGGTTACTTGACTCTGGTGGGGGGTCATTAGCTTCAGGGCTCTTTGTTTTAAGGTGTGTTCGTACCACTCAAATGTTTTGTTGGAAGAGGTCATCCTGTTGTCGGTTACTTTAAGTAAAAAACAAGTTAACTATCTGAGTTTGATTATATTTGCGAAGTAAATATATACTAAATAATCTAATTAATGGCAGGTATCCGGAGCCTTACTTTAGTGTGCTGCCATTTCCCAGCTTGCCACAATGTGTACACATTATTAAACTTTCTCTACAACAACTTTCTCTACAATTTATCGAAATATTCAACATCAGACAGTATGAGACACCAGTAATTTTTTTTACGCCAGTAAAAGGGCACAGTGAATGGGGATCCTAATAAATAATCAAATAGACAAAAGTAACTGGACAATTGGCTGATGATAAGTTAAATAGCCAGATGTGGCCTGTTTCCTCCTTATTTCATGACAAATTAAGGAGATTAAAGGTCCGTTTATGGAAATTCTCACTATGCGGTCCAAAAAGGTGTGGATGCAAGTGAAGGAGGCCATCATTAAGCTGAAAAAACAAAACAGACCTGCCAGAGAGATAAAAGAAACCTCAGTTTGGCTAAATCAACAATTTGGTACATTCTTAAAAAGAAGGAATGCACTGGCAAGCTCAGAAACACCAAAAAGCCTGGAAGACCATGAAAGACAACTAGAGTGGATGATTGCAGAATTCTTTCCTTGGTAAAGAAAAACCCCTTCACAACTTCTAGCCAAGACAAAAATACTCTCTGGGAGGTAGACGTATAATTTTCTAAATCAACAATCGCCTTCATGAATGTAAATACATTCAGTTTACCTTAAAATGTAAACCACTGGTAACATTCAAGAAAAGAAAGACCAGAGTAAAAAACAAAAAAAAAACCTTTTTAAAAACAAACAAAAAAAGCCTGACCAGTTCTGATGCAAGATTAACTTGTACAGTCACGTGTACCAACTAAGCATGCTTTTAAGTGAAGACAAAACTGAAGGCAGAAAGACCTACAAACCAGCAGCAACTGAAGGTAGTTGCAGTAAAAGCCTGGCAAAGCATCTCAAAGGAGGAAAGTCAGCATATCAGCATTTGGTGATGTCCATGGGTTCCAGACTTCAGGCAGTCATTGACTGAAAAGGATTTGCATCCAAGTATTAAAAATAATCCTAATATTTATGATTGTTAGTTTGCTCAATTACTTTTGAGCCTGTGGAGGGACTACGTAATAAATTGGCTGTAATTCCTATATGGTTAATGCAATATTTTTGTTAAACCCCTTGTATTAAAGCTGAAAGTCTACACTTCAATCTCATCTTGATTGTTTCATTTCAAATTCACTGTAGTGATGTACGGAGGCAAAAAAATTGCATTGAAAGTCTGAGTGCCTCATGGGGAGACCGCAGTAGCAATTTCTGCGAAAAAAAATAAGCCTAAACAATGCTGTGCTGGTGAAAGTTTGGATTACAAGTAACACTTCACATTTTAATAAAACAAAAAGTTTATCCTGATAATCTTCTAAATCCAATAATTCCCTAGCCATCTCTAAAACTTGCATTTTGTCAGGTCTGCAGCCTAATGTTATGAAAAAGTAAAGAAAGTACACATTGAATTTTTATTTTAATTTTGGCACTCATTTAGCAGTTCATCAAGAAAACAAAACAGGCAGTCTGGATATTCTTTTTCCTGTTAGTGGTTCAATTTGAATTAGGCCTCTTAATTCCGATATGATAAATTAAACGAAATGAAGTGATGTTCAGATTTTATTTTCATTTTTGACACCAATGTTGCATGTTTACATGGTAAATTAAAATGCAGTTGGCTAGATTTTCACTGTTTTTCAATTCAGTTTTACTTGTATAGCACTTTTAACAATGGACATCACAAAACAGCTTTACAGAAATAAATACATTCAAATTAAATTAAATCAAAATAAATTGTGAATGTGTGAAAATAAATCCCTTCTATAACTATGTACTACATGGACAAATTCATTACAGTTTTCACATAAAGCCTGGTTTGTTGAACCTATCCACTATCCATTGATGGAGACCTGAGTGCAAAACTGCTCACAGCAACCACGGCCCCAAAGCCACCACAGCAATCGCAGTTCCAATCACCACAGTAAAACTCCCCATATGAGATCATCTCCATGGCCCCCAAGCAGCACCATCCCAGCAGTCCCAGTGATCTTCAGGCCGTCCATGTGGGGCCACCCCCAGCAGAAGCAAGCAATCTCCAAATAATGAGAACTCCACCCAGAAATAGGGCATTAGGATGGATCACGCAGGTCTGGAGAGGACTGGTATCTCAATTTTTCACTGTCTCAGACCAGGCCAATATGAATTGTCAAAGTTTGTAAAACCAGTGTGCCTTGTGGGGGAAGCAAAGCAAGAATTAATCTGATATGACACCGAAGAATACATTTATGCAACTGAGTACAGTAAATATCAAACATAAGCAGACAATAGAAGTTTAATACCACACCAGTGCAAGCTTTCCATTTAAAACATATAGCTTTTGGTTATTTAGGCATAATGTGAGCTCAATCCAGCAGTGGTTTAACTGGCAACAAACCTATTTATTTGGTTTTATCCGAGATGACAAAAGTAAGTTTCTCGATATCGGGCCCTGTCCCCTTTCGTCAATTGGTATCCTCACAGATCACAGATCTATGGGGTTAGAATTGTTTAATATTTCCAAATAAATAGATTACAATCCACAAATAAATGTTGAAAGATTCACAAAAATTAAATAAATTCACAAATAAATAGAATGAAATCCACAAAATATATGTTAGGAGTTTCTCAAAAATGAATTAAATTCACAAATAAATAAAATTTACAAAATTTTCTAAAAGATTTACAAATAATTAAAAAAAAAAAATTACATATGTATTTATGTCACAAACACAACTCTGCCTGGCATTCATTTATGGATCGCTTTCTGTGCATTTATGGATTGCTGCATGTATTTGTGGGTCTGTTCCTGTGCACTTGAGCATCACTGCATGCATTTGTGGTTTTTTAAAACATTTCCAGCATCAAGACTTGCACACAAATCTATAAATATGTGGACGCCACCCAATGTCTGCTCAAGCCAATCAGATAGCAGCTACACTGCCAGCACACGTAGCACGTTCTCACTCCAACCAATCACGTTTTGTTTTACAATCAGGGCGGGAACAGAGTCATATTGCACCGAGCTCACATACTATAAAGACTCTCCAACATAGCCGATCAGGGAATCACGACAGGTGAGCGGTTTTAACCATCTAACAGCATCATTGTAAGATCTAAAAGAAAACAAGCAAGGTGATTGGTCATAGAGTCTTTATTTTAAGAGAATATACAGTCAGGTCCGGAAGTATTTGGACAATGACAGTTTTTGTGATTTTGCCTTTATACACCCCTACAATGGATTTGAAATAAAACAATCAAGATGTGATCGAAATGTAGACTTTCAGCTTTATTTTAAGATGTTCCACCAAAATATAGCATTTATCATTTAGGAATTATAGCCATTTTCAACAAAGTACCTCCATTTTCAGGGGCTCAAAGGTATTTGGACAAAGTGACATA
>CM075023.1:8844132-8854510 GCA_037576675.1 Pangasius sanitwongsei
AATGTGTAAATTGGCAAGACAAAACACCAGCAAATGATAAACTTTCACTCTATGATGGTTAAACTTAACAGTTAATCTGCGAATCACATGCATGCCAAACCGTGGGGCCTGGTCCGTACGGATCACGGATCATCTATGATCCGTTGCACCCCTACTCAGAACTAGAAGTATGATCTGTCGCTGTTCAGGTAAGTCTTCAGCTATTTCAAATGCCATCACCGTAGCAACAAAGACATGTGTAAAGGCAGAGGCTGCCTTGGCTTGAGCTTCATTCTCAAAGAAAGAAATCGAAATAAAAACAGAAAAGGCGTGTTTAAAAGCCACCTTAGATGCTCTGGAGAGAGAGAGAGAAAGAGGGGCAGAGGCTACTCTAGCTAAAGCTGTTAGAGCGTGTTACAGTCTCTGCAAAAATCAGATGTCATACTCTCTCCTAAGTCTACTCCCATTGCTATAAGCCTAGACAAGCAATGCCCTGTATATATCGCAAACCACACCCACTACACAAGTGCAGACGCTTTAGAGAAATGACATGGATGAACGTAAAAGAATACTGAGAGCACACATTATCTGTTTCAAATGCTGTGCATCAAACACACATGTAGCTCGAAATTGTGAGGCAAATGTACAATGTTCTGAATACAAAAGCAACAAAACATCCATCAGTCCTTCATCAGAGTCAAGCAACATGGCTTTCCAAGCCCTCTCTTTCCCTTACACAGCATGGCGGGGAGAAGGAAGAGATATCTGATGTTGATGTTTCATCCAAATGCACAGAGGTATGTGGTGAAGGCTTTAAAGGGAGATCCTCCTCAAAAATATGCTTAGTTAATGTATACGCAGTCCCAGCCAATGCAGAAGAAATATACGACATGGTAGATGAGCAAAGTAACAGGTCACTTGCATGGTCAGAGTTCTTTGATATGTTTAACACACATGGCCCTACAGTCCCTTATGCGTAGCTGAAACAGCTGACTGACAAGTGGCTGGCTACATAATAAAGCCTGTTAATGGTACACGGAGTCTTTCACTACATGCACTCCTGGAATGTAATGATTCTTGACAATAGGGATGAAATCCCTACTCTGGCAGCAGCCACTAGTCACCATCACCTTAAGCCCATAGCCCATGAAATACCATCTCTTGATGAAAATACTGAAAGCCTATTGTTGTTAGGCAGACACTTACTAAGAGTGCACAAGGTCTGCAGACAAATTAATGAGCTACATGGGCTGGCTAATAATCGGTTACGTGTGATTAAGGTAATGATAAGGTAAGATAATGCACATCGGCCCTCGCAGGTCACTAGTATGAAAACGTACATTCTTGAGAGAGGCAGGACTAGTAATTTTTTACCCACGTGAATGCCACTTGTCAGTTAAGGAAAACTTCATGTCCCCTACGCAACACTAATCTTTCAGCAGTAGTCTTTGTAAGAATCATTTTAAAGGGGTTAAAAATGGAGACATTGGCCAGACAGTGTTTTGTCAATCAACCAAGAATGACAAACTTGTGCCTTCAGTGGAAGACTTCAGATTTCTTAGGACAATGAAGAATGAGTCCTTCCAAGATTCCTCAAACAGTTGGGTAGCCCCACTACCATTTCGAAAGCCACAGTAGTGCTTGCCTAACAACTGACCATTTGCCATGAGTTGATTCAAATCTCTCAGCCGAACACTTGAGAAACATCTAGAAATGAAAGCTCACTTCATGGAATTCATGCAGAAAATATTTTATATTCCACCACGCAGAGCTTGCTCCCTCAGTAGAAGAAGGCAAAGAGTACTGCTATTTGCTCTTCTTCAGAGTGTACCACCCACAGAAACCTAACCAAATACAAGTGCTTTTCGACTCTAGTGCCAAGTTTGGTGGCGTTTCCCTTAATGATATTCTACTCTCTGGGTCAGACATGAACAACAGTCTGTTGGGTGTTCTTTTGAGATTTAGGAAGAACCCAGTAATGATTACAGCAGACATACAGCAGATGTTCCACTGTTTCCTGGTGCATAAGGATTGTAGAGATTTTCTGTGTTTCATATGATATCAAGACAACGACCCAGAGAAAGTTGTTGTCGACTACAGAATGAAGGTGCATGTGCTCGAAAACAGCCCCTCACCTGCAGTGGCCATCTCTGGGCTACATATAGTGGCTCAAGAGGGAAAAGCCGAGTATGGCACGGATGTGTCAAGTCAAGTCAAGTCGAGTTGAGTTTATTGTCATTCAACCATATACAGCCAGTTAGTACATAGTGAAATGAAACAACGCTCCTCCAGGACCAAGGTGCTACATAAGACAAACACAGAACAACACAGGACTACATAAATTTACATAAGTGCACAAGTGCAAACATGTGCAGACAGCACAAGACAGTACTGTGACTACTGGGACAGACAATGGGCACAGTAAATCCCAGTGCAGCACTGACCAGTACACAGTTCTGTTTGAAAGTGAATCCAGTGACAATAATGCAAAGAGTACAAGTTGTTGAAATAGTGTAAACATAAGAAGTAGCAGCCTATGTACAGTATAATAAATATTGTAGCAGCATAACGTAATGTGCAAAACTTGCAAAAGAAAATTGCAAAGAGGATAGAGGATGCATAGTTGTGTGTGTGTGTGTGTATATATCTATGTCTGTGTTCTTTCAGTTCAGTTTCTGAGTGTTTAGGAGTCTGATGGCTTGGGGGAAGAAACTGTTACACAGTCTGGTCGTGAGGGCCCGAATGCTTCGGTACCGTTTTCCAGATGGCAGGAGGGTGAAGTGTGTCTGAGAGGGGTGTGTGGGGTCATCCACAATGCTGGTGGCTTTGCAGATGCAGTGCAAGGTGTAAATGTCTGTGATGGAGGGAAGAGAGACCCTGATGATCTTCTCAGCTGTCCTCACTATCCGCTGAAGGGTCTTGCAATCCGAGACGGCGCAATTCCCAAACCAGGCAGTGATGCAGCTGCACAGGATGCTCTCGATAGTCCCTCTGTAGAATATGGGGAGGACGGGGGGTGGGAGATGTGCTTTCCTCAGCTTTCTCAGAAAGTACAGGTGCTGCTGGGCTTTCTTTGTTATGGAACTGGTGTTGAGCTGGTGTGCACCACTTCGTTTAAAGAGATTTCTACATGGACGATGCCTTGAAGTCAGTCTCGACTGTGGAGGAAGTCAAGGACATCCTCACAAGAACACAGAAAATGTTAGCAGCTTCAAACCTTAAGCTCCACAAAGTGGCCTCGAACAAAGCTGAGGTGCTGGATGTCAGAGTATTATGTCAGATGTCTTAACATTTCACATTCCAAGAACTGAAAGACCATATACACAAAGAGGAGTGTGTAACAATTCCCTTTTTAGTTCAGAGGAGAAATGAGGAACGGGAGGCAGGCTTACAACAACTCAAATGGGCTCTTTATTCTCTTTACTTTTACTTTTCGGCATGCACATATACCACACACGGCTCTGCGCTGGCGGGCTCTAGCTCTCTCTCACCCTAGTTTCTACGGGAGGCCCTGAAGGCAAAAAGATACACATAAGTAAACTCAGGCTAATAAAACACAGGTGAGAATCATTAGGTGTTACCTGCGGGTTCGACCCGTCTTGTCTCCATCCACAGCCAATGCTCAATCATGCCACTGCCGTCACAGAGTGCTTTCTGTGGTCAACAGTCTTTTCGATTCACTGGGTTTCCTGGCACCAGTAACTTTATAGGGACAGCTATTGCTTAGAGAGTTGAGAGCACAAGCTGGTGACTGGGACTTTTATGGAAGAAAAATTGATAGATTGACATCTCTGCATAATCTTACTGACATTCATGTGCCCCGTACATACTCAATAATTTCCCTCTCCAAAGCTCAATCTGTGGACCCATGTTTCTTTTCAGACGCTTCCATCAAAGCCATTTCTACAGTTGCGTATCTCAGGGTCACAGCCGAAGATGGGCGTGTAGAAGTGGGGTTGGTACTAGGAAAGTCAAGAATTGCCCCTCAGCCTGAACTTACAGTTCCCAGTCTGGAGCTGTGCACAGCGGTGATGGTTGTAGAGATTGTAGAAGTCATAAGTGAAGAAACAGACCTAGAATTCAATTCAATCAGCTTCTATACTGACAGCAGAGTTGACTTGGGTTATCTTCACAACCAGTCACGGCGGTTCTATGTCTACATAAATGACAGGAGTACAAAGAATTAGGCAGGTTGCTAAACCTGAACAGTAGCATTATGTGCCATCAGATGAAAATTCAGCTGAGCATAGTGCATGCTCTGTTCAATTCAATTAAATTTTATTTGTATAGCACTTTTAACAATTGACATTGTCACAAAGCAGCTTTATAGAAATAAATGTTCCTGCTTCACAACTCCTCACTACCATACGGTTTACAGGACCTCTTTTCCTTCATTGCAGTTTAACTTCAGCCTCAAAAGAGCAAACCAGATTTGAGCTAGCTGATCCAGATGATGACAGAAATTCGCCTGAGATGAAACCCTGGTCCACAACTGTCTTAGAAAATAACCTAAGCTCAAAAGGATGGGAGCTCAAACCTGAGCTCAAAACGATTATTTCCCAGGATGGAAATCTGTAGTCAAGGCTATAGCTCATCTCTTCCACATTGCTTACTGTTTTGCTCATCCAACAGAGGTTGGAGATTGTGCTGGCTGGCACATCTGCAAAAAAGGGATGTCTGTCGACTCTCTGGAAAGAACAGAGAAAGAAATTATCAGAAATGTGCAGCAGCAAGTATATTCAGAGGAAGTTATGTACATCCAAGCAAACCGTCACCTTCCCAATCAAAGTTCATTCATTAAGCTGAATCCCACCATTGACAGTGGTGGTCTACTCGGAGTTGGTGAACGGATTCACCATGTGTGCCTTGAAAACGTGAATCAACAACTCTTCTTGTAAGGCATTACCATGATAAGGTCCAATGTCAGGGAAGGCATTGTACAGAAGAAGCTGTAAGAACAAGTGGCCTGTGGTTAGTGGTTAGTGGGAGGTAAAATGGTCATCAGTAAAGTGCTTAATCAGTATGTTGCCTGTAGGAAACTCAGAGGAAAAGTTAAGGAGCAACAAATGCATAACAGCTCCAAGTAGACCCCCCTTTCTTGTACGTTGGAATGGATGCAAGGGGAGGTCGTGCAAGCAGTAAGAGGTGGGCAGTACTATTTACCTGCTTATTTACATGAGTAGTTCACAGAACAGCGGAAAAAAATAGTTCTTCAAGCTTCATTCATGCACTAGGATGCTTCTTTGAGCTGCGTGGTCCAGCCAAACAACTACGCTCAGACTGTGGCACCAATTTCATTGGCACATGTAGAGAAATGGGGATAAGCACTCCTGAGAAAGACAATGTGCAAGAGTTCTTACAAGACCAGAGGTGCATTTGTCCCAGGCGATATGTTAAAATAGGAGTGGAAACGTTAAATTGCCGGCTGATGAATTATGGAACAGATGGAGTAAGGATTATCAGAGTACTCTGCAATGTAGTCAAAAATGGCCACACAAAAAACTTGACATCAAAGAGGGATATGTAGTCCTTCTTAAGGACAACCAAGCCAGAAGGAACGAATGGCCTATGGGCATCATAGTGAAAATTGTTCCTAGCAAAGACGGGATGATGAGGAAAACTGAAGTGAAGGTTGTTAAACAGTGTGTGATGAAGATCTGCTACAGGCCTATCTCAGAATTGGTCTTCATAATGGCTCCTACCTAAAGGTTCATTATTCAGTTTGGTATCTCAAAGATGCCAGGCAGGGAGTATCCTGGCTCTGCCAGCTATTTTCATTATGTAGTCAAGCAACCTCTTGTGGTCACATAGTATAGCAGGAAAATCAGAGGAAGTGACCTCATCAGTAAGAGACAATGACTCAGCAAGTTAATCGGAAGCTGCATGATTCCGCTGATGCTATGAGCATTCTTTAATCCAAGGACATCTTCTGTTTAAAGTTACTGATAAGGCATTCCCTGTAAGTTACTGTGACGACGGGCCAGCAGGCTGCACCAGAAAACCAGCAAGCTCTCGCGGTGCTGCCGCGGGGCTGAAAGGACAGCGCCAGTTCAGCACCACGAATGTTCTGGGCAGCAAGAGATCGCGTGGCTGCCGGAGGCGGAGTAATGAGGTGCGGCTGGCAGCCAATCGCGGAAATGAAAACTCTCTACCATTGGGGAGAAGCCGGGAGAGTATAAAAGGAGACAATGGCAGACAACAGGTAGAGGGGTTTGGGCTTAGGCCCCTCACTAACGGTGCTGTTTCTGTTTCTTCTTGCAGATGACGAGGAAGACGCCACCGCGGGGAGCTGCCACTAATCCTGTCCGTCTGCCGGCCGTGTTCAGAGCTCTCTGGGGACCCGTCGCGCCAACCCTGCTGCTCACACCACCAGCCTCTGCCCTCACCTCACCTCACCGCTGCAGCTTCAAATTTCCACATAATTTGCACCTTGCAGCTTCATAATTTCCACTGATTTGCACCTTAACTCTCTCTCCCTAGTGGTTCCTGCTCACTGCCTCCCGCAAAGCAAGCGTGACATTTATCTACTTTATTCATTATTCATGATTGTGTTAAGTGTATTTTGTGCAGTAGAAATCGATGTTTGATGTTACTTAGAACAGTGTGTTTCTAAATGTCAATCCGATGCATATTTTCTCATTGTTTAATATAAGATGCTATTTTATAGAAGTAATCTCACATCTTTGGAAGTGTAGTTCCTATATTGCAGTTGGAAAGAGTAATTTAATTCATCTAAAGCATTTTGTTATGCTAACATGTAACATAGTAAACAGCTATAGTATATGAGCACATAACATCAGTGTATGTATTTGTATTTTCAGTTTCACACCACTCATATGATAAAGTTACTCTCATCACACACAAAATGAACAAAATGCACAGCCTACTTACGCTGTATGTGGATGAGCTGCTTGGGCATCTTAAAGTCACCTGGATAGAGGCTCTCATAGTAAGTGATATTGCTCTCAGCCTCAGGCACAGGAATCACCATGTTGTCCCTCTTCTCCCCGTATACCTGTTGTGCTGAGATCGCCCGCTGCAGATGATGCTCCTGAACACACATGCACACACAAGTGTGAAGAACAGTCCAGCTTCGGCAAAACAAGAGTATTTTAGTGTTTCTTAATTGCAGGACTAACATTGTCCCTTCCCTAGTATACCTGATGAAAGTCATGGTTACTGATGCAGCGTTTGAACAATGTGTGTTGCAGTTGGAAAAACAAGCAGTAGGCATGAGACAATACACTAAAGCCAGGATACAAGACATATTTTGATATACGCTTCAAGACAAATCAAACCACTGTAATATTACATTCTATTCTGAGAAAAGCAGATCAGGATTTATAATATAAGGTGGCCTTTTCCCATGTTATTTTAATCTTTTTCAGTGTTTTAAAATGTTTTTTTAAATACGCAAAGACTGATCACAGATTGTGCCTTAATAACGAAATAACAAATTTGTGCTCCTACAGCTATCTGACATCCACCTGAAATGTATGAGCATGTCACACTCACCAATGTAATTGTGAGTCTGAGATAAGAAAAATCATCATGATTTTTATTTTGTATAATTCCTCATCCCAACAAAATTAATTTCTGGTCACACCACTGCACATCACATGATGTGCTGCTGAATCAATTTTAGATGCAAGTGTGATTTACATCAAACGCAGTACACAGTCGTTTATTTTATCCCACATTTCAGACCACTATCAAGCCAGCTGCGGTAGAGTGAGCATATATACAGCGTTTTACAGTAACTACCTTCTAAGGGTTATGGGAAGTGGTAGTTCAGTGGTTAAGACAGGGGATTACTGATCGGAACTGCCAAGCTGCCAGACCCTTAAACTGCTCAGTTGCATAAAAGAGATAAATATAAATGTTTGGACTATTAAGTAAACAGGCTTCAAAGCTGTTACATTCCCAATCCCAAACTTTGTGCTCTGTGTACTACCACCTCTGGTGCTGCTGCCAAGTGGGCAAGAAGAGATTGAGCTGATAATGAACATTAAACGGAAATATTGCAATATACTTTAGAGAAGCAAAATTCATCTTGCCAGTATTTAGAATCACGATATTTGAGACAATTAAATTGTTCCTCATTCCTAATAAGCAGCATAGTGGGGTCCCTAGGAGTACAACTGGGAATTACTGGTACATTATCTGATATTTAATAAAACTTTCTTCAATACATACACCGATCAGCCATAACATTAAAACCACTGACAGGTGAAGTAAATAAAACTGATTATATAATTACAGTAGCATCTGTGAAGGAGTGGAATATATTAGGCAAGTGAACCGCCAGCTCTTGAAGTTGATGTGTTGGAAGCAGGAATCATTGCATCTGCTGCTAACTTCTTGGGGCCAGATACCACAGCACACCTTCAGAGGTCTTGTGGAGTCCATGCCTTGAAAGGTCAGAGCTGTTTTGGTGGCACAAGGTGCATCTACACAATATTAGGCAGGTGCTTTTAATATTATGACTGACTGGTGTAAAAATTTGGTGCAATTTCTAAAGAAGATTAGAAATTAAAAGAAAAGACAAAGACAAAATTAAAAGAAAGACAAAGAAGCAGCAGAGGCAGCACACCACCTGATATTATGTTAAAGGCAGTAAGGCATGTGAAATTGCAAAAGAAATCAATCAGGAGTACAGCGAGGGATTTTGGCATAAATCATATGTTTCTTTTAATGACATATAATAATTGAACAGCCAAGGGTCAAAACCTGTCACCCGCTGGTGACTGGACTTTTGCTGCTTGTCAGGGGCAGGGTGTGCAGCATTTGGGCTCTTTTCTGTACTTTGACTCAGAGCAGGAGAGCTACACCGGCTGCTACTCGCAGGAGAGCGAGTGTTGCCATCTTCACCACCCTGGGAGCGTTTAAAAAAAAAAAAAAAAAGATATTTTTGTCTGTTTTTCAGGTGGTTGATGCGACATATTCTCCGACGTACGCGCTCTGTCCGCTGGTGGGAGTGTACTGCTCACCTGTTTGCTCTCACGTGCGTGTGTGTGTGTGGCAGAACTCCACTGTGCGCGATACAGAGCAGAGGAGAATTGTAAACGCGCGACCATGTAGAGACAGAAATGACGTGCCGTCGTATAAATAAGATAAATAACATAAGGCTATTTAGTTTGTTTAATAAACGAACAAAGTATAGACCTGTTCTATAGGAAAGTAACCTTAAATGACTTCTGTTGTTATGTGGTGCTACATAGAAAATAAAATGAAATAAAAATTAACTTGACCTTCTGGGGGGGCTGGGGGTGCCGTTGGGGGGGCGGGTGCCCCCTAATATAATGGCAGGGGAAACACTGCAAGATTTTCACCTGATTTAGAGAAGTGTTACAGTTCCGACAACAGTTTGGACCCGGAGATATACGGAATGTTGATGAAACTGGGGTGACCACTGTACATAAACCTGACAAGGTAATGGCCAGATCCTGATTAAAACTGGTAGGGTCACTGACCTCTGCTGAAATAGTAAGCCTCTTCACACTGGCCTGTGCTGTCTCAGGCACAGGGAATAGTACACCACCATATTTTATATGCCCCCGTGTCCACTTCAAAGAACACTTCCTGATCAATGGTCCACCTCGCAGAAAAGGAGGGACAAATCCATCTGGGTGGATGAAAGATGTGCACTTTGTTGACTTCATGAGACATTTTGTGGAGCACACAAATTGCTCAAAGGACAAGTCCTGTTTGCTCATTTTGGATAACCATGAGTCTCATCTGTTCATAGATGGACTTAATTATGGCAAAGAAAATGGCATAATTATGCTGTCATTCCCACCACACTGCTCTCATTGCCTTCAACCCTTGGACAGGTCCGTCTACGGCTACTAAAAAGACAAATCAACACAGCATTTGATGCCTGCATGAGGAACAATCCCGGGAATGTCAATTTACAACATCCCCGAAATTGTGGCAATCGGCTATTCTCTGGCTGCAACACCTCTGAACATTCAGGCTAGCTTTAGGGTGGCTTTAGGGTACAACCCTACAACAGGGATGTATTTTTGGAAACTGAGTTTGGACCATCCTATGTTACAGATTGCCCAAATCAGAATCCGGCTATGCCTGGCCCCAGCACCGACCCAGCAATGCCAGGCCCAGCACCAACCCAGCCCTTCCTGCCAAGAGCTCAGGCCCACACCCGCCCAATTCCTGCTAGCATCAGCTCACCCTTTTCCAGCAGTGTCAGTGATGACACAATTCTACCAACTCCAGAGGACATCTGCCCCTATCCAAAAGCTGGTCCCCGAAAAAAAAAACTTGCAAAGAAAACAACTTGACGTCACTTCCTGTTTTCGAACTGTTTTGCCGGGAGTTTCTTGCGTGCGTCGGCGTCTTAATTATACTGTTTCTCTCTTTTTTTAAATCAATAATTTTG